>CM037780.1:2267347-2301368 GCA_021229015.1 Solen grandis | reverse complement strand
TAGTTGGACGTCGCTATATGACTGAAATACTGTCGAAGCGACGGTAAACTCAAATAGTCAAGTCAAGTCTTACTTTTAAAACCACGGAAGGCGGAATCAAACGGAAGGCGGTTCAAATGCAAATCTCTATATCTTAAAGCTTATGAATTCCTTTTCTGTATCTTAAAGTTTATGAATTTTTCTCTGTGCTTCGCTTCACTTCGCTTGTAATGTATTTCATAAAATTTGAAATATAAACGATATCTAATATTTCTACAACGACGACAAAAATGTACGAAAAGGGCGTTCCCATACTGCTATTATAATCTGAAATAGGTGAAGTCGAAATTTCATATCATATTATGATAGTTCTCGGATTTAAGTGATGTAAGGGTTTCTGAAACATATGATAGGTCGACATTGGTGCGCTCAAATGCTGAAATGTCATTTTATGCAGACAGACACGCTAATTTTTACTTACGAATAATTAAATATAGCAACACAAAAAAAGTTTTCATGTATTAATTTAGAATTCATGATTTTTTTTTTTAAAGCAAGAACCACAAACATCTTCCTACGCCCACCTTTTACGAGCTTCTCAGAGTCTTACTTATGAGCAGCGTAAAATTAGTGCAAAACAAAATTACAGTCTATTTAATTTGCTGTAATGTATTATTCAGCACAATCAAACAAACAAACACCACAAAACAAAAGATATCGGGGGGATGCATGATCGAAATTGTTAAGGGTTAATTAGTTTGTTAATTAGTTTGTTTTCCTGATTAATAACAGTTTTGTTGAGAAAAATACTATAGCATTTTACGATATTTGAATTATGTAAAGTTCATAATTCAGCAAATTTAGGAATTTTAAGTCATCTCCAGAAATAACTTTTAATCTTTGGTTTTCTGGTTGATTTATTTACACCTTACATTTCTTTCAATTAGGTTTTGAATACAGTTGTCGGTATAACGGATTAAAATAATGTTGAAAGCCGTTTGTTCCCATTTAGATAGTGTCAATGTACGAAAATTTCGATAAAACGTATGTCAGTATATCTCCCTGTAAATAAGGAAATCCCATTCAAGTGCATTACAAATGTATTACAGTTATCTCTTGACTTAGGATTTCATATAACCTGTGCCATCTTTTTGAATATTTAATTACTCTTTGTAAATAAAATAAATGCTTATGTAGATTTACTTACGTCAATACAACTTAGATGTGCGTCCATATATATAAAGTAGTACCTGCTCCATCCAAAATTATCACTGCGGACAAAAAAAAACTTTGCACATAAAATTTCCCTTGCTTTTAGAGATTCTAGGAATTAATACCAGTTATATGTTTGTGGTATTGAAAGAAAAATACATACATCGGGTATAAGATTAATGGTGGGAACTTGGCCACGGTTTGGATGTTCTTTACCTTTCAGGCGCGTAGCTTCCTATACGCCAATAAGCCTGGACTTGCACATTATTTTCTTGATTTTACTTTTCTTAAAATCAGTAACTGTTTTTCTATAAGGTAACAAGAGTAATTCGTGGAAAACTAAAATAAGTCACACGCTAACAAACATTTTTTCTCAGCATTTCCCTAAAGATGCAGAATTCAAAAAAGCCCCAGACATCACCATTGCATTCTTAGATTTCCGCGCGCGGGGGGGGGGTGTACACTGTTTTCTGTCCAGCAACGCGCCTGTCATTCCATCAACACATGTAGGATACTTATAAGTCCTTACGATTTGTTTCAATTATGCATGATATGCTATCCGAGATCAAACATTACTTCATACTGAGTCAGTATCTGTAGGCATTGATTTAACCTCGGTGGCCAAAATCGAAACATTTGTATTTAGTTGTAACATTAAGAAACCAAATTATCATGAATCTTTAGCAATCATTTTCTTGATTTTATTCAACTTTTACCAATATTGAAACACCAAATCTTGTTTGCTGGATCTTGAATGTATTGTCTTGATTTTCCTTGCACAATGATGAAACACATTACCAGGTGAATTTAGTTTAAAAAGTTAATCTTAATAATGACTAATATCCTCTAATATCCTAAAACAAGATTCTGATTTTTAAAAATCACATATATAGACTTTCGACAGCATGTTGTCAAAAAGAAATATACAGAACAGAAAATTTTATTTGACGTATACTAATACAGTACATAGTCATATAATCATGCACAAAAATTATATATATAAATTGAAAATCAATTCACGTACACACACCATACAAATAAATTAAGAAAAAAAAGTGAAAACTACTATATTATATGATTAATAAACAAATAATATCTCGACTGATAGTGAGGATGAGCTATAATGAATATTTCCTAATCAACAATCAATGAATTCCTATAAGTTAAAGATTCTCTAAGATATTTTGCTAAATTATACAATACTTATTTTATTTTTCTTTTACAAAATTGTGAGTAAATTTGAACATGCTTGGTTTATTATAATAATACAATTTAATATACTTTTTTCTTATGTTACTATAACAAGGACATATGAAACAAAATGATATTCATCTTCCAAATCATTTGAGTTACAAAAAACACAACGCCTTTCATTTCTTGGTAAAAAATTTGCTCCATATCTTCCAGTATGTATTTTAAGTGAATGAGCTGAAATTCTTATTCTTGATATATAAAATCGTAGATTATAAGGAAGTACATCTAAATATTTTTCATACTGTACATTTAATTTTGTAGCATTATACAGATTCAAAACACCATTTGTTTCCTTATCAAGTACCCAACCCTGTTTAAAATTATCAATAAGTCTGTTTTTAAAAGACAAAACCACTGATTTCATATCAAAACTTAATGGATTTTCAAATACAAAACATTTCTTTAACATTTCCAATCCAGTTTTTTTTCACATTTACAAAATATGTGACGAACACGATTTTTAAAGAGTCCTATGTCACTAATGAGTGTATTGCATATCAGTTAGATTTTTTTATTCCTTGACCACCAAACGTGTTTGTAAACGACCTTTTGATATAATTTCTTCATATGAATGTGTTTTCTATAGAACAATGTCTATGTTTGATTTTGCTGTAATCCATAAACAAGAAATTCTAATATCTGAACAATCTATCATAACTGTGTTCCAACATCGTTTTGAAATCTTTTGTGAAACAATCGTTACACCCATATCAATTCATTTAAAAGACTTGAACCTGTGGCCAAGTGATTAGAGTATCTGATCTTGGAACCGGAAGGTCGTATTTCCGAGCCCCAACCGCAATTTATAATTATAAATTTGTTAAAATTGGCACTGGTAGCTCCCTGCTTAGTGCTCAGAATCTATACAGGGTAGTCCCAGGAATAGTTAAGTCGGTGTCAGGATAATGTGACTAAATTGTACATTGCAGTATAACAACACTCTATCTATCTTACATGTAGGTATACTTTCCAATTAATTAAATATAGCAACAGCTTAAGCAAGTAGATAAGCAAAAATGTCAAGTCTACCACCATCCGAAAAAGTTTAAATAACTCATTCAGATGTTAGTGGTGAAAGCTGTGACCAAACACTAGATAATTCAACATTGCAAATACAGATGCAACCATATCTAATAACATATTAGATCCTAAGGGTGCTGAAAAAGGATGGCATAGAGGAAATGATAGCATCTCAATAAAAAGAAAAAAAATTAAAAAGAGAGAAAATGAAAGAGAAGCAAGGAAACACTGAATAAAACATGCAAACTTCAATGAGCAGTTCTCCAGGAAAAACAACGTAAAAAAGCAAATGCCCATGAGGGCCGGGATGAAGGAAGAGATCACCTGGAAGAGAAGATCGTGAACTTTTTCAAGAAACACGACATAAGTGTTGAAGCTATCAGATATCGTAGCCATACATGGCATACCTACAAGATGGGGGGAATTCGACTGGTGTTAAGCAAAACCGCAACAATGATGCAAAGCAAAACTTAAAGGGAAGGGAGAAGACGAGGTGTGATGATGACAGGAACAGTGATGACATAACTTAACTGAATACGGGGTTGATCAACAGGCTGATGCAGCATGATATATTCAGTGCATTTTTGGACAAACAGTAAAAGTGAGCGAGTGAAATATGACATTTTTGGCAATTTTAAGCAGATGATTGCTACCCATCGAAAGAGTTCAACACACGGCTTAACTCACTCTTGCAATGAACTTGACTATTTGAGTTTACCGTCGCTTCGACAGTATTTCAGTCATATAGCGACGTCCAGCTAGTTACGGGTGGAGGAAGACCCCGAATGCACGGAGGCATCCGGGTAGAACCACTGACCTACCGCAAGCCAGCTGGAAGGCTTCCTCACATGACTCTTGTAATGGAGCATGTACTTACTGTTCCTAAGACATATATCATCTCACTCTCTTTTTTAAACATATTGAAAAATCAAATGTAGACTATAATGCATTTCACCAATCTTTAGTTTCAGTATTTTTGTTTAGATACATTATGCTAGTAAATTGCAAATTGAAAAAAAAATCTACGATTAAGTACCAGTATCTGGGGCAAATTTTGCCATTCGTGATATGTATATATCAAGAGAATATGTTGGTGTAGCTTGTCTTGCTAATAAACATTCAATGAATGTTTTCATTGCTGTCGGAATTGAATATTTTATTCTATATGCAAAATTATTTTTTGTTCATTCGATTTTAAATGATACAAATATTAAATATATATATATATATATATATATATATATATATATCAACAAGAAAAAGATTTAATTTTTTTAAAGAAAATAGTAAGATAATTGGAAAACATCGTTTACTGCTGTCAATATGGATAAGCTTTAAATTTTGTCATAATTGAAGAGGGCTAAAGACCTATCAAAGAGAATTGATATTTTTAACCTCTTTAAGGAATATATTCTGAACTGTTTGTCTATAAGAAACACATTTTGTCCAGGATATGTAAAAACTAAGTGTTAAGGATTTCAAAACTGGTGGATTATTGTTTGCCCCACTCTTGTTTTTAGCGGCCAAAATGCTTGATTGAAACAATGAGTTAGCTCATACAATTTGGCAGTAAAGACATTAGAAACTTCATTCAAGATAAAACGACTCGAAAAAAGAAAATACAGCAGGACACAAAATAACCTGCACGTGACAAAAGACTGGGAAAAATATGCATTTAGTGGACACCCAATCAGAACAGCTATTTAATAAAAAGTTCAGTGAAATGCTGGATTCCAAAGATCGCAGAGGCTTAAGAAGACCTAATGATCAGTTCTTTTTCATGATTCGTAAATTTGAAAATATTGGCAGGAATAAAGTTGACTTTCAAAAACTACATGCGAATTCCCCTTTGAAGGATAAACAGAAGGAATTAATACTTGACTTAGTCAATGTTCAGCATTACATTAGCGAATAATTCAGTGACATGGATGACAAAAGTGAGGAAAAGGAAATGTACGTAGAAGACTGTATATTTTTGTTTTTGAGTGTTCGCGGATTTGAGGTCGCAAAACTTAAAAACAAGAAGATGGCAAGTAATGTTAGTATGAAAGATGATGGCAACTCATCACACAGCTTGAGAGACCATCTTAAAACATGAAATTGTATATAAATATTAATCAGGTAAAGGGTTAAGTATCTATCATTGCTGACACAATTGATGACATTTATAAACATGACTTAAAAATCTATTGTTTGCATTGCTGCACTGTTATAATGAACACTTAGAAATATTCACATGTCTCCAGTCAGGTGAGACAGATTTGAATTTTCTAGAATGTTTGTCCAAACGATTTTATATATTTCATCATTAGTAATCACATGTCAGTTTCCCTAAGAATAAAACTTTTCAGCCCTACAGTAATGCAATCCTCTTGATTTGAAAACTACACGCCCGACTGTGTACCAGCCATCATGTTAACTGGTGTGCCATGTCCGAGGCGGCTGCTCCATGTGGGCATCCAGGTTGTTTTTGTTTGGCTTCATCACTAAACATCTCGTGATTCAGTGTATCTGATACCTTACCTTAAACAGATTTCTGATCGCAATAAATCATGCAATTACAGTCATTCATTTTGTTACACCCTGCGAACCTGAAAATATACTTACTGACAATGGATTGTTAGAGGACATCATTTTGTTTAATGTTCCCAGGGCTTAAACTTTCATTGACAGTGTTTGTATTGTTTGTTTAAATCTTAACTGTTTAAATTATAAGTAATCGAGGACACTGGCCTAACCCACTGGCGACTTTAATCTCTGTGTTTGTTCATATGGAAACAAATAACGACATACTAATGGGTTCTATATCTTGTTCAGGAAGGTTACAAATTGTAGTACGATAAAAAACCACCATTTCTGTGAGTAAAATAAACAAACGTTTCTTCCAATCAATTGCAAGTTTTGATTATTCAAGACGAAATAATCAGTCGTATAAGCAAATATACAATAGAAATTGTAGATCCTAATCAATGTCAAAGCGGTTTTTACAGTACATGGGAAATGAGACCTGTAACAAATTAACCCCCCCCCCCGAACATGTATCTGAGGAAAAAGAATTTCAAGATAGAAACAATGTCAAAGGTTCTAATCTTAGTTCAAATAGGAGATTTTGCAAACAATGTAGATCTAAAATACGGTTACTTTCGTCTAAAAATTTACAAACATCAACGCAAATACCTTCTTTTTGCTTCTCAAGGAGTAGCATACCAATGGAAAGCAAATGTGCTTAGATATCTCCAAGTTTCTTTCCCAAGATAATGTGTTTTAGCAACATTTTTACGAAAGCAGGGAGTACGTCTGTCTTAATATCTGGACAACTGGCTAGCACTAAATCAGCTCAGAATGAAACTCTTACAAGACCGATAAATTCTCATGAATACTCTTTTTCAACTAGGTTTTATGGTCAACAAAAATAAATCTTTTTTGATTTGTGTATCTGGGGGATTAATAATAGGGGCCTAGTAATTCCAACTATAGAAAGAATGGTAAATCTCGAAAAATGCAGTAATGAATATTACTGGGCAAAATGCAAGCAAAGACTTTCTTATTCTATTTGGGATGATAGACTCATGTCTAGATCTTATTTCCAATGCAAGATTCTTCATGCGTCCAAATCAGCTTTATTTACTTCAAATTGGAGTCCAATAAGAATGCCAGTGTTTTACCAAGCCCTCAAGAAGCTTTTATGTTGGTAGTTACAGGATCACAACATTGCAAAGGACAGATTTTTTCATCGTCTACATTTTTTTTCAATGACTGTAACCACAGATGCAAGTGGCTGGGGTGGTCACACAAACAACAGTATTGGAAATGAAGGCAGTGTTCTTAACAATAAAACACTTTCTGCCCACTCTTCGGAATCAAAATGTTTTGATAAGGTCGGACAATTCTTCAGTTTGCCAATATACTAATCGCCAGGAAGAAACTCGATCTATACAACTCTTGTCATTTGGCCATAGATTTTGGTAAATGGCTCTGAAAAAAAACAAAAAACATATGATTCTGAAAGGTGCTCATATCAAGGGGAAGTTCAGTATTTTGGCAGATTCTTTGAGTCGGCAGATTGTGAGGGAACGGAGTAGTCCTTGAATGAAACAGTGGTGTCAGAGATATTCAGTCTGTGGGGACAGCCTTTAAAAGACCTGTTTGCGACAGTCGAAAACAAGAAGACTCATTTTTCTTGGTTCATGGACACCCCATCCACAGGCCTTGGCCTTGGATGCCCGGCCACTTGCATGGCCGACCATGTAGGCGTTTCAGCCTCTACAACTTATGCCAAAGGTTTTAAGTCAAACGGAATTGTTCCCTTGCAGACTGATATTCTTTGCTCCAAATTGGCCAAGACCCAAACCCAGAGTCCCCGAACTTGACTGCATGGCTACTTTCGACAGTAGTTACAGATCAAAG
Source organism: Solen grandis (assembly GCA_021229015.1). Taxonomy (NCBI): domain Eukaryota; kingdom Metazoa; phylum Mollusca; class Bivalvia; order Adapedonta; family Solenidae; genus Solen; species Solen grandis. Next base: position 2,293,496 of record CM037780.1, on the reverse strand, counting down.
TGTATTTCAAAGAACGTATGAAAGCTTTTTGCAGCCTCCGGGCGTTCAGGCTCTCAAGGAGACTATAACTTTTGGATATTCAGTAGTTGGTGTCGTAAACAACAAGTTGATCCCTATGCAGCATCTTTGAAAGACTGTGCATATTTGTTGACTTATCTCTTTGATAAAGGTATTAAATACAAAACCATTACAGGTTATAGTTCCATGCTAATAGCACCTGTAGAAAAGATTCCAGTTGAACAACATCCTTTTATCGTAAGAATTTTGAGATGTGTTTCAATAAAAGAGCTGTCAAGAAACTAATTCCTGAATGGAATCTTCCTCTCGTTTTGGGTTGTTTGCAGGACGCACCCTTCGAGCCTATGCGGGATTCTTCGTTGATACATGTCACCTGGAATACCTGCTTCCTTATTGCCATAATCTGCTGCATTCGATGCAGTGACCTTCAGGCATTAGAGCTTGGTGAAGAAAATGTGAATGTTCAAAGGACAGATATCACTTTCATTCGTGCTGGCTTGGCCAAGCAAGACAGATCTAGTCATCATTCTATATCAGTTTTGTACCTTCTTTTCCTGTAAACAAAAAGATTGATCCTACCATACTATTCGAAAAAGACTGAATGTTACAACCCCGGATTGAAGATGTGATTAGGTTGTTTCTTGCCTTAAAGAATTCACACAACCTGTTTCATGTCAGACAATTTTAGATGGCTTTTAGGAGTTATTAATTCGCTCCTTAGAGCTGAAACATGTGAAAGGTCAAAGTCGAAATTGACTTTCTGAGTAAAAAATTATGATGGAATTTAGGAAACTTCAAATAGTAAAATTGTTGTGCGAATTCCTGCATGGATAAATTGCTTCTAGTGTTAAACTTTGGAACTATTAATGCACATACTTTGCACAAGCAGTGCAAGGATCATGATGGAATACATTTATGTATACTATTGTGGGAAATATTTTGGGAACAATATAAAGAGATGTGCTATGGTGATGTTGCTGTTCAGAAGAAATATAATGCAGACATCATTGAAGAAACTCTCATTATAATGTAGGAACTTTTTAAAACCCACTACGACAGTACTGCTTTATAATCTGGTCAAATCCATATGATACTGTCAAGTAAGTTTATATACAAAATGATAAGTGTAAATTTGTACTCAAAATAAAGTTTTATGAGTAAATTATACTTACCTGACAGTACAGGTAAGTTTTCCCACCCTACCATACTCCCACATTGTTCAAGTACCCTGGGACTGATCTATTTGTATTTCACGGGACGGAAGTAAACATTGCTAAGGGAGATGATCAAAAGTTTACTTTTGGTTTGTATTCAAGGGAGCGAATTCGGAAAACTAAGGAAATGAAAATTTATATAGTGCTGTCAGGTAAGTATTATTTACTCATAAAACTTTAATTTGAGTACAAATTGACAATTTTCATTTTCATCTTCTAAAGACGCTCTACCGCGTTTGAATTCCACAACCCAGAATTTAACAGACCCATAAACATCGCTATGCTCGCTTTATGTAATTTCCTTGCCTGATTACTTTTTCAAAATAAAAAGGTACCGAATAACAGCACGGTACTCCAGTTTTAACGAAAAGAATGTCTATGCACGGGGTCCAACCTCATCCTGGATCACCAAATTGTGCTCTGGTTCCAAGGATATGTGGATTTCCTGGTAAAACATCCGTATGTGGAGAGAAAAAGCAGCAAGTAGTTGAATGATGAATTTTCAGATAACGAATTATTTATGTTTACTATCAACTGCTTTTGAAAAAAAAATCGAAATCCTGTTCGAACATTCTATGTTAGCTCGATAGTAACCCAATCAAGTTTTTTTCTTATTTGATGCAGTCTCCTTTGAGAAATTCTTATTGTTGTGTGTTCGGGTGTGTCAAAAACCGAACATGGAGGAAAATTTCCTTAAACGGGCTCCAAACAACAATCGATCAAGCAAACTGTCCGCGTAATTGTGTAAATCATAGAAAGATTAGTTTCACGGGAACCATCCAGATTCTTTATTTTAATTAATTTCCAACGTAAGCCACATTACTGAGCAAAATGAAAATGAAATAAATGTATTAAAAAGCAGTGTCCTCCTTTCTTTTTTTAATGGTACTATCTATATACGATACGATTCGACTCTACCGATTTAAAATACAATGTCAAATATGTATGTACATATAAATAACATTCAAATGAATTGATTGCACATGCATAAATTTTGAAAATTTTAAATATCGTTATGAATTACCTTTGTCATATTCCGAATATGTTTAAATTTTGTAAATCGGTAAATGTAAATGTGATTTGGTAATGTTTCTTCGTATCTTTTTTTTTTTATAAAAAGTTCGAACTACTAGTGTATTTTATGCGGAAGTCTAGTTGTGCTTTTCAAAATGATCAAAACCTTGTAAAACTACAATTCCATTTTTTTTTCTCTAAAATGTAAATCGGTGATTCTCCGTATATTGTACATTAATGGTGGATATGGAGTTCTTTGTCGATTTTCAAAAACTGATCAAATTAAGCTTTGTATGTATCTTTTCACCATTACGTAGTCAGACTGCTTGATTGTATGGTGTTTAGTGCCTGTTTCAGGAAAACTTCCTCATCGCCATGTTCGGAGTCTCACGACAACAAGAATTTCTCAAAGTAGATTGCATAAAATGAAAAAACATGAATGGGTAACTATCAAGGAAATATGGAAGGATCGAATGGCATTTCGATTTTATTCAAAAGCAGTTGATATTTAACACAAATAATTCGTAATCTCAAAAATCAGTGTTCAATATGCTGCCTTTTCTCTCCCCATATCGATGTTTTACCCTCATATGTATCACCGGACTTCCACATGAAATGATTTTTTTATCTGATTTCTTTTAATTTGGTTTATTTGCCTATTTATTAAATATTAATACTAATCTAATACTGAAAAACCGTCCCCGTGGTCGAGTGGTTAGAGCGTCCGCCTCGGGTGCGGGAGGTTCGATCCCCGGCCGCGACATACCAAAGTCGTAAAAGAAATGGCACTGTTATAGCTCCCTTGCTTGGCGCTCAGTATATAAGGGCAGTTGCAGGACTGGTTGGCCCGTAGTCAGAATAATATGACTGGGTGTGGTATCATGCCACATGTTTACAGCGTGATACTATAGTGTGGCAGCACTATACCTGTCTCAAGTAGATATCGTCTCCACATGACTGAAATACTGTCGGTGGGACGTTAAACCAACCAACCAAACAAACAATAATACTGAATGTTTTCTAAAACAAGTAAATGAAGTGATTACATGTTATTTTGTGGTATATATATAGTCCAACCTACCTACCAACCCATTTTTGTGATTCAGGGAACGGACGTGTGTATTAAGAGTTGCGGTAACGTAACGGTGTTGTTAGCTGTTTGCTCATCCAGGAATGGATGATTGAATCGGTCGCCATTATTTATCAAAGATGCTGGAAACAGCGATACACTTTACTATTCTTTTTCTTGTTACTTCTATTGATGCTAATGAAAACGATGATGATGATAAATGTATTTTCGTTTTAACGTTTTTAACGAATTTCCATATGTTCTATATCAATAATATACCCAGGGACTGTTAGATTAAGAGAGAGACTTGGACACTGATCCAGTATTGCAAATCAACGGGAGAATAAAGTCAAAACAACAATTTAACAACCGTCACAAAGCACATTGTATGAAATATAGTATGCAAGTACATGTACATTTTGACAGATTAATTAGACATTTTAAGTGGAAACGGTTTTAGAATGAAGTTGCATAAAACAGAAGTCCTAAGGGAACCGTCAGTCAATGTGCTTAATAGTTAATTTCAGGAAATTGTGTTCAAATTAGAAAGAAGTCAAGACAGATTACTTGGAATTAAATGATTATAATTTAACAAAATTAAAATCTATTATTCACTATTTTCAGAGGAGTTTCCATTTAGTACTGCCTTCACTTGTCTACGCACGTGCTTGGATTCATTTGAATATAACATATTCACTTTGCGTGATGTCACTGATATTGATGATGGGAAAAACGAATAACCACATTATTTTGTAATCAATTACTACGGTCGCTGTGACATGACATTGACTTTTTATATGCTAAATACTAAGATTTTGTACAAAGCGTCAATACTGTTTGGAATCACCATCCAGCTAGCTTTATCGTCACATAGTGACTACTCTTTCTAAGTAATTGTATCAAAATTTTGATTTTGTTGTTGACTTGAAGTAAATTGTAAATCTGTGACAGTATTTCAGTTACATATCGACATCCAGCAAATAAGACAAAGTGAGACCCGATTGTACAGGTATGGAATGGTATTTCTGCAAAGATTACAGTATGCGTGATGATAATGACAACATTATGCTTCATGACAATGATATTGTGTTTGGTGACAATGCCATAATTCTTTGTGACCATGTCATTATGCTTAGTGCCTAGCACTTGTGCTTTGTGACAGCATCAGTCTTTGATGAGTGTCATTGTGCTTCGTGACCATTCAAATCAACCAATATTGTAAAACAGGTACATGTATTTAAAATGAAAGAAAAAAATCAGCACAGTATATAATGAAGAAGAAGAAAATACATCTTGCCCATCTGCAGGTTTTCAAATAAGTTGCCACTGAAAACGAAACAATTACAATATACCCGAGTACCCGTGGTTTGAGTCGAAAATTGCTGGTATCCAGGTACAGGACAAGTACTCGTTACTTGAAGTCGGTCTTTTCTATTATGATACCAGATGTACTTCTTTCTCTATAACATATATACACATCAATAACAGTACGATATCTTAAGTGTTTTAGGCAATGACTACATTTGCACCGGTACCAAGTTATCCGCAGGTAATAGAGAAACGGGTAGCCGGGTAAGAAACAGACCCGTTTCTGCCCTACAGACTGAGCATGAATAAACTTTGACTTGTAACCCTTGTTTCATGCATGAATTAACCCTGACGGTTTGATACCATTCGGGGTTTAAAACTGAATGAGCCGGATTCCAGCTGACCTGCGATGTGACCGTGATCCTGCTGGAGGATGCCTTTATGATCATATCTTTTTCGATGCAACTGATTTCTATAAAAAAATTTTTTTAAAAAATCAGCTATCCCCAATAACGCAACCGTATTGGATCTTAATGTTGAATAGGTCTTATTCTGACATTCAGCATAGTAATTGAACTCCGCCTGTTTAAACATATTAGTTTTACTGTTTATTAAGAACAAGTTAACCCCGTTTCGAGAAAAACGTTCCTTCAACCTTATTTCATGATGAACTTGGACTTCATAAAGACATTTAAGGTCACATTTCTCGTTTTACTAATTGTTTGTAATCCGATATTATTACCTACTTACGGTGCATTACAAAAATGTTAGTTAAAAAAAGTCGTTCTGACCAAATCCGATAGGGTCGCTTTAATATCAAGGATTGATAAAAAATAATGTATAACTAGAACCGCAAGCGGTATCTCGGTTTTCGCTTTTAACCTAATCAACTTGAGCACTTTATTTCAACTCAGCCACAATTTTCAATATGAAACAGAACGAAAAGGTTTTTGAAGACCTACTCTCATTTGCACAGTTTTTTTTTTTTTTTTTTTTTTTTTTTTTTTGCAATGTTAGAACATTCAAACTCTTCTAGCGCAAATATTTTCCCATACCCTGTCCCTTGAAATCCATCACATTCTGTGGTGCAGTCAACAAGGAACAAAATGCTGAAAACCGCATTTCAATCATACTTTAACATTTTGAGTTATAAGCAAAAGAGTGATTTTAAGCAATACGCCCTCTAGCGGCAAAATTAGAAACAAAATTGCAAAAACAGCAAATAGTTCAAACAAGTATATAAGTCGCACTAGTCAAACTTTTATTCTTATGTATCAGAATTTGAAGCATAAAACCTGATTTACAATTATTCCAAAAAAGGATCAAACTTTGGACTGCCGTATAATGACCAAATCAAGTCCGAATTTCAAAAACTAAACATCACTGGAAAGAGCTCTTGAAGAACTTAAACTTTTGTTCATATACTCTCAATGAAATATTTTAGTTTTGGAGCTATTTGTGGCCGAATAAAAACACAATAATCGTAATATGACCTTGACCTTTTCAATTCTTTTTATTTTTTTGAATTGTGAGGCCCTTTCAAACATAACAATACATATCGTGTGAAAATTCCATGAAGAATGAACAGAAAATAAAATCAGGAGCGACAAAAACATGTTTTTGAAATTTTAATTTTTCCTAAAATTTAGTGAAGTTTGACCGTTTCTAGAGGACAAACCACGCATTTCCTTAATTCGCCATCCAATATATTTTGTGTGTATACGTCTTTTAAATGGTATGCCGGAGACGGAATTCTTCTATCTGATCTCTAACAAAAACGGATAGGTTTTTCGTAGACCTACCCTCATTTGCACAGTTTTCTTTTTGCGAGGTTCGAACATTCAACCTTCCGTAGCTCAAAAGCTTTCAGCCACACGGACCCTCGAATCCTATCATATGCTATTAGACTATCAACAGGGAACAGAATGCAAAACAAACGCATTCGAATCGGACTTCAACTTTTTGAGTTATAAGCAAAAGAATATTTCAAGAAAAGCGCCCCCTAGCGGCAAAATGAGAAAGAAAATTGATTAAAATTTTACTGTTAGGTACCTAGCAAAGCAGCAAATAGTTCAATCAAGTATACTAACGTTAGTCGCACAAGTCAAACTTTTTATTCTTATGTATCAGAATTTGAAGCATAAAACCTGATTTACAATTATTCCAAAAAAGGATCAAACTTTGGACTGCCGTATAATGACCAAAACAAGTTCGATCTTCAAAAACTAAACATCACTGGAAAGAGCTCTTTAAGAACTAAAACTTTTGTTCATATACTCTCAATGAAATATTTTTAGTTTTGGAGCTATTTGTGTCCGAATAAAAACACAATAATCGTAATATGACCTTGACCTTTTCAAATTTCTTTTAATTGTTTTATTGTGAGGCCCTTTCAAACATAACAATACATATTGTATGAAAATATCATGAAGAATGAACAGAAAATAAAGTCAGGAGCGACAAAAACATGTTTTTAAAATTTTAATTTTTCCTAAAATTTAGTAAAGTTTGACCTTTTCTAGAGGACAAACCACGCATTTCCTAAATTCGCCACCCCATATATTTTGTGCGTATATGTCTTGCAAATCGTATGCAGCAAACAGAATTCTTCTATCTGATCTCTAACAAAAGTGGAAGGTTTTTCGTAGACCTACCCTCATTATTTCACTTTTTTCAAAGGTTCGAACATTCAACCTCTCCTAGAACAATTCTTTTCCCGTACTCGATGATGAGATTTCCATCATATTTGATTGGGCTGTCAACATGGAACATTATGTAAAAAACCGCATCTAAATCAGGTTTCAAATTTTTGAGTTATTAGCAAAACAGTGATTACATGCATTGCGCCCCCTAGTGGCTAAATCAGAAACAAAAGTGAAAAGTTTGACCATTTAGGCACATGTTCAGATAAAGATGACCCAATGCCCAAAATTTCATAGCTGTAGCTTTTTTCGTCTGGCCGCTAGGCTGGACACAAAAATGGGTGGAATTGGAAAAATAATAAAAATAAAACTAGAACCGCAAGCGGTATCTTGGTTTTCGCTTTTAACCTAATCAACTTGAACACTTTATTTCAACTCAGCCACAATTTTTAATATGAAACAGAACGCAAAGGTTTTTTGAAGACCTACTCTCATTTGCACAGTTTTTTGTTTTTTTGTTGTTTTTTTAATGTTAGAACATTCAAACTCCTCTAGCGCATTTCAATTAGACTTTAACGTTTTGAGTTATAGGCAAAAGAGTGATTTTAAGCAAAGCGCCCTCTAGCGGCAAAATGAGAAAAAAAAATGATAAAAATTTTACAATTAGGTACCTAGAAATGCAGCAAATAGTTCAAACAAGTATGTAAGTCGCACTAATCGAAATTACTTTTTCTTATATATCACAATTTTAAGCACAAAAACTGAATAACAATTATTCCAAAAAAGGATCAAACTTTGGATTGCCGTAAAATGAAAAGATCAAGTCCGATCTTCAAAAACTAAACATTATACGAAAGAACTATTTAGAACTAAAACTTTTGTTCATATACTCTCAATGAAATATTTTTAGACTTGGAGCACTTTGGGGCCGAATAAAAACACAATTATCGTAATATGACCTTGACCTTTTCAATGTTTTTTAACTTTTTAACTTTCAAACATAACAATACATAACTTGTGAAAATTTCATGAAGAATGAACAGAAAATAAAGTCAGGAGCGACAAAAAAACATGTTTTTGAAATTTTAATTTTTCCTAAAATTTAGTGAAGTTTTACCTTTTTCTAGAGGACAAACCATGCATTTCTTAAATTCGCCACCCCATATATTTTGTGCGTATATGTCTTGCAAATCATTTGCAGCAAACAGAATTCTTCTATCTGATTTCTAACAAAAATGGATAGGTTTTTCGTAGACCTACTCTCATTTGCAGTTTTTTTACGAGATTCGAACTTTCAACCTTCCGTTACTAGCTCAAAAAGTTTCAGCCACTCATACCCAGAAACTATCATATTTTATTTGGCTATCAACAAGGAACATAATTCAATTAACCGCATTTGGATCAGGCTTCAAATTTTTGAGTTATAAGCAAAAGAATGATTTCAAGAAAAGCGCCCCCTAGCGGCAAAATGAGATAGAAAATTGATTAAAATTTTACTGTTTGGTACCTAGCAAAGCAGCAAATAGTTCAATCAAGTATACTAGTCGCACAAGTCAAACTTTTATTCTTGTGTATCAGAATTTGAAGCATAAAACCTGATTTACAATTATTCCAAAAAAGGATCAAACTTTGGACTGCCGTATAATGACCAAATCAAGTCCGATCTTCAAAAACTAAACATCACTGGAAAGAGCTCTATAAGAACTAAAACTTTTGTTCATATACTCTCAATGAAATATTTTTAGTTTTGGAGCTATTTGTGGCCGAATAAAAACACAATAATCGTAATATGACCTTGACCTTTTCAAATTTCTTTTAATTTTTTTATTGTGAGGCCCTTTCAAACATAACAATACATATTGTGTGAAAATATCATGAAGAATGAACAGAAAATAAAGTCAGGAGCGACAAAAACATGGTGGAATTGGAAAAATAATAAAAATAAAAAAAAAAACAAATCAACAGAAGAAGAACAATAGGTTTTCGCCCTGCAGAGGCGAAAACCTAAAAAAAAACAAATCAACAGAAGAAGAACAATAGGTTTTCGCCCTGCAGAGGCGAAAACCTAATTATTTAATTATTTATATAATTGAGAGATATAAAAAAAAAAAAAAAAATGAAATATATTTACAAATTGTACCTGTAATTATTGGAAGAGACAATAATACTGAGTTTGTGAACTATGTTATTATCCCACAGCACGAAACAATAGATGAGCAGCAGTGAAAAACCTCGATGCTTAAATGTCACCATGATATACTTATAATCAAGAACAATGGAATGTAATGAAGCACATTGTCATGAAGCAGAATGGCAGTGTCACTATACATAATGCACTCATCGCAACGCATCGATCGATATCAACAAGCGCTCAAGGATATCACAAAGCACAAACAAACTGACCAAATCACCCAGCATAATATTATTAATGTTTAAATAATTTATTTCACTCCGAATAACACTACATAAATCAAGGAGCCCTTTCGGATCATCTGATCGACATGCTGGTGTAAATTCCCCCACATTTGACTAGATTTGACTATTGAGTTTACCGTCGCTTCGACAGTATTTCAGTCATATAGCGACGTCCAGCTTATTACAGGTGGAGGAGGACCCCGAATGCACGGAGGCATCCGGTAAAACCACCGACCTACCGCAAGGCAGCTGGAAGGCTTCCTCACATGAAAATTCGAATTATCCTGCCGGGATTCGAACCCACGCGGTGAGGGGCTGAGTGAGTGTTTAAGCCAGCGACTTTACCCTCTCAGCCACGGAGGCCCCGCACATTATTTAGAGGGTTATAAACATACACATTGGATTTCGAACCAGTCACTGATTAGCCAGTTTAAATCAGCGAATTATGTCACCCTTGGTGAAACGGTCTAAACTATCCCATAACAGAGAGGCCAGCGTAGAACCGCCGACGTACCTCTAGGCCGGGGAAATCGAAATAACAGCGTTGTGTGCTACGTGGTTGTAAGTCGGCAACTTTAACCATCCTACAACGAAAGAACTAGTCAATGCTTACATGATTAAAAATAATCGTGATTGCTGTCATTAACCTTATACATTCGATGATAATGTAAGAGAACACGTGTGTCGTCATTTTGATACGTCATAAAATGTTGGTATAATTAGGGAGTAGAGTGCCAACTGAGAAAGAAAAAAAAGTTAAGCAATATATATATTATAGTATGTGAATACTTTATATATATGATTATGAACTTAATAAAATCACCAATTTCCATATTTCGTGGGCAAGAACTTTGAATTGTAAAATTGTGTTGTTTGCTTTAACATAGCCCTTCTCTACTCATAAACATGCTGTCAAACAAAATAAAATATTAAAAAAAAATATATGGTTTTATTTTGCATCCTAATAATGGCATAACTGTATTAAAAATCCAAATGTTTATGAGAAAAAGTAAGAACCGAGTTACTTTTTGGTGGATTCCCGCGTAGGGCATCGTGAGAACCAACTTCTTGGTGGTTATTGACTTATTTTAAGATGACGACGGGGGAACAAACCAATTATCTTTAACGTTCTTGATAGACCATTGGGAAAATTGGGAGCTATATTGAAAAGGGTTCATATTGGAATACAGTTCTCTCTGAAATCATATTAAAGACAAGTTGAAAGAATCTCTCTCTCTCTCTCTCTCTCTCTCTCTCTCTCTCTGTGCAACTAAGAATTATTTCGGGTGAATTCTTATGTCTCCCAATTTGATATATACTCAGGGAAAGACACTAGCGACAAACTTTACGGTCACACTTTTTTGCACAAAGGCACCATTTTCCACTCAAATTCTTTGCATAAAGCTTATCCACTGAGCTTCACCTTTTGGCTTTTTAACGTTTTTGTTTATCCTTGAGTTTGGCCGATTTGCGATAATCCATTTTTGCAATTGCACGTCACTATGGGTTTGTGGATTTCAAAGGTATGGTCAAAGACGTCTTTTATCTTATCAAAAATGGCGTCGACTGGGTATGATGGCAGCTTAACGAAGTCAGATCGCAATTGACATGTTTACATTAAGCATTTGGGTCGACATTTGTTTTGAAGATGTATTATAATATTCAGAAGTGTTCACTGTATATGAATCCTGACTCCTTAACCTTTAAATGGTCCCTATTGTCATGAATAACATTACCTTATTGTGAACCCATCATATGTCCCTATTGTCATGAATAACATTACCTTATTGTGAACCCATCATATTCTTGGCGCTCAGCATAAAAGGGAAGTTCCAGGACTGGTTGACCCGGTTTCAGCATATTTTGACTTGGTGTGTTATCATGCCACATGTATATGACGTAATACTTAGGTAGAGTTTGTTTAGGCAACAATATGCATATCACAGTGGCATTAATAGCATGTATACATTCAAACAACATGGACTCAGTTTTACCTAGATGCAGGGACAGCTTATTGTCGATTAACCAATCACAAACATTAAAACAACATAGACTCAGTTTTACCTAGATGCAGGGACAGCTTATTTTCGACTACCAATCACAAACCAGTACCACGGTCCTGGATAGTTCTGATTCAATATTAGACTTGCATTTTCCCGTAACCAAAATACCCGTGCCATCTGCATCAAGAAAAATTTGTCTTTGACCACTTCTGATAAATCATTAACATATATTAGAAAGAGTAGCGAACGAAGGATTGACCCTTGCGGAACACCGCATGTAATTGATGCTTCGGATCACAAAGTTACTGAAATATCAACAAACTGATTTCTATTTGACCTTTGTCCATATTAAAATAAATGAAATCTGATATATGCATCACACATGTATCTCCTGAAACCAGATTGGAAATTGTAAGGAAGATTTCTATCATTCAACTTTCAAGTTGGTCGCAAATAATACGCTCAAAAATCATTGAAATAATACTTGATACTGACACTAGCCGATAATTTCTAACTTTGGACTTATCATTTTTCTTGAAAAGGGGAGTAACTCTGGCTAGTTTCAGAGTATCTAGAGCTGAGCCTTGAATGATAGAAAGATTAACAATATGGGTCAAAGGACCAGCTATGATTGAAGTACCATCTTTGACGAATCTGGCAGGTATACCATCAAAACAAATTGCTTTATTGGAACTTAAAAACTGTTTAAATGCTTTTGAAATCTTCTAATACTAAACTAAATTGTTTAATATTTTCTACAGAGATTTTGAGTTATTCTGAGATTAAAAAATAGTCCCGTTTGGCTTTAAAGACAATGTTTTTGGTAAGTTTCATCACATTAGTATTTTCTGTAATTGTTAAGTCATCAAGGCTGTGTTTTTGTTTTATACGGCACTATTTCACAGGGGCAATGTTGTTAATAATAGACATAAACTAGATATAAATTTGTCCTTAGCCTCTGTTACACTCTGACATGTCAAAAACCTACTCCAGTCAGCTGTAATTATATTGTAATCTTCCATTGACCTAAATTTCACATTGATATGTTTACCATTTGGAGCTCTTATAGTTTTCCTTGTACAATAGATTAAGAAATGATAACTTAGGAATGGTTCTAAGACTGGCTGGCACGGCATAATGTGACTAGATGTGGTATCATGGCACATGTCTTAGGCAGTGACTGAAAAACTATCAGTGGAACGTTTAACTCGTCAAATAGCAACTAAAACAACAAAAAGGTTGTACATGTATTTGGCACAGGGGGGGGGGGGGGGGGGGGGGGGGGCAGCAAAAATAACTTTAGTTTACTTTATGTGCTGTTATTTAAAAAGTAGTTAAAATACAGCTTGAAAAATATAGAACTGTGATTGTTTTAAATTGTTCGGTTTTTGAAAAGCAACTGAAGGAGTAGCTTGCGCGTGATGTTCTGTTTCAAATTTAAAATTCGCTTTTGGTGTCTCAAAAAACAAATTCACAGAATTGATAAATAGAGCAAGTTTGAAACAAATTTGCATTGTTTTTCGCCACTCCCTTTTGTTTTTCTAAATGTTATTTTAACGTCTTTATAAACAATAAACATTGTACAGGACTGGTTTGTGTCTCGTATGACATTATTTTTATATACATTTTTTGTAGACACTAAGAAAACCTTTTTTTTTTACAAACACTGAACAATACCATTGTCGAAACCCTTCGACTGGCCTGAGATTCAGTTTAACATAAATTTTCGTCCTTAAATTTGGAATTATCCGACTGCGGATTAGAAGGTTTGGTTCGAACACCACTGGTTCAATGACTTTTCATGACTTTCCCAGGCGCTATATACTGGTCTAACCAATAGATCTTCGAAGGCGGAATGTAACAATGTCTTTCACAATCGATGTAAAAGAAAAAAAAACAAAAAAAAAAACAATAAGGGATTTTTTTCCTGTAACAGTTATGCTTCGTTTATGTCAGATTTCAATATTGTTCGTTTCCCAATTTTGGAAGTAAACACCTATTGAGCATGGTGACCAGTCTACTTTATTTACATCGAACGAAGATTTATTTTATGCCGTGCACCTCAAAACGATTCTATTGTGATCGTCATTTGGTCGTGAGATTCAATATTTGCCTCTCAGATGTTTGGTTTAACCTCAGCTTTTGAAAACATTTCTCTCACTGGGTTAGAGTCTAATGGCATCAATCAGCTACATTTGTTTATGTGTCCTAGGGGAATGAGAAATTCCTTTGTTTTCGATTATATCATTCGACGGTTCACATGGCTAAATTTAGTAGCGACATTCGAAAGTCATTAAAATGATGCTAGTGTCTGGTGTAATATCTGTCTCGTGTAGTCCCCGCACCCCCTCAAAAAAAAAAAAAAAAAAAAAAAAGGAATAAATAAAGGACGCTAATCGTCAGCAAAGAAACATTTTTTTTTTCATATAGGTAACCGTAATAACCAAGAAAATGCGTCGTAAAGTAACTATTTTCTCTCATTTTGTACACAAGAAAAGAATGATGGTGACAAAAATCCTGAAAAGGCATGGCGGTTTACCTAATTTACACTAAAGCTACAATTTTAACTTTCCAAATGGTATAGAAGGGAAATAATGTTTGAATTCTGATATGTATGCTGGGTGAATAATTCAATAAAACAACACACTATATAATTATGTAGTTGGAAGTTATAAAATGTAATTACAGAAATAACGACAATGACATGTATCTTACTGTTTTAGCAACATACACAAAATCCCGAGTGAATTATCATAGTGTTCCCAGTATTTCCTGCAAATGCATCTGAATTTGTCTCTTGCGTAAAGTGAATAACAAAATTGAGATGCTTTGGTATACATGTACCTAAATGAGTCTCTTGGGTACGGCAGTAACAGATATACATTACGACATACACCTCGGTTGGCACGTTCCTATATGATTGTCGTGGCCTTTCACGGTTAACTTTCATGTAATGCAAGTTGCTTGTTATTGTCATGGCCAGTGTTTTTAATTCACATGAGGACGAAGTGCTCAAGTTGAACTATTGTGGCCAGTCAATGTCCGTCGTCCGCCCGTCAACATTTTTCTTGTGTATACTCTAGCATCTTCATTTCTTCAGCAATCATTTTGAAACTTTACGACAATGTTTATAGCCATTATCATTCGGCCAAGTTCGATAATGGCTGATATCCGCCTATTAGGCATGGAGTTATGGCCCTTGAAAGATAAAAAAAAGCCAGATTTCACTTTGTGTACACTCTATCATCTTCATTTCTTAATCAATCTTCTTTCAACTTTATGACAATGTTTATAGCTATAATCTCTTGGCCAAGTTCGATTATTAATGATATCCGCTCGTTAGGTCTAGTTATGGCCCTTATACGATAAAATAATGCCAGATTTCACTTTGTCCACACTCTAGCATCTTCATTTCTTAATCAATCTTCTTCAAACTTTATGACTATGCTTATAGCCATACTATCTTGGCCAAATTCGATTATGGCTGATATAAGCTTATTAGGGCTAGAGTTATGACCCTTGAACGATTTAAATATCAGAATTCATTTTGTGTACACTCTAGCATCTTCATTTTTTAATCAATATTCTTCAAACTAAATGACACTATTTATAGCTTTAACCTCTTTGGTAAGTTTGATTATGGCTGATATCCGAACATCAGGTCTGGAGTTATGACCCGTGAATTATAAAAAAAAAAAGCCAGATTTCACTTTGTGCACACTCTAGCATCTTTATTTCTTGAGTCTTTTTCAAACTTTATGTTAACGTTTATCATTATAATCTCTTAGCTTTTCTTAATAACAGGTATGACAATCAAAATTTGCACTGCATATACAGTTTTGTGTGGAATTACGATTATTTTGCTGTATTCCTGCATGAATTTTGTATTCAGTATGACTGTTAAAATGAAGGCAATATTTCTAATGTGAGCGATTCAGGGCTATCCTCCCCCCCCCCCCTTTTTTTTTTAAACATTTTGCAATGCACAGCTGCTGTAATTAGCTGGGCGTCGCTGTATGACTAAAATACTGTCGAAGCAACGGTAAACTCAAATAGTCAAGTCAATGCACAGCTTTGACTTAGATATAATCAACATGAAAAAGCGTATGGCAATTTTCATTTCAGTCCAAAGTGTACAAATGATAAGAATATATATAAAATGTAGCAAAACAAAAAATATAAAAATATGTTAAAGCATTTTACATGCCAAGGATGGGCGCCGTAGTCAAGTTGTACCTTATAGGGGGGACCAGAACCTTTTAGTGACAAAGACAAAGAACTGGTTAGTCCAAGAAACATATGCAACAGTGCACGAGACTGAGCTCTGTATATCAACAGGAAGAAGAAGATATTTCCTAGAAGAATAATTCAGCAACAAATCAAATAGTTTTCATGACAAACAGATACAATCACTGACAATAAAACGTGGCATACTAAGTCAGTTTCGTTGGGCTCGGGAATTTAAATAATACAGCAATAAAGAAGGGGCTTCACACAGTCACATAACAGATTGAAAACGGGTATAAGCTTTCAGGATTTTTTTTTTAATTTCCAACCTTTACACTTGTGAACATATTCTAAATGCATCTCATATTTTCGATACAGAGTATCCCTTTTTTTTTCATATAAAAATGCAGTTAACTTAGTTTTTCTCGTCCTCCTCCCCTTTATGTTATTCAAATTACGTCTTTGTACTGAAAAAATATCCCCCAGAAAAAAAGACAAACTCTCTATTCCCAGGTTTTGTTATGAGTGTCTTCACACAACTTCAATAATCATTTACCGCCATGCTAGTAGTGTTAGTAATAGCCTACCTAAGGATAACACTTGGTGAAGTAATTCCGCTCAAACGTAACAATAAACTTCTCTCATGAGACGACTTTTTTTAAGTGCATTCAATGTATTCCTACGCTTTTCAATATACTTTTAGCCATTTTTATACATTTGAGGAACGGTCTCTCGAAATTATTTTTTCTCTTTTATGATTTATATGTTGTTTTGTGTTTATTTCACTGGAGAAAAACATCTTTGATCAAGTAGCCTCGGGTGTACACAAAATTAGAAATAAATTGATAATCGAATAGTTTTAATTTGAAATATTACCTCTCTAGTTTAGTTTCAGAGGAGAATGAACTGACTTTAAGCCGTACTTATGCACATGTTATAGGCGAAAAAAACAAAAAACATGTAAGATATGTCTAATGCAAATTCGTATTAGTCCTGTTCGGCAAACAAACCATTTATGTAAAATGACTGATTCTGCTCAAAATATTTGAAATATGTTATAAATTGTTACCCATGCAAACCCATTTTAAACACTTGTTTTATGATGTTATACTATTTTTCCTATTATATCAATATTGCAAGTTTTAATCAAAGACACACTTATTTATATCTTATTACGGATCGCTCTCAGACGCCCTTCGATTACGTTAGCAATGGAATAGCTGACCGCTTATCCCCTGATGTAATTTGGTTACGAAACTACACCAGTTAGTTTTACAACTGTTCCTCAGGATGTTGACATCGATGCAGTAAGTTGGAAACAGTAAAACAGTTTACAAAAGTGTATGAAACGGGATATACGCCAGTTCACTCATGATGTTATTTGATATGCTATCCATTGTTTTAATTTTTCAACATTTGTTTAGACTTACATTATTGTTGTCATTTTTTAAAGTGTGGAATTTAGCTTGTTTTTTCTTTTGTTCATAATCTTTACTGTTTATTGAAAAAATTAAGATTTGAATATGCATTTATAAAACATGTCTTTTATTATATCGTTCGTAACTGAAATTAGTAAAACTACAAACAGTGAAAATATCGATTGCATAATGCAATGTCAATTTCCAAATAAAGTGTATGCGTCTTCATTCCAAAAATGGCAATTAAAATATAAAGGGAACCAGTATGAATGTTAGGGAACCAGTTTAGCACTAGTGGAAATACCTTTCTGCCTCCATTGTTGGCGTGTAGGCCGATTAACACTAGTTACCACGTACTTGAAGTCTACCACTGAGATATTTTAACGGTGAATAAATGACTATGCTCACTCCATAAACGACAACAACAATCAGTACAACATGTATATAATATAACCGCAGGCTCTTTAGGTACTCTCCTTTTTGTGTCATAGTTTCCACTACATTAATACCTAACATATACAATTTATATTTTGACAGTGTTAATATGACTGACATCATATGTTCACTTTCAATTTAGAATTTTGGAGTATGTGAAACTTACAGATAGGTATATTTCCTGGCACAACAGCATGATCAGTGTCAACCATACACTTCACTAACATCATAAGTTCATATTACCAGCCATACAATTCTTGATAATAACTTAATGGTGTGTTAAATCATTTCATTCATGTTACTTATCCATTTCAGTGGCAGTCATGATTTATCCATAGCTCTTTGAGTGCCTTCATACTGGTTCTTCTGACCGGTGTTGACACATTGGAAAATCATACGTTGCTTGTTTGCTTTGGTTAACACTCCAATGACGTCATTCAGATGTTCTAGTTACATGAGACTGATATAGTGCTGCATTACTGCAATTTCACGCTGTAGACAAGTGGCATGCAACATTGCCATGGTAATGATCTTCATCGGCCCGCCGACATTAGCTCAACATCTGCGCAAGAATAAAACTTGTGTATATAAGCTGGTGCTCTTGGATCAGGCCGGTACGGGTCCACTGCTGGATTTTTAGTATGAAGATCTTTAAAAAAGTTTTTGTTATTTTGACTGAATTCATGCAATTTGTTATCTTTAAAATATATCTCTTAGAATGCAGGAAAGATAGGCATTTAAATGAAATGTATGCCATTTAAGCTGTATGTAAAATCCCGGCTAGCTTTAAAATCATTGAACGCTTTATTGGGTTTTCAACCTATCTAACTGGAAAAAAGTCGCCGTTTCTCTAGACCAGAGAATATACCAATCTCGAATGCCCCGAACAACACTTAACAAAAACGCATTTCACCATTTCGGTTTTACGTTTTGATCATGTTCATGACGTAGTTGATATACACTTTTACTATAAAAACTAACAATATTTTTTAAGAAACGAAATACCTTAGTATATTTATTAGAGAAACAAGAAGGTTAAACTTCGCTTTAAGTATTTCTTAGCGCTAAATTCGAACAAGGTTTTCTGGTATACATGCAATAGGATTTTTCAAAACTTACATCAAGTACCCAAACCGGTCACGTTCGATACAGCATTGCTTATTCACAACCAAATAAATCTAGCGACATTCAATAGAGTTATTGTCATATTTGTGTCTGAAAAATGTACGAAAGCAACACAATTTTGCATGTTTAAAACTCTAAAAGGAAACTTAACAAACTGAAATGACGTCAAGGCCAGATAGAGGAAGCTATGAAAGTGGTTAGTGCAGGAGCTTTTCGGAAGAAATTGAATGTTATGCGTGAAATTGTTCGTGATTAATGGACGAAACACGCAGTAGGTCTGCGATGTCTGTATTTTACATCTTATAGATAGGAAAAATGAAGAAACAAAATGACGATATATTCGTATACTTTATCTACTGAAATACCTTTTAACGAAGTTTGAATAATTGATCAAAATAACAGTATATTATCAGAGCTATGAACATATTTCTTATTCTTACTCAATTAAGTCAGGAAAATATGACAAATAATAAAAGATAAAATTAACACAATATAATACTTTTCATGATAAAAATGGAGAAATGTATATTTCAAAAACATGATATGAATTTTAAATGCGTGAATTATCTGAGTTTTCTGTAATACAGAAACAAAACACTCTCATCGATCTCATCTTGATGTCCCACCAAGTGTAGATGATTGCGACTAGAACACTCAATTTTCCAGTATTATCTCCCTTGAATTTGAATACCGGACCGCTTGTTTCTTGTCTACAACTGTATATATATATATATATATATATATATATATATATATATCAGCAGTTTTGTGATTTCCTTCGTAGACAGTATCCAGACTAGAACTTTTTCACCACTGCATATCGTGGTTCCTCTGATTTTCTTACCACACTGTTGTTTTTGTTTGTCCTTTGCTGTTTTGATGTGTTTCTCCACAATCTGTCTACTCGCTCAAATATTTAATTTAATTCTTTGTATCTCTTTTCATTTGTTCTGCTCTAGCCTTTTGAAAAACTGTGTCTATTGGTAACCTGGGGTTTCACCCGAAAACTAAAGTTCAAATGAAGCGATTCTTGTGGATTCATGGGAAGTACACTTGTATGAATATACTAAAGATTCCCTTGATGTCTTACATCATCATGAAGACTTGTCAAGCCTCATTCTAATATGATTCTGGTAAAGCTAATTGTTAAATGACTTCTTCATTTACATTCACCTCCATAAACAGCACACCTCTTACATTTTTCTTTGCTACCACTCCGATAAATCAGGTCAGAATCGTTATGTCATAATGCTGAAGCCCATTGGTGACCGGTGACGTCGAGTTTTGCTGATGATTAGAAAACGTTTTTTTGTTTTTTTTTGCTCCTATCAAGAAGGTGTGTGTGTGGGGGGGAGGGGGGGGGGGGGCATATACATTTGCCTTTGTCCGTCCCGAAACTTTGTGACACTCCGAAAGTATTTGTTCTACAGACTTGAACCTTCATGGATATATAATTCAGGATATGAACTTGTGCACCTAGGTATTTTTATCGAACCAACATTGAATTTGACAGAGTACAAGGCCTTTGTTTTTGAAAAATATGATTGTTTTTTGTGAAACACATAACTCTGAATGTATTTGTACTACAGACTTGAAATTACATAGATATATTATTCAAGACATGAACATGTCCCCTGGGTATTTTTATCGAACCTTCGTTGAAGTTAACAGAGTTATGGGCCTTTGTTTTTTAAAATATGGAATTTTATGCTTGTGACGGCACGTATCTCAGGAAGTATTTGTACTAAAGACTTAAAACTTCATGGATATATTATTTAGGACTTGAACTTGTGCACCTAGGTATTTTTATCGGATCAACGTTGACAATGCCCAATTTGCCAGATGTTTTAGCACTTTTCTTGTGTTGCTATGGATGTTATTATTGTTAGAATATAAGAAAAATAATTTTATTTTCTAATAGATTTGTTAGAAAAGATTATTGCTGTGCTATATTTTTCATTTACTAGTGCATTTTTATTCCCCACAGCCCCACCAAGAAGTGAGGCATATAGATTTGCCTTTGTCCGCCCGTCCATCCCAAAACTGTGACACAGGTAACTGTGAAGGTATTTGTGCTACAGACTTTAAACTTCATGGTTATATTACTCAGGACATGACTTGCTCACCTGGGTGTTGGCCTTTGTTTTGGAAAATGCGACATGTGGGGGCATCTGTGTCCTCTGGACAAATGTCTAGTTAAATAGAAACTTTTCTGTTACCGCACACTTTAAAGCCAAAAGCTTTATTTTGAAAGCTTAATAAGTCGTTTACAGAACGACCAGCACAAGCAATGACTTTTAAAGCCATCCTGTTTGGTACAAAACCACTCCTAACTTCTATAAGTTACATCAGTGTGTAATACAAACCCCTGGCTAATGTCTAGATATGCTAAAACTCTTCGCAATGTTATTATATCTTTAAGATTATCGAAAACCTGTTGCTCTTTATCTGACATTAGACAATACTTATCTGGTTTCTTTGGTCCTTTCTTAATTGATGTTGAAGGCAATGCATCGCAAAGAAGTTGCAACATCTTGCTGAAATCCTTAACAAATATGCTATTATATCCTATAAAGGCAAGAAAACTCCTTAACTCATTTAAATGTATTGATGCGTCTCAATTTTTGCTGGATCTGTCTCAATGCCTTTCTCAATAACATCATTACCTGAAAAGCAACTCGGTTCAATAAAGAATGACATTTTTCTGATGCTGATTTTGAATCGGCTTCTTTCAGTCTGTAAACTATTGAATCACTGTTCTCGAGATATTCCTCAAATGAATATTATCAAGTTGTCCAAATAGATAATGCATATAGTCATATTATATACTTAAACGAAAAAGAAACGCAGGGTACACTTTAATGTCAGTTTTAAATAGGAAGTATTCGATGGTATTACAGTTAAATTATTCTGATCAAACAAAATAAATGCTTTAGAATGAGATGGGATCTATCATATGAGGTTTATTGCAAGGTTAGGAGGTAAAAACTTGAGTCTGGCTACTACAGATTTTAGTAACCCTGCGTTTCTTTTTTCCTTTGAGTATAGATTCCCAAGATGACTTCCATTGGAAGCTGATAAGCTACTGGTGAGTTAGTGAATCCGAAAGGCATTCCTATGTATTCATAAAATCCAAATGGTCCAACTGTAAATCATGTTTTCTTTTTATGGTCTCCTCTCCTCTAGATGGTAACCTGACATCCTGTCTAAAGTTAAGAAATAAAATGTCCAATGGAGGCAAACAAACACCTTCTCTACCCACATAAAATATACAGTTTTAACTTATGTTCTAATAAACATATTTGTCATTGATACTCTAAAAATACTCATTATAAACCACGAAAACGGTAAAACTAGAGATACATGTAATCAAAATAGTTTAAAAATCCTGATAATCAAATAGATAAAAAGAAAGGGAAAATCCTTAGAAGACCGTTCAAATGCCTGAAAACGTTGCAAGACAACTTTTCTATCAGATACAGACACGCCTCTCTGTCACAGAAACTTATATCATGAATAATAACGAGTTTACTTTTGAGAGAAAAAAATAATAATAAAGAAATAAATAAATGAACACACACACACTCTCTCTCTCCCCCCACACACTATAAAGGAATATTACAGTAAAAATAAGAACATAAAAACATACAATGAAAAATAACCACCTTAAGATTTATGCCCTGTAATTCATTTTAGGTAAAGTCGACAATACTCGCTACGTCATAGACAACTTATCCTCTACCAAGATAACTAAGGCACCCTAATGAAACATTAGGAAACCTTGGTTATGTCCGTGCAAGGCCATGGGGTCCGAAATGTAGAAGACCATTACAGGGGCTATGCCTTAATGACTAATGCTGTTTTATTACCAGACATACATCGTGGCACATACTTTTTCATTTAGTATCTTATTATCTTCCGATATTTCACAGCTGATATTGGTCATGGATTTTTTTATACAAGAATGCGACTGTGTAACAGCAGCAGTTGGCATGTGTCATTCTATGGATAAACCGTATTCAGTTTTCTTTCTCTTTTATAATAACCATTATTTTCAAATGCTGATCATAAGGTGTTGACCACTGTGTCCTACATAAAACGACGAATTAAAAACCAGTTGTTTTTTTAGCTCACCGTGCTCTTGGTGAGCTATTGTGACAGCCTTTTGTCCGTCGTCCATCCGGCATCAATAATTTCCTTTAAACAACATCGCCTCCGAAACCGCTGAATGGATTTTGACCAACCTTCACAGGAATCATCCTTATGATGCCCTCTATCAAGATTGTTCACATAATTTTGATTGGTTGAAACAGATTTTAAAAATGCAAACTTTAAAATACTCTTCTGCAAAATGAGGGCCTGGAGCTTATATATTTGAATTCCCTTCTTCTCAGAAACTACAAGGCCTGAGGTTTAGATATTTGGTGTGTAACATTGTCTAGTGCACCTCCTCCAAGTTTGTTCGAATCATGACACTGATGTCAAAACTGGTCCCAACTACACATCAATAATTCAGACATGTTTTATTTTAATGTAGGCCAATTACAAAATCATATATCTGGATATTGTCTTATCAAATATTGACATAGAACTTACTATTTCAGTCCGAGTGTAGACGTCATTTTATTTAAATATAACAGTATCATCCATTCATGTACGATTGATCTGAATTTCGACAGTTTATTCTGTATTTCAAAAAAAGGTTTCTTATATAAATAAGTCCATACTTAATTGAAGTATTGAATTATGTTTCGTAAGATAAGAAGAGTCAAATATTCCTTGTTTTATCAAAGATGATTTAATTAATATGAGTATATACGAGTATTTGCAAAATCGAATTTTACTAGCATAATTTCTATCCGATAGACAAAGTTAATGCCAATTGACGACGTCATTTTACAGCCTTTTGTTTATTTAATTGCATTACTTTTTAAAACGTTGTAAACAATCTAACTACCCAATTGTTCCAAATTTAATTTGCGCCGGAGGCGAGAATGTTCAAATACTATTCCATGCGCAGAATACTGATCCAACAGAGGAATCGTCGGTAGGAATCAGAAAATAAGGAAGAGTCATCAAAGTGCATTGTTCTGTTTGTAAATTTCAGCTTTAAGTTATTAGTCCCCTACCGGGTTTTGCACCGGAAGGGACTATAGGTTTGCCCTCCGTCTGTCTGTCTGTCTGTCTGTCTGTATGTCCGGACATCAGGACTCATAACTTAAAAACCGACTAAGATAATATTATGAAAGTTTGTACATGAATAGATGGTAGTATGAAGATTCTGCAAGTCATTGTTTTTTTTGTTTGTTTTTTTTCGAACAAAATTCTGGTTGCTATGGTACCGGACAAATCATGCACTTCGCCGGTAGGGGACACATGTGTTGCATGCATTAAATTTTGATATTGAAATCGATCAGACAGATAAATGTGTTATCGTGATTTATCGTATGATTTAATAAATCGCTTAATTTAATAAGCGTATATCGGATAAAAAGTCAGTATTTTTATGTATAATTATATCAGTTTTGTATTATCATTACAAAAGGCACAATTAGGGTCTGGGATATATAATCTCATTCAGAGGTAGAGGTTTGTTAATAATTGGATACTGGAAAAAAAAAACGCCAATTAGACTGAGAAATTCGTCAAGATCAAGTTTTCAGAAGTTGCATTGTTTTTTTTTGTTTTTTTTTCTTGTTGGGTTTAATGTCCCACCGACAGTATTTCAGTCAACTAGACACTGTAGTATCACGCCGTAGGGACATGTACTTTGATACCACGCCCATTCACATTATCCTGACACCGTGCCAGTCATTCCTGGAACTACCCTTATATACTGAGCGCCAAGCAAGGGAGCTTTACCAGAACCATTTTTTATTAATAAAAAAAGAATAAAAATCACATCTGAGGAATACATCAAATTTTACACCGAAATATAAAAAGGAGTTTTCATCTATGGAGGACCTCTAACTGGCTTGTGACAGGTCGTTGAATCTGCACATGACTGGTGTTTCTGTCCTTTCTGGTGTAGACAGTAGACTTCACGCAAAAAAAAAGATAAAAAAAACAGGCCGTGTACCGTTATCATGGTAATATAGTTAATATGTTAGCACGCCGCTTGTCGTCGTCTTATAAAGATACAGTCCTACAAAGTAAAGAAAATATCAGGGGACAATAACATACATCAGGAAAAATTGTATAATCATACTAAGTTTTTCCTTTATGCCGATGAATCGTTATCAAATTTGGGATAACAAATGTAGTGGCATATATTTATTTGTAGACTAAGATCAGTTGTATTAGCTGAAGGAAGAGCAAAAACTACTTGCACAACATCAATGCCATTCTAAGTCAGTATATAAGGACCCAGATGTTTTCACTGAGCGACAACAAATAAATATACCTTATTCCCGCTGTAACTGATGATGATTAAAAGCTTAAACTGTGTTCATATCGATTACGACCTGTAAATTAAGGTAGGTATTTCAGCACCTGATAGAAATAAATTTGCATTTTCTTCTTTTGATGAAGATTGGAATTGTTTCCGATGTTAATGTAATTCAATCGAAGTTCGGATAAAGTTTGTAAGTAACTTCGAGGACCTCGTATATGTAAAACAAGTATTTCTTCCGTGATTATTTTGAGGTCCAAAGACGTGTCTGAAAAATGTTTGGAATTTGGTGACAGGGGTCGATTTCGGTGGGGTGGGGGGACTCCTTCCACCATGTTAAAGATGGTTCTGGGATTATCCCTACCCAATCCTGAAACAAAATCCAATCACTTGTTTTAAAACTATAGTTTGAAGCGTCTCAGAGGTTCAGTGTTTGGCTTTAAGAAATGAGAAACATGCAGTGATTCGTTTTGCAGCAGAACACTTACAAAGAAATTTAAAATAAATCCTTGGTGATTGCAAAAGAAAGGAAATAGAAGAAAAAAAGTAAAAAGAAGAGAAGAAAATAAAAAAAATAACAACACAAAAAAAGAAAGAAGAAAAAAACAGCTGTTCAGTATAGATATCAGTATACTTGTATTTGTTAATTTGATTTCATACTCCAACAGTAGTGAAGGGTGGCAGTATGGTACCCTCGGTACCATAAACATTTTTTTTATGGTACCGAATCGAAAATTTATGGTACTATATACGAAAACAGATTTATGGTACCGTATGTTGCATGTAATAAAAAAACATGTCCTACCTGTTAGATCTAACTAGGATGACTTAAGATCGGATAGAGAGAAAGAGTATGCATACCAAACATTC
>CM037780.1:2217247-2267247 GCA_021229015.1 Solen grandis | reverse complement strand
GTTGTATACTTAGGGTTTTGATAGTTGTCTATCAATATGTGAAGAGTTATGGCCCTTGAATTACTTAAAAAATAACTGTCACACAAATCTCCAAAACTGTTTGAGTCAGAGTCAAAAACTTTACAGGAATGTTCATTTGCATGTAAAGTTACACATCTTATCTATGGAGTTCCGTTTTGCAATTTTTCTCAATATGTGCAATATGCATAGTTATGGCCCTTGAATAACTGGGGCTGGGATCTGTGTCATGTATATCTCTAAATCTGTATAAGCCAGAGTCACAAATCTTTAAAAGACTGATCACCTCTTAAAATAAAATTGGACACCTAAGGATTTTTTTGCTGTTTTGCCTTTTATGTGCAGAGTTATGGCCCTTGAATTATCTTTTTTTTTTAAATTAGCTTTGTCATGCATATCGTCCAAAACTGTTTGAGCCATTTACAAAATTTTAAGGAATATTCACATTAGCATGTGAAGTTGAGCATTATATGGACAGTGGATTGTCAAGTACACATATCCACAAGTTTTCACATTCACTGTTATTCATCTTTCTGGAGCCATATCACAAGTAAATACTGCTAGGCATAATTATTTTACAACTGCCCGGTTTTTTTTTTGGGGTTTTTTTTTTTTCTAAAATGTAATTTGCCTCATTCAACAGGAGATATCAGTTCAATGAATTTGCTTGTTTAATCTCATGTTGGATAGGATATGTCTTTAAAATTCAGGAACTTAATTAAATTAAGTAATTGTAGATGAAAATACAGTTGACTCCTTCTCTCTAATATGTTTCCTGCTTAACAGAGCACTCAATACCTTTGAAGTATTTTCTCATGCAATTAAAACTTTTATTAAAGTTAAATAACCTTCTAGATTTGTTAAATCTAAGAGCTGGTTATTATAATAATTTTTGCAAGTTCTGGGCATGTTGTTATGGTTCCAGACCAGGGTGTAAGCAATCAACATTTCAAAGAGTCTTTCATGTTGAACTTTCCTTTAATCTTCTTACACATGTTAATTTATTGACTGGCTCTTGTAAAATATCTTTCAAAGAGGTTGGACGATTTGAAAACAGGTTATAACAAACTTCATGCAAAATCTCTTGTAGCAGATCTAAGTTAGAAAGATGTCACATGTATGGCGCTTTCAGATGTTTCATATCTTGCGGGCATTCAAGGCAACATTTGCACATGCAAAATGTTGATACATTTGGGATCAAAATTTCTTTAGTGTCATTTAATTCAGCACGGCTTTTATGATTACTTATTTTTTCCTTTCATTTGCTCAGAATTCTCTTTAAATCCAAATAAAGAAAGTCATATAATTATATTGACATCTAATCTTGGTTGCATAAAAAGTTCTACATATTCCTGCTCATAAGTTCACTGTTTATACAGAAGCAATCTTGTTTACTGATGATATTCAGTGTGAACGTATTTGCACTATTACTGCTGTACTACATCAGACTAAAAGTGCTACCAGAGATCTTGATGTCAAAGATAATTTGGAGGAACTTTTTGATCATGCTTTTTACTGTAACATCCCAAGAATTTGTGTTTCAAGATTTAGTTATTTGTGTTGAATGATTTTTTAAATGTTTTAAGAAAGTTGTTAATGTTTATAAGGTGTTGCATGTTTTTTATCAAGAATGTTCCTAGTAAAGAACAAGACATGATTCCATTATCATCACCAAGCTCAGATATGACATTGTTTTTAGAGGGGGGGTGGAAACAAGGGATGTATCATTATTACAACAATCTTGCCTTTGATAATGGGCCCAGGGCGTACAGAGTAACATTGTTACAGGGTTTAATTGCAGCTCACAGATAGAGGTATCATCAGGGAGAAGGAATTTAATTGTGAGGCAACTGAGATCAAGTGTTTGGTAATCCATCATAAAGGTAGGGCTGGGTTGATTTTTTTATGGGATTTAAAAAGGGGGGAAAAAGTGAATTTCTAATAGCTTGAGGTATTGTGGGTAATGCTGGGTAATTTTTACAACGAGTAATGATACCTCCCTGTCTATATTCAGGATGTTTCTCTCACTTTTGTTTATCTTTCTTCATTGTACTTAATCAAGGGATCATTCATTGCTTTGTACCAAAATATATAAAGAAGGCATACTGAGAGATGGCAAGATAACATTTACAGTTAATCATTCAAACCTTGATTTAACTTTAGCTGTAACTATCCAGCATTCCACCTTGTCTTGTTAGAGAAAAGTTCTGTTCTGTTTAGGGGATTTACCTTTATAATCAGTTTTATAGGTAGCTCAACTGGTTTCTAAAATGAGTCAGACAAATCCAAAAACCTTGGAAAAAGATGAAGATATTTCTTTTTATATCAAAAATAAGTTCTTGAAATGTATACTTTATAAATCTTTTTTAATGGATCCAGGGTAAGACAAGTGTTTGGCATATTACCTTGCTTAGCTCCCCACTTCCTCCACAATCTAGATCCACTGTTTAAGTATACCATCACTGAACCATATTCGTATCAGTTAAAGCTTTCTCCTAGGGAACCATAATACAAGGTCAGTGGACAGTGATGAGCCTGTTTGCCTTGGTGAATGTGACTATGTGGGAGGTACCAAGCAACCAAGTTTGACACGTTGACATGTCGTGATGATAAAATCTTCCTGATGACCAACCACATCAAAGTAATTTTATGCTAAATGGCAATCAGTGGGGATTTGTGTACCATTGGACTGTATGTGATATTTCTTTGACATTACCTGTTATCAAATCATTAAGCTGATATAAAGTTTTATGTAGCCTTGAACCTTGAATCTATAAATAGAACTGATCCTGCTCCACAAGCTTAATGTCACAGACTTAATACCAGCCAAGATTTAATTTGGCTGTACGGAATTTTGTTGCATTTTAATGACAATTACGTCAAATAATCTATGCCACAATACTAGTTCCTATGTTTTAAATGTTTCAAATTTTAAAGCTACACAATTCCGTTGTTAACCAGCCTACACAATTCCGGTTGTTAACCAGTCTACACAATTGCGGTTGTTAACCAGTCTACACAATTCCAATTGTTAACCAGCCCACACAATTCCGGTTGAAATATATGACTAGACTGGTATCTAGTCTCATGAACAGCCTTTAAATAAAAATAAAAAATAGATTTTTTCCTTGCATTGTCAGGCATCATTTTGTTCTCCATTCGAAAATCAGTCTTATTTCTAAGGGAAAGATATGTATGGAGAAACATGGGTTTGTGGATGATAGTACAGAAATCTCTGTCTGGAGATGCACCATTTGTCATGATTGTTATGTCTAAACAGTCTGAGAGAGTCCGGGAATCTATTTGTCAGGTCGAATGTAAGATGGCTCCCTTATGTTCAAGGAATGATCGATGTCGAATCACAAGAAGATTTAATTCAATATCCCACTTCTAATGGGAGAAATGGTATGGATTTTTACAAGAAATAGACAACTTTCCTCTTATATATTAGATATCTTTTTTATTTTTAGCTCTCCAGAGCACAAAGTGCTCAAGGTTACATATATAAACTGTCTTTATCACCTTACATATCAACTTACATCACTTGTCCCATGTTGGTATCAAACATTTACTTGACGGAACAGTTGAACTTTGACATAAATCATGGTGGTCATTCACAAAAGCCACTACAATAAACTTGATCCATCAGTGAATTTGGTTGCAATGGCAACCAGACAAGCTTAAAAAATCTTTTTTTGAACAGTGGTCAGATTTTGATATCATTTGGTGATGTGGTAATGTGACCGTCTACCTAAATTATGTTACAAAGCTATGTTGAAATAAGGAAGCTCCTTGGGGATTACTAGGCTTATATCTTGAAAGGCCCATTGTGCTTCCAAAAGCAGTGTATATTCTTCGAACAGAAAAGCAAAGAGAGTGCTACAGATTTGTTAAGAGATGTTATCTGTACATACTTGTTGATGACAATATTACCACAATGCATAAATAAGAAAGAACTTATACTAAAGATCATTCAATTGTTTACAAAAATAACTTATTGGCATATTCCGCATATCTTAGTCAATTTTCTGACGTTATCCAAAGACCTTCCGTTTGTCTCCGTTAATGAACCACAGGTGCATACATTGATGACATGGCAGATGAAACAAATTGTGATTCAGCTGTGGGTATTCAAATTTAAATTATATCCGATAACAGACCGTCCTCGGGAAAACTCACCAACACAAAATGTAAACATGAATGAAAGTTTTTGACATCCATCCAAAATGCTAAATTGCATAATTGGATCAACATTTTCAATTTGTTTAACTGCTATTTTACAGCAGATATTTGGACATTATGTACCATTTGTGTTAGTCTACAATATGTCAATGTTATTTTATATTTTCATTTTCATGAAATTTGAATCATACCGAAAACTAATAGGCCTTTAACCTTTATTCAGTGAATATAGAATACTTTGTTATTCTTTTCTGAAACCACTAGTCAGAATTTTAATTTAGTTTTGCCCATACACATGATCTTCCATAATGAACAGCATAAATCTGATCTTTTAAAAGAGAAGCCATCCATTGATAGGGTCTGATTTCTGTAGATATATGTGTAAATCATATTTGTGACTTATTTGACACATACATATAGCTTTTATAGGAAGGCTGGGACTTGCTTTTGTGTTAATTCTTGATAAAGTCAAACTTGCCCCTCGTCATAGAGAACAATGATATAGTAAAATCATGGCTTTGTGGATTTTTCTACATACTACTTGTTCTCTCCAGACAAATGCTAAACCATTCAAGTTTAGAATAACCATTTACATCATTTATTTAGCCCTTGCTATCATTGCTCTATTGTCTCTGATTTCAATTATCTGTATACACAATCTAATAATGGATCCCCTCGAATGTCTAGTACAGCATTTGTGATATGCAGTCATCACATCGTTGCCCTACCCTTTACTTCTCAGCTGCACTATTTGAATCCAATCTGTCCTATAGACTTTAAGTGTCCTATAGAATTATTTTTTTTTTCTCCATAAAAAATGTCCTATAGATTAAAGTGTCCTGTAGAAATAAAGTGACCTATAGAATTAAAGTGACCTATAGAATTGAAGTGTCCCATAGCATTAAAGTGGCCTATAGAATTAAAGTGTCCTATAGAATTAAAGTGGCCTATAGAATTAAAGTGGCCTATAGAATTAAAGTGGAAGTAATATAAAGTAGAATTAATTTAGCAACTTTATGTTGATCAAGTTTGAAATCTTCTAATTGTAAAGGTTCTTCTGAGTGAAGAATACTCGATCCTGATGTGAGACTTCAAGATGTTATAGCAAAATCGTTTATTAGCAGAAATGATATTTTATGCTATAAACTGGATGTATGAATCGTGTCCGATAGCATCACATATCAAGGGTTAATGCATCATAAATATCAAGATGTGAAATACTAAAAGATTCCTCAAGAAAAGTAATGCTGCCATTAAGTATCTTAAGACACAGATTGATCTGTGCGACACCACCTGATTAGACCTGTTTGTATGTTTAGTTACCTGCAGAATTTATTGCTTTAAGTATCTTTATTGACCCTTCATAGTTTGTCCAGGTAATGGTCACTTCTAGCCCCTTCAAGGTGCATTGTTTGCTTACCAGCAGTTTACATTGCACAAGCCCTGGGGAAAGGTACAGTGTTGATTTAAATGATTTACGACAGCAGCTAAGGTGTATAATATATCCACCTTTCATTTATTGTTTGATTTATTGCCCAGGTAGTGTGGGGAACATTTATTTGGTCAGTTTAATTACTTTGATCACTTTATATTACTTATTTTATTGCTTGATAAATTGGTTGTGTTATCTTCTCCCATTATATTGCACTTAGGTTCATTTCCACAAGGGCATGACAGGGTAGGAAGTGACAGCTCACTCTATGCAAGACATTTATTTCTTGAGTTTATGATTGAAATGGACCTAGTGCTTTTAGCTGAAATATAAGGATGTAAGTCTTTGAGGGATTTGTTGGTCAAAATCCAATGTGATAATGTGTGATTATGTTTCAGTGCATTAAATTTGTAGAAGATAAGGAAGTTTGGAAATTCTCTTTCAATTGTGTGCTTAATGCAAAGAATGCCAAGATTACCCAGGATGCCTCTGGGTTTTTAGGTTACCTGAGCTGCTAAGATTACCCAGGATGCCACTGGGTTTTAAGGTTACCTGAGCTGCTAAGATTACCCAGGATGCCGCTGGGTTTTAAGGTTACCTGAGCACAATATGCTCAAGGCTTGTGATAAAGGTGAGCTACTGTGATCAGCTTGCATGCATGTGTCTGTCGTCCATGTTGCTTTGGCAGAAACTGATAAAAATTGACTGTGAAAGTTTAATTAGATTAGATTCATGCAGAACTCTGGTTTGAATTGGCAACTAAAAGAAATAAAACAAAAATTTTAGCTTGTCTGTTTTTCAGAGAAAAAAAAAGTTGAAGTATTGTCATCACACTGGTGTCGTTAGTGTTGTCATTGTTGTTGTCGTCATGAAAATCTTTAACCTTAGCCAGAATTTCTATTCTTCTATACTGTCTGTTGTCAAACTTCACATGCTTTATATTTACTATCTTAAGGGCTAACTTCTCATCAAGGGTCATAACTCTTATCTCCCCTCTTAAAAAAAGAAAATACAATGCAAAACCTTAACCTTTGCCATAATTTCTAAACTTCTAAACCGTCTTCACATGCTTGCTCACTATCATAAGGGCTACTTTTTCATAACCCTTATAGGTACATTTTGAAATTATTTCTTTCTTTCTTTTTTATAAAAGCAAACAGACAAGTGTTGGCATCCTCATGGGATGCTTTTTCCCCCTCTATATCCTGCAGTGTTCAGAATCCAAGATCCTTTTGTACAAATGGTGACTTCATTATCCTCAGACACAATCTAGTTTAAGTTTTGTAGATAAAATTTATATAAATCTAATTGTTTTTTGTGAAAGGCTGTGTTTATTTTAACTCTGAGATGTTCATCAAGGTGTTACATTCTGTCCTCGTGTCAGATAATTTAAAGCACTTACATACTTTGCAAGCTGTCATTTCAGTATAAAAACCTAATGACAATTTCCAACACTTGTCAGACCTTTGAAATCAAACTGAACAAGGTTTTATTGTGTTATCATAACAACACAGGAAGTTAGCACATTTGTCATGCCTCATGTTGCTGCCATGTCCAGGATTTGTTTTATTACTATAACATTTCTACAACATTATTTGAGAACAGGAGCTTGCTTCAGTTTTTGTCTGTAAGATGCCTTAGGTATTTCAAAGGTTTTAAATCTGAACTGCATCCTGTAGTGTACCATTGTACTGATATTTTATATAAACTGCACTGTGCCAAGTATTGGGGAAAAGTGTACTGATATTTTATATAAACTGCTCTGTGCCAAGTATTTGGGGGAAAGTGTACTGATATTTTATCTGAACTGCACTGTGCCAAGTATTGGGGAAAAGTGTACTGATATTTTATATAAACTGCTCTGTGCCAAGTATTGGGGGAAAGTGTACTGATATTTTATCTGAACTGCTCTGTGCCAAGTATTGGGGGAAAGTGTACTGATATTTTATATAAACTGCTCTGTGCCAAGTATTGGGGGAAAGTGTACTGATATTTTATATAAACTGCTCTGTGCCAAGTATTGGGGGAAAGTGTACTGATATTTTATATAAACTGCACTGTGCCAAGTATTGGGAAAGTGTACTGATATTTTATTTGAAATGCACTGTGCCAAGTATTGGGGAAAAGAGTACTGATATTTTATTAGTCCCCTACCGGTGTTCACACCGGAGGGGACTATAGGTTTGCCCTCCGTCTGTCCGTCTGTCTGTCCGTCCGTCCGTCCGTCCGTCCGTCCGTCCGTCTGTCCGCTCAAATCTGGATCCCGCGATAACTTAATAACTAAGCAAGCTAACTTGATGAAACTTGGTATATGGTTCTTCGACTAAAATTGTGGTTGCTATGGTAACAGAAATAGTGAAAATATGGCAAAAATGGGATCCCGCGATAACTAAGCAAGCTAACTTGATGAAACTTGCTATATGACTAGATGGCAATGTGTAGATTATGCACGTCATTTTATTTTTGTTCTTCGACTAAAATTGTGGTTGCTATGGTAACGGAAATAGTGAAAATATGGTAAAAAATGGGATCCCGCGATAACTAAGCAAGCAAACTTGATGAAACTTGGTATATGACTAGATGGCAATGTGTAGATTATGCACATCATTTTATTTTTGTTCTTCGACTAAAATTGTGGTTGCTATGGTAACGGAAATAGTGAAAATATGGCAAAAAATGGGATTGATTACCATATTGAGTCAAGGTGGAGCTGGTAGGGGACTTTATGTGTTGCATACAACACCAGTTACCTGTATTAACTGCTCTGTGCCAAGTATTTGGGGGAAAGTGTACTGATATTTTATCTGAACTGCACTGTGCCAGGTATTTGGGAAAAGTCTGCGGAAAGTGTACTGATATTTTATCTGAACTGCACTGTGCCAGGTATTGGGAAAAGTGTACTGATATTTTATATAAAATGCTCTGTGCCAATTATTTTGGGGAAAGTGTACTGATATTTTATCTGAACTGCTCTGTGCCAAGTATTTGGGGGAAGGTGTACTGATATTTTATCTGAACTGCTCTGTGCCAAGTATTTTGGAGAAAGTGTACTGATATTTTATCTGAACTGCTCTGTGCCAAGTATTTTGGAGAAAGTGTACTGATATTTTATCTGAACTGCTCTGTGCCAAGTATTTTGGAGAAAGTGTACTGATATTTTATCTGAACTGCTCTGTGCCAAGTATTTTGGGGAAAGTGTACTGATATTTTATCTGAACTGCTCTGTGCCAAGTATTTTGGAGAAAGTGTACTGATATTTAATCTGAACTGCTCTGTGCCAAGTATTTTGGGGAAAGTGTACTGATATTTTATCTGAACTGCTCTGTGCCAAGTATTTGGAGAAAGTGTACTGATATTTTATCTGAACTGCACTGTGCCAAGTATTTGGAGAAAGTGTACTGATATTTTATCTGAACTGCTCTGTGCCAAGTATTTGGAGAAAGTGTACTGATATTTTATCTGAACTGCTCTGTGCCAAGTATTGGGGGAAAGTGTACTGATATTTTATCTGAACTGCTCTGTGCCAAGTATTGGGAGAAAGTGTACTGATATTTTATCTGAACTGCTCTGTGCCAAGTATTGGGGAAAGTGTACGATATTTTATCTGAACTGCTCTGTGCAAACTGCTTACCACTTACTTTGTAACTGTATTGGTATCCTATCTGAAGATCATGTTCATAATTTTTGAGAGAGTCTGAAATCTAAAAAAGGGCAAAAAATATAATATGAGAGAGACTAAATGATTTTGTCAAAGGTCTTTAAACCATTAGTTTCATTGTGAAACTGGGAGAGAAGTTAAAAAGTGAAGCTATCATATATCTTACTTTTAGATCCCTTGATTGATTTATGTCATGTATGATTTCATAAAAATGATAATTAAATACTTATCTCCATATTGAAATCTGAGTAGAGCATCCAGGACTGAAATACTCAAGTACATGATTAAGTTTAAATGAATTATTACCTTAATTCCTGACAATAATTGATAAGAATGAAAAATTTGGTTATTTTTATTAGAGAATAAAAGGCTTATGAAATTTGACCATAAATATTTAAGTTTTACTTAGTGCTAAGAATTGTTGGTTGAATTCGACCCTGATTTACATAAGAATGTATCATAATGGATTTTTACAACAGTTTTTCTTTGAAGAAAATAGTTACCTAGGCCAAGTTGACCTGCTCAGATTTTCATGTAAGTGGATTCTGTTACCATGACAACAGCAAGCAATACAGGTGAAAGGGTTTACTGCTGGGTTATAAATGTTCTTTGTATCAGACCACTCCTGTTTGTTTTGCTCAAATGGTGCATATTTGATAAATGAAAATTGTTTACCCAGGCGGCAAATTGGAGGTAAAATGGTAGTTAGAAAAGAAACTTTGTTCCAAGCAGATAATGCAGAGTAAGCAAAGGATGTTTGAGGCCAGGGAGCCTGAAGCCATTAATTATGTAACAAAGATTGAAGTGTGTAGATAGTTTAGGGGGGATCTTTTTCAGAACAGGAGAGATATTAACCCTTTATTTTATATAGATTCATTTTGATGCATAGACTGGCAAACACAGCAGTTCAGGCAGGGTCTCCTCTGTTTGTTCATGCAGTAGTGTAGCTCAGTTTCTATACAGTCCATTTGGCAAAGAAAAATTCATTATTTCAATTATTTTATTAAAGTTCAGTTAATTAATATTCATCAAGTTAATTAATATTCATCATGTTAATTAATATTCATCAAGTCAGAAATTGATATATGAATATTAATTAGGTTTAAAATTATAGATTTTTTTTTTTTTTTTTTTTTTTGGTATGTATAATAGTACCGTGGAATTATAATTTATTTATTTCAGTCTCATTCATGTACAAAACAATTTAACAGAGAATTATAAAACATGAAAATAGCACATGACCATTCATAATTTGAATTACAAGAGACTTTTGTAATACATTTAGGTAAACATTAAAACTCAAGACATATCGTACTGATATTAACATCATAAAGTGTATAAAACAAAAACAGAAGCCTATCTAAAAAAAAAAAAAAACAATATAATTAAATTACTTACATAGATAAAATTGACGACGTTGAAGAATATTAAAACAGGTTTTGGCACATTGTCTGATTAAACATTGACTAGAGAACAATAAAGTGAATTTGTTTGCTTTACTAAGATTCATAAAGTTAGGATAAAATGCATTTGCTTTATAATATAAATCTGATCTAAAATCATCATATAAAGGACAGTCTAAAATGACATGCATTTCGTCTTCAACTACGCGACAGAAAGGACAGTGGCGTTCATCCAGTCTCAAATTCTCATATCTACCCGTTTCAATACGTATTGGGGCTACCCCACACCTAAATTTACATAAGGCTAATAGTGTGTCAGTAAATGACAGGAAGATCTATCAGACCATTTAAAAACAACACTACAGAGTATTGGTTTTACCACTTAGGACAGAAAACTGTGAAAGTAGATATTTACTGTCTAATTTATTGTAATCACGTTAATGAAATCTGTTTTCATTAACTATGTTGTCCTTGCAGTGTCAAACAATTAGATTAAGTGTCGTTTCTTCTCTGGAGTTGATGAAACTTGGCATGGATGATCGATCCTTGTTTAGGAACCAGTGTTTTAATAAACATATCTATAACACCATTTTGAGTTTACCTGAGTTCTGAAAAATTATATATATATATTAAAGAACATATAGCACTCCTCCAATCATGATGCAAAAAGAGATTTTGTTTTATATCTGATGCTGATGAACCCTTGACCTTTGGAGCCAGTCATCTGAAGGCATAGACCAATCATGACCGGCTAATTATATTACTAATGTAATATTACTGCTTAGCATTGTTACCCCAGGTATTGATTCACAGCACCTTCAGTGCTTTGATGATGCTCATCCCAGTACTGGGCAGCAGTGTTTTCTTGATTAAGGGTAACATCTTGACTCACTTATTTCTCATTTGTTGTGCATTCATCTTTGATTAATTGGCTGTTGATTGTGTGACATGTTGACTGATGTTAATGATGCTGCACAGTGTGGGGGTAAGGTTTGGAGAGATTTGCTCAAAATCTAAGTGAGAGAAGACTCCCTTGAAAACCAGTTCTTAGGCTTTGGTCCTTACTTATATTGGCCAAATGAGTTGATCAGCTCACCTGAGCACTTGTGCTCAGGATGAGCTTTTGTGACCAACTTTTGTCCGTTGTGCGTTGTCAACAATTGCTTGTGAACACTCTAGAGGCCACAGTTTTGGCCCAGTTTTCATAAAAATTGGTCAGGCTGTTTGTCTACATGATATCTCGGATGAGTTCGAAATTGGGTCATGTTGGGTCAAAAACCAGGTCAAATTTAGAAAAATTTTGTGCACATTCTAGAGGCCACAGTTTGCCCATTTCATAAAATTTGGTCTGGATGTTTGTCTACATGATATCTCAGATGAGTTTGAAATTGGGTCATGTGGGGTCAAAAACTGGTTCACCAGGTCAAATCTTAGAAAAACCTTGTGAACACTCTAGAGGCCACTATTTTAGCTCAAATGTCATAAAATTTGGTCTGGGTGTTTTTCTACATGATATCTCAAATGAGTTTGAAAAAAAAGGCACCAAGTCATATTTTAGTTTGTGAACTCTCTAGAGATCACAGTTTTAGCCCATGCAATCTTCATAAAATTTGGTCAGGATGTTTGTCTACATGATATCTTGTATGAGTTTGAAATTGGGTCACATGGGGTAAAAGACTATGTCACCAGATCAAATCTTAGGAAAACCTTGTGATCGCATTATAGGCCACATTTTTTGCTTAACCTTAGTGGAATTTAGTCAAAATGTTTGTCTTCATGATATCTCAAATGACTTCGAAATTTGGGTCATATGGGGTCAAATTCTAGGTTATCAACTCAAATTTTATAAAAAGCCTTGTGAACATGCTAGAGGCCACATTTTTGGCCCAATATTCATGAAACTTGGTCAGGATTTTTGTCTTCATGTTATTTCAGATGAGTTCAAAACTTTAATCACATGGTGTCAAAAAGTAGGTCACCAGGTCAAATTATAAAAAAAACAACTTGTGAACACTGTAGAAGCAACATATTTGTCTCAGTCTTCATCATACTTGACAAGAATGTTGTCTGCATGAAATCCCAGATGAGTGCAAATTTAGGAAGGGTAAAATTCTAAGTCACTTAGTCAAATATTAGAAATAACATTGCAAACATTTTTGGTAATCATGCCTAACACAGTAGTCTTACTCAGGTGAGTGATACAGGGCAATCTTGGCCCTCTTGTTTTTCTTTTCAGACAAGTTTATCCTTACAATGTATTTAATCTCAACAATTATGGAAAAATTAAAATTGCCACTTGCACAACATACAAAAAAAATCATAGAGTCAAAAGGCAACATTCTGGAAAAAAACAAAAACTAAGAGCCTTTGCTTAACAGTTTTTCACAATTAAATTTTATTTCACGTCAAAGAGCTGCATGTCCTGACAAAAATATAAATATTTTTTATTACAAAAATACAAATGACATAAATTTTGCTATTTTTTGGAATTCAGTTTTAAACATTTTGCTGAAACATGAGACAAAATATGTCTAGTAATTTTGACAAAGAATGAAGGAAAGTTTCAGCTTGAAATTGCTGTAAATTGTCTGTAATTTTCATGCAATAAAATTTACATCTCAAATTAAAACTAACCATGTTCATAAATTCTGCAATATGGCCTGCTCCAATATTGTATATAATTTATTAATTGTATAAATTATAAACAATTTAGATATTAAAAGAAAGTAAATGTTTACTATCCATTGAAACAACTGCAGTGGTAATCTGTAATGTTTTCAGATTCAGAAATTTCTTGCTAGTGACGTTTATATCGATTGCCATGCCAATATGAATTATAAATTGAATTATTTAAATAATATCAAAGAACCACAGAGATGGATCAAGAGATTCTATCTAATGACATATGGTAATTATTCATTATGTAACATACCTTCAGCTGCACGTAACTATAGATTGTACCACAGCACCTTATTATGGCGTATTAAACTGGGTGTCCAAACCATATTAAATCAGTGTCTCAACATTGCACTTGATTCTTTTTCCTCTCCAGTTCTGCTAGTTGTACATGTGTATTAAAAAGTATCATTATCTTAGTTTAGGACATTCTATTAGAAGTGACACTGGAAGGTATTGCCAATTTTTTTTATTTTTTTTTTATTTTTTTTTAATCATGTTAAAGTTAATATGGAGAGACATCTGTGATTTAGCATGCAATAATAATTTTTGGGACAAAAAAATGAAAAGTTCTAAAGTATATTAATTGTCTTTTGTGTTCCAAGTTATTCCCTATCTAAGCTTTTGTTTATGACCAGTAAAAGAACCAGTTAATATTGCAAAGGTCAAGGTCACATGCTAAGTTCTAAAAAAATAAAAAGATATAATATGTTAGGCAAACCTTGACTGACTGATATTTATTTTTGTTCAAGTGTTGTTTATGGCCTATAGGAGATTCTCGCTTATTTAGATTTGGGATGTGACCCTCATAGTTCAAGGTCACAAGGGTAATAGATTATCACTAACTTTTAACCGTCAACACTCCACTGTAGTGCACAAATTTATATTTTTTACTGTAATACAGATTTTGGGATGGACGCTTATGATGCATAATATTTGAGATTTTTGTGTTTTCCTAACTTTATACCAAACCCATTTCATCGAAAAGCAATATCAGTGACATCGTAGCATATTTTTCATACTCGTACATTATTTAAATTAAAACAATTTTGTCATTTAATTCATGCCTGTTTCTTCCTTCAAATGTTGATGTTACTCTGGATAATGAGAGATTACGTAAATATGTAAATGTGTGGATTTATTGTCACTGATATAATCATCCGTGTGTAATGATGCATTCCTCTCAAATCTGATAAACAAAACCTGATCAAAATACTTGTTTTATTTTAATCTGAATCATTAGCAGGATGAGGATGCAAGCCTCTGAGTGATATGAGAAGATGCAAGCCTCTGAGTGATGAGAGCCATGTGGTGTTCTCCTGCATTTCCTGGGTCTGAACTCAGGGGGCCTGTTGCAACATGTTGCCTCACAAGTGGGTGTTGGAGATCCGCCTGTCTGCCTCATAATCAAGTGGTGAAATGATTGAACCATTTGGCTTTCAACCAGCCTCTCTGATTAATATGATGAAAGTTTGTTTTCAAATTTGTTTAGATTCCCCAATTAGGTCCCTTTGTAGCTGCAGGGAGATTTATTCTTGTAGAATTGAATATAGCAGACCATACCAAGCATGCAAGCCAGCAGACTGTAGGGGTAGCACATTATGGCTGAGGGTTAAGTAAGGGATACAATCAATACATGTAA
The DNA here is from genome assembly GCA_021229015.1 of Solen grandis. Classification (NCBI taxonomy): domain Eukaryota; kingdom Metazoa; phylum Mollusca; class Bivalvia; order Adapedonta; family Solenidae; genus Solen; species Solen grandis. The sequence goes on along the minus strand of CM037780.1, from coordinate 2,252,236 downwards.
GAGCTGGCAATGGGTTTGGGTACCACATAGAGATACAAGGATGGGGTCAGAGATGGTTCTATACAATTTCTACATGGTACCATAACAATATGGCGACATGGATATTATAATAACAACTCTATTGGCTCAATACTAGGACTACATAAATACTATAATAAGAGCTACATTGGTACTATAGTGTCAAGAGCTCAATGAAAAGAGTAACATTGGTACCATATAATGGCTACATTGGTACTATAGTGTCAAGAGCTGCAATGATAAGAGTAACGTTGGTACCATATAATGGCTACATTGGTACCATACAGGGGTAAGCCTACATTGGTACCACACAAGGGGCCAGTCTACATTGGTATCATACAAGGGCCAGTCTACATTGCTACCATACAGGGGGCCAGTCTACATTGGTACCATACAAGGGACCCAGTCTACATTGGCACCACACAAGGGTGCCAGTCTACATTGGCACCACAAAAGGGGGGGGGGCAGTTAACATTGGTACCACACAATGCCCGCCCAGTATAAATTGGTACCACACAAAGGCCCAGTCTACATTGGTATCATACAGGGGCTACATTGGTACCAAAAGGGGCTAACTTATTAATCTCTGTTCATTCAGAATAGTTGTGGTTGTGCCCACTAATAATAAAAAAGAAAAGTTGTTTTTGGTTATATGCATGGGATTGAATGATACAATTAATGACAGCATGCAAATGTATTATCACTAATTTTTCTTTGTGGCCTTTTTTGTTCCAGAGAAATATACAGATTATAGTGATCTGATGAAGTCATTTTAGTCAAACAAGAGGTTACTAAGTTAAATAACACTTAAGTTATACAATAGTCGCTATAGTTTGTGATCAAACTAGCTGAATATATCTCTCACCAGACTTAACAAAATTTGCTGCAATGATTTCTGCACTCTATTACTTCTTAATTTACTCAACCTTGATAAGTTTATCTTTATTTATGTATAGCTGATAACTTAAATATTGTATTTTGATAACATGATGTATAAGAGAGAAAATATGTTCAGAATATCTTATAAACTATAAGATAAGAATTGAGTCAAAATGTCTTTGACAAGTGATTATATTGTACTAAATGTTTTAATTGATGACTTCTGTATCAATTTAGAAGCACATGTTGTAAGACTGACTTGAAATGGCAGAGTGTAAACACCTTTGGTAAAGCAAAGGCAGGCTCTACACGTGTATGGAAATTTGTGTTACACTTTCTTAAGGACAGATTTAATTTTGAAACGATCTTTGATCAACAAAGCGTGTCCAAAGTGAGATGTCAGATGAATGAAATTTGTCTGGGGGTTTAAACAGAAGCTCAGGTAGTTTGTAGTGGGCAGTTTTCATGGCAGTTTGTAGTTGACAGACAGGAAGTGTTGAAGATTTATAGTATCACAAGGGTGCCATTGTTTGCATGTTATGTAAAGGAATACTTGATGTATTTGGGCCAGTGGGTATTGAGTGGACTAAACAACAAGTGCTGGGATTAGAGAGTGCAGGAGGTGAGGGATAAAGGGCAGCAGACGGTCAGCAAATGGTGAGTTTTTACATCCATTGAAGAGGATCTACACCATGATGTGTCTGTATTAAGAAAGGAATGGATAATAACTTCCAAAGTACTGAGACTTAAGGAGTATTAGGAAACTTGATTGGGATCAGAGGATTGTGTTTTTTCAAGGTGATCTGATTTCCAGTATTGAAAGAAAAAAATCACTATTGATAAAGATGGAGCAACTAGAATTTTGCAAGTGTCACAGTGCTTTCTAAAATTTTATTATTACATGTATTCAAATGTATTAAAATTTAAAAAAACAAAACAACATTGCTTTAATCAGCATTCAATCAATTAATGAATCAATTACTTAAGTATTATGTACTTGATCATATTACCATATGAGATTCTTATATTTTCTTTAAAGTTATTATAATACGTTTTTCGTGCTAAATCAAGGAAATAAAGATAAATTATTGTTCATAGTTGAAAAATCAATACTTAAGAAACATTACTTTTAGCTACTTGGATATATCGTAGACTACAAAGGAAGCAATCATATATAGCAAAAGTGGAACAGGGAGAACTGCATCAAGTCAAGTAACAATGTATTGTAAATGAATAATGGCAGACAAATAAAAAACAAAACAATAAATATACATAAACATTCACTAAAGGGACATTCCCTCCACAGGATAAAACATCATGACTGTAAAAAAACTTGACTAGACTTGACTATTTGAGTTTACCGTCACTTCGACAGTATTTCAGTTATATAACGACGTCCAGCTAATTACAAGTGGAGGAAGACCCCAAATGCACGGAGGCATCGGGTAGAACCACCGACCTACCGCAAGCCAGCTGGAAGGCTTCCTCACATGAAAATCCGAATTACCTTGCCTGGATTCAAACCCACGCGGTGAGGGGCTGAGTGAGTGTTAAAGTCAGCGACTTTATCCTCTCATCCACGGAGGCCCCTAATGTAAAAAAAGAAAAAGAAAGACATTTAAATTAGGAAAGAAAATCAAACCTTAACCCACATATATACTTTACATATATATAGATGTTAAGCACCTTGCAGTATTATTAATAATGTACAACCAACTACTAAAGCCTTATTAATGAGGTGTTAACAGTACTTGATGACAAGATGTTGTGATAATGATACAGAATAGTGAAAGTTTGAACCTTGCTGGTAGGGGGGAGGGATTGGAAGGTACTGCATGGTTTTTCATAGTCCACATTTGGTTCTTCTTTCAGTTTGTGATATAGTGCCCTCTTGTTCTCGGACATGTTATCTTAAATTGGCCAGACTGGTATTAAGATAATGACTGCAATTAAATATCGCATGAAAACTTCTGTGTTATCAAGGCTTTTAAAATGATTTTAAAAATGTTTTTTATGAATCAGAAATATGACTTGTTCCTCAAAATGTAACAATATCTTCCCAATATAGCCAACCAAAAGTTGAGTATCTGTCATATAAGAGGGAAACTTTTCCCTTCTCAGACTACTAAACCCTTTAATACTGGTATAGCTCCCTAAACATAAAAGTGTAGTTCCAGGACTGGATGGCCCGGTGTCAGGATAATGTGGGCCTCCGTTGCCAAGAGGGTAAAGTCGCTGGCTTTAACATTTACTCAGCCCCTCACTGCATGGATACCAGGCAGGGTAATTCAGATTTTCATGTGAGGAAGCCTTCCAGCTGGTTTTGCGGTTCGCTATATGACTGAAATACTGTCAAAGCAATGGTTAACTAAAATAGTCAAGTCAGGCTAATGTGAGTGGGTGTGGTGTCATGCCACATGTCTACGGTGTGATACTGCTGTGTGGCTTGGTACTGTTAAACCCGGCAAAACAAAAACAAATAAAAGTCAAAGAAAAATGTATAATATGTATGACAAAGCATAAGTATATGGTATTTAAGGGTATTTAAACCTTTCCCTCATATAGACTCATTTTGACGCACTCATTAGATACCACATAAAGCCTGATCTGCAGAAAACCACAGTTAAACCTTACCAAATTTAATTATAAAGTCTCATTTCCAGACCACTGAGGAGCAGCGAACAGCATAAAACCTGATCAGCTGCAGTTATTCTCAGGCTGATCTGGTTTTATGTTGTTCGCATAGGTCTTTTCATGGTTTTCTCTATGAAGGAAAGGGTTTAAGCAAAGCTCTTTACAGAGATTTTAATGTAAGCATAATTATGCATTGGATGTGTTAGTAGTTAAAGCTAGATTAGTCTTTACAGCTTCTTAATTTCCTTTTTATATCCCTTTCAACCAACACTTTGTCTCTGTTATAAATGCTGTATGCTAATGTCCAGGAGGTCTAATGATATTCATGTGCAAAGAAAGCCATTTTGTCATTTCAAAGTTGCATTTAGCATTGATTAGAAAGTTAGCATCAAGGATAATGCTGTTGTTATTGTTGTGTGTGTGTGTGTGTTTGTGTGTGTGTGTGTAAAACCAGCCCGGCAGTACATTCCAGCAGGGAGTCGTCCCAAGAATGTGGTTGAAGCTATTCAATTATTCACCACCTCCATTGTGAAGATTATTAATCAATGCTGCTATTTGATTAGAGTTAATTGATTCAAATTAGCTAAGTCCACAATCTGTCACAGCTGAATTTGTGATGTAATGGAAGTGAATCGTGCAGCAGAAGTTACATTGTGACTGGGCGGGGAGTCAGTTAAAAGTTTGTGGCACAACATAAAACCCTGTGTTGTAAATGATCCCCGTTTCACTTCTCAATTTTGTTGCGTGATGAATTATATTGAAGATGTTGTGCAATTTACATTATCAGAATAAAAATATGTTCTGTTCTATTATGAAGGACTGTATTGCAGCTGTGTGTCATTAAAGTAAAACCATTCTGATATGATAATTTCTTAAATATTCCTTTCTCTGAATTGAGCAAGAAATATTGTTCTGGGCACCATGAGAGTCTGAAGCTTAATGACCTGTATATATAAGTCCTGCTTGTATTTTCCATTCCATGTTTTCCCTTTGAAAAGTCTGCATATTATAACAGTTAGTTACATATCAGTTAAATACACTTCTTTGTTTTTTATTTAATCCTCAACTTTTTAAGCATAATTATATTGAATTGTATGCCTTGTTACCACCAGGTTACTGGTGCTACAACCTTATTAATCTTCTGATTCTTATGAGAAAAACTGTTAATTTCAAATATGGACATCAGACAACACTATAAAACGTCAGTTCAGTCTATCTGTAGACCGGTTCTGTGGCTTCTATTACTGTGCGTTCTTGATCTATTAGACAAGACTGATGTCCAGTCTGTCATTGACCTGATTCTGAGGAAGCTTCTATACCAACTGTGACAGACGAGACCAGGTAGTGGTACACCTCTTTCATTATAAGTCACCTCCTGTAAACAGTTTTATAGTGGCCTCGCCATAAACATCAAGTCTTGCTGTCAACCAAATTGGTCAAACCACTGACCATATTAAACATTACCCTGAAATATACATGGGATTAAATATCTATAGCTTGGTATCAAATTAACAGGTGGGTAGATTGATTGTGTACAGTTGTAGGCTTGTAACCGAGGATATTGGTAGGGGATATCACCTTAAAGTATGGTTGATTAATTACAAATGACAGGTCCGTGTATAGTTGCCATTCCTGAAATTGAAAAATGTGTGAACAATGTGTTTTGGTCAGCTGCTTCGATTACACCTTTATACTTACCTGTAATACTACAACCCAATTGACGGAAACTCTGATGGTGAGGTTACGACTTCAGATTGGAGTGTCATGAAAGAAACAACTACAATGTAGTACCATGAATAGTCATATATAATTTGTGTATTGTTAAAATTTTAACTTTATTTTCTTTGCTTTCAGTGAAGGTAAAATTAAAAAGAACTTATCAAACCAGCCAAGATGACATAGCTTATGTATAAACCAAGTTTAAATTTCCTCCCAAGACCCAGTATTGACCACTATATGCAGTGGCAGGCCCCATGGCCATCCAACTGCCCCCTGTCCAGTAGACTTGACCCTTGCTGACCATCAGGGTGTACACTTGGGAGCAGGGTCTCATCACATGACAGAGGTCAGATGGACAGCTCAGCTTGTAGCACAATAGGCAATGGAGGTGATGAGAGCCTAATTGAGTGAGGGCCATTTTGATTTAATCTTATTTCATTCCAGAGCTTGGCAGAATAGAGGAAGGGTTATAGTGAGTGGTTTTATATCAGTGTGGATTGTATTTGATGGATTTGGTTGATGATATTGGAGGCTAAGAATGGTGTCATTTTAAGACTGTAGATGGAGGAATCCAAGGTGACTATACACCTTTATGCTTGTATTATTGCCTTAAATTTCAGACTTAATGTGAATTCTAAAGAATCATGTAAACTCAGAAATTATATGGTTATTGCATCTGTGTCCTTGGCTTATTTATAATTATTTTTTTTTAATTTTGGAACATTATATTATTTTCCACATTATTAGATGTTTTGTGGGTTTTTTTTTCAGCAATTTTGGTTTGTTAAATCAAATAACTAAAGGTTTTATCTTTATGATAAAATTTTAAATCATGTCTGTCACCTACTGTTTTTTACGACATATTCCGTGTCTTTGGCATCCAGAATAATATGGTGTCTGTATTTGAGTGTGTGACACAGTCTTCTATGAAATATTTTGTTCAACATATCACTTGGAATACATGAAGACAAACTTTTAACCCTTTCCCTCATAGAGGAAACCATAAAAAGACCTATGCGAACAACATAAAACCAGATCAGCCTGCGAGTAACTCGCAGGCTGATCATGTTTTTTGCTGTTCGCTGCTCCTCAGTGGTCTGGAAATGAGGACTTTGTAATTAAATTTGATATTAAGGTTTAACTGTGGTTTTCTGCAGATCAGGCTTTATGTGGTACCTATTGAGTGCGTCAAAATGAGTCTATATGAGGGAAAGGGTTAAATCACTGTTACCATTATATACATGTATACACTATCTGATCTTAGTTATTTGAAATGCCAGGGTCCTGCAGTGTCTTATTTTGAATAAGGCAATGTATAATGAAGATTGTTGCAAGGTTGGATTTTTTTTTTTTAGGCAAGAATGTTATCCCACCCACTGTTTTATTTATTGAATGTAACAAGTTATAATTATAAGTTATAAAGAACTTCTGTTTAAATCAGTTTCCTGTCTGATGTCAGTATCTGGTTATCTAGACAAATGCTTTGTCCTTATCTTTTCATTCAACTTGTGGTAATATAAGCTTTTCCTGTATATATTTAAGTATAAACTGTAATGAGAAATTTGAAAGTAATTCTTGGTGACTGCAGGTACTGGATCATGCATAGAAAGTCCAGGGTTGCTAACACTGTAGACCTGGTTCTGATAAATTCTATGTCAGTGTCAGGTTCAACATTCCTGTAGAGTGTCTTAGCAGTATGCTTAGTAACCATTTAAAGTCCTGGTTTATGACACAGTGTAACTGGTCTTGTGCATTAGTTTAATCCTTGTTATATCAAACAAATGGCCTATGTTGTCACTGTTGTCAGTATATAATCATACAAATCTGTGTGAATAACTCTCAGGGTAAATCAGGGTGAACTGTTTTTATGCTCTTTTCTTCTTTATCTGAAGTCATAAGAAAAGAATTTAGATCTGTTCAGGTCAAGAATCACTTGATGTGTAATCTCATAGATTTCTTTATGGTAACCTTGAATCAGTGAAACCTTTAGGTAAAACTTCATTGTTCATTAAACATAATTTTTCTTACATTTGAGTTTTAATTTACAAAGGTTTTCAGCAGATCATGTTGTCTGCATGACAGTAGGTGCAGGAATCCCTAAAGAAACTGTTGTTATAGCGTGGCTTCATGACAGTAGATGCAGGAATCCCTAAAGAAACTGTTGTTATAGCGTGGCTTCATGACAGTAATGCAGGAATCCCTAAAGAAACTGTTGTTATAGCGTGGCTTCATGACAGTAGATGCAGGAATCCCTAAAGAAACTGTTGTTATAGCGTGGCTTCATGACAGTAGATGCAGGAATCCCTAAAGAAACTGTTGTTATAGCGTGGCTTCATGACAGTAGATGCAGGAATCCCTAAAGAAACTGTTGTTATAGCGCGGCTTTATGACAGTAGGGTGCAGGAATCCCTAAAGACACTGTTGTTATAGCGCGGCTTCATGACAGTAGATGCAGGAATCCCTAAAGAAACTGTTGTTATAGCGCGGCTTCATGACAGTAGATGCAGGAATCCCTAAAGAAACTGTTGTTATAGCGTGGCTTCATGACAGTAGATGCAGGAATCCCTTAAGAAACTGTTGTTATAGCGTGGCTTCATGACAGTAGATGCAGGAATCCCTAAAGAAACTGTTGTTATAGCGCGGCTTCATGACAGTAGATGCAGGAATCCCTAAAGAAACTGTTGTTATAGCGCGGCTTCATGACAGTAGGTGCAGGAATCCCTTAAGAAACTGTTGTTATAGCGTGGCTTCATGACAGTAGATGCAGGAATCCCTAAAGAAACTGTTGTTATAGCGCGGCTTCATGACAGTAGATGCAGGAATCCCTAAAGAAACTGTTGTTATAGCGTGGCTTCATGACAGTAGATGCAGGAATCCCTAAAGAAACTGTTGTTATAGCGTGGCTTCATGACAGTAGATGCAGGAATCCCTTAAGAAACTGTTGTTATAGCGTGGCTTCATGACAGTAGATGCAGGAATCCCTAAAGAAACTGTTGTTATAGCGCGGCTTCATGACAGTAGATGCAGGAATCCCTAAAGAAACTGTTGTTATAGCGCGGCTTCATGACAGTAGGTGCAGGAATCCCTTAAGAAACTGTTGTTATAGCACGGCTTCATGACAGTAGATGAAGGAATCCCTAAAGAAACTGTTGTTATAGCGTGGCTTCATGACAGTAGATGCAGGAATCCCTAAAGGAACTGTTGTTATAGCGTGGCTTCATGACAGTAGGTGCAGGAATCCCTAAAGAAACTGTTGTTATAGCGCGGCTTCATGACAGTAGATGCAGGAATCCCTTAAGAAACTGTTGTTATAGCACGGCTTCATGACAGTAGGTGCAGGAATCCCTTAAGAAACTGTTGTTATAGCACGGCTTCATGACAGTAGATGCAGGAATCCCTAAAGAAACTGTTGTTATAGCGTGGCTTCATGACAGTAGATGCAGGAATCCCTAAAGAAACTGTTGTTATAGCGCGGCTTCATGACAGTAGATGCAGGAATCCTTAAAGAAACTGTTGTTATAGCGCGGCTTCATGACAGTAGATGCAGGAATCCCTAAAGAAACTGTTGTTATAGCGCGGCTTCATGACAGTAGGTGCAGGAATCCCTTAAGAAACTGTTGTTATAGCACGGCTTCATGACAGTAGATGCAGGAATCCCTAAAGAAACTGTTGTTATAGCGCGGCTTCACACAGTGAAAGAATCCTGCTTGTCATGAGCCACCATGTCTTGTCCCCTCCCATATCTGTTCCATCCAACATTCACATTACATGAAGTTTGGTTTACTGTTGTTGATAATGTCTTCACACTTATGAGTTACCATGATAAGAGACAACAGTCAGCAGACAAGTGCAGATAATTCTGTCAAGGATTTTGTAAGAATTGTAGCTCCTTTTCCTGTCTCAAAGGGGTATGCAGGGGCATGAATCACTGTCAGTGATAGCTCTAGTTAATCACTAGTGAGCTACCATCACTGCTGGCATGATGACCCCACATTCCTGCCCAGCCTATGTGGATCACCTGAAGACTTACCTGTCTACACAGTCTATCCATTGTCATTAATCTCCTGAAGATGACAGGAGCCTTGTTTTGTATAAAGAGGATCAACTCTTTTATGTTTTGGGTTAGTGATGCAATATCTAAAACCAGTCACAGCCTAAAGCTTGCCTGTTGCTGTCATCATGGTGACATCATTTGTGACCTTGACACTTCTCTGACAACTCATTTCCTGGTTCATTGTAAAGTCACATTGGTTATTATCAGCAGGTTACCTTGAAGGAGAATGTGTCACAAATCTTGTGGATTCCTTCTTCTGATTTGTTTTAAGCATATTTCAGACAATATCCTATGTGTTATTTCATATGTTTCAATCCTTGTTGAAAGCTTGTGCATTTTTTCCTGCTTTACAATAAGTATTTCCATACTTTGGTGTGTCAAATCAAAGGGAAGGTAGCTAGGGTATTCAACTCTTTTATTGATAGCTCTAGTTTCAGCTTAGAAACAGATATAAAAAGCAATAACACCCGCCATACATTAAGACACCAGTCCGCAAGTGTAATAGACATATTTTTTTCTGTTAAAGAAGAAAATTAAGAATAAAGCTTGGAGCAAACACTACAAGAATCTAACCAAGTTAGACGAAAGGAAAAATGGTGAGAAACTCTGAAAATAAAGGGAGCCAGAGGTGCCAAACAAATAGTCTCTGGAGTTGTTTTCGTATTTCTCAGTAAAATTGATCTTCACACATGATTTCTGGAGTGACAGGAAAGGATGTCAAGGGCCGACTGCAAACTTGTTTTATCTCCATCTATTTCTGTATGGACTTAAAGCGGTTTTCCTGTCAGCTCTTGATGTACTTTCCTAAATTCATGTATGAACTTTGTTATTGGGTAGGCCTGCATTTAGAACATGTCTCTAGGTTGGTTGTTTGTCAACATGCTGCATGTAGTAACTATTTCACATCTTTCTTTAAAGTAACCATAGCAACACAATGAGGGAAATTACTTTGTACTTTCTCTGTTTTTAACTTTGTGTTTGCTTGGTCAGTTATTTTGGAGATAGAAGCATTTATAGCACATTTAAATTGATTCATCTTTGTATTTTATAATTATATAACATTTCCTTCCTGATTTCATGCCAAATGTTGTAAAATGATGTTTTGTTGAACCAAACACACTGTTGTCTAATGTGAAAAAATATTGAATCACATGCATATTATGGGGTCTTCCCCCACCTGTTATTAGCTGGATGTCCCTATATGACTGAAATACTGTCAAAGTGACGGTAAACTCAAATAGTCATGTCAAGTCACATGTACATAATATTAAAGGTGGAATATGTGTCCCTGCAGCTTCATCCATATTAACGTTTGTATGTTTCGTTGCAGTCCTTTGAAATTACTGATTGAGGGCTTATCAGTCAGTCAATTAAGGATTGACCTGGTCCAGTTGGAATGATCACGGGATAGGATACAATGACAAATATGTTGACATATCTGGTGACAGACGGTTTTGTATCATAGTAAATAGTTTTGTTATGATTGGGGGTGGATTTATGGTTCAAAAGTTCACAGCAGACATTGCCTCTAGTAGTACATGGCCATGATTTACAAGGGATAGGGCAGGTTATTTTGACATTTTAATAGCACAAGGCAGTATAGTCTGGCAAAGTTAAAAAAAATCATTTTATTCTGTTAATTTCTGTGACACTAATTTATCTTATTACCACTATGTCAGTGAGTCTTGCGTAATTATACCCCACCATATAACTAAAATACAATGAATGTGGTGCTGTGGTTTGATCTGAAACTAGCCAGTTTAACCCTTTTCCCTCATATAGACTCATTTTGACGCACTCAATAGGTACCACATAAAGCCTGATCTGCTGAAAACCACAGTTAAACCTTACCAAATTTAATTACACAATCCTCATTTCCAGACCACTGAGGAGCAGCGAACAGCATAAAACCTGATCAGCCTGCGAGTTACTCGCAGGCTGATCTGGTTTTATGCTGTTCGCATAGGTCTTTTCATGGTATCCTCTATGAGGGAAAGGGTTAACAGTTTACCTTATGAGACAAATTTTGATGCACTGGCGCTCAGCATATAATGGTAATTGCAGGACTGGTTGGCTCGGTGTCAGGACTGGTTAGCCCGGTGTCAGGATAATATGACTGGGTGTGGTATCATGCCACATGTCTATGGCGTGATACTGCAGTGTGGCAGCACTATATCTGTCTCAAGTAGACATTGTCTCTAAATGACTGAAATACTGTTGGTGGGACGTTAAACCCAACAAACAAACAAACAATTGGCTCAGAAATATCTATTGTTTTATATACACTTGTAGAGATCAGAAGACTGGTGTCATCTATGTTCTGCGGCTAGCAGTGAACACCATCACGAAAGAATATGCCATCATCTCTGATGTATAGGATGAAAAGGAAAATACGAGGAGAAATCTATGTAAAGATTATTGAACATTTTGTGTTAAGAAAAAGTAATCAGTCAGCTAAAAAGGTAAATCAATATCTTTGAGCAGCCAGATAGAAGAGTTTAAAGGAATATCAGAACCTATAGTATTAGTCGAAGCATTCCAAAATCTACAACTTATGTATTTAAGGTATTCCCATCCTAATAGCCATATTTCATATCTTGCCACTAGATGGTTATATTTCTATGAAATTTTGTCACTTTGAAGACATTCAAAAATAAAAATATTTCACCAAGAGTTTTTTCAAGTTTTATCTAATTTGGGGGAGATAATCCGCATATAAGTGAACATTGAAGCCTATGGAAAATATGTATTTTCTATGAATTTAAAAATCTGAATTTGATTTATGAGAAAAACTCAGGAAACATTTTATGATTTTGTATCAATTTCCATGAAAAAAATCTAAACTTTACCACAAAAAAATGGAGAAAAACACTTTTTTTTAGTTTTCAGGGGAGATAACTCATGGCAACAAAATAATTGAGGGGAGGTAATAAAAGAACTTCTGTCACTTGTCATTACATGTTAATTTGCCCCTAAGATTACCATTGTTTGTCACTTTAAAAACTTATATACATGTGTATTGTTAAGTTATATGCATGGCTTTGATGAAATTGATCGCTATTAGGATGGGAATACCTTAAGTTACAGATGTTGTTTTCCATTTTATACTTGCGGTAGGTTGGTGGTTCTACCCGAATGCCTCCATGCATTCAGGGTCTTCCTCCACCTATAATTAGCTGGACGTCGCTATATGACTGAAATACTGTCGAGGCAACGGTAAACTCAAATAGTCAAGTCAGGTCCATTTTATAGGTTAATAAGGTTGTTTACTATATATATCATCCTATATGTTGTGTTGTGTACATAACCTCATGCCTCCCGATCGGGGTCCCCATCCCAGCACCTCTGGCATTATGAATTATGTACATATATAATGTGGAGAGCCAGTTATGTAGGTATAAATATTTCATGGCTGGTTGACCATCTTTAATTTGATAAGCCAGCAGAACCACAATAGCTGCCTGTCATCTGCCTACACAACTGGCATAGTGGTAAACTGGGGTGACTAATCATTAAAAATATAGGAAGGGATATTGGAAAGAGGACTAGATCATAGAAAGGTATTAAAGTCTTGTTTGCCGGATCAAAGAGCTGTATAGGATATAGAACTGTTAAGTCATAGTTAGTCTGTGTTATTCAGTATGGCACTAATGTAAGAGTATATAACTTGAGAGAGATGAACTTCTACTAAAAGTAAGTGAGATTTTCATTGCATTAGATGGAGGAATAGAATCTAATGGAATTAAATTTTCTGATGAATGTATATGGTATTACTTTCAATCTAAAAGTTAAAAGCTGTGAGATATAACTGAATATACAGTTTTATTGTAAGTAGGATGTTAAGAGCATTGAACGTATGTTATTGCTCAGTGTGAAACATGATCACCCTTCGTCGGAGATGCCAGACAGTAATGCCCTCACTGTTTTCAAAATAGAGTATACAGATTTTTGTCAATGTTTAAAATCACAGAGTATACAGATTTTTGCCGAATTGTTTTAAAATAAAATCACAGTTAACCAGTTCTTTATTTGTCTAGGATTTTAAAGGAAAAAATGGTATTAAGTGAAATGGACTCAATGAAGCATACATGAGACTTTGTGGGTCATTTCATTGGGGGGGGGGGGGGGTTCAGGGGACACTTTTAAGCCAGCTAACTCTTCAACTGGAGGATCAGTTAGAGATCTAGTTAATAATTTTGATCATTTGATCATGTATGTTTTCAACCAGTTTGGTCCACAGACTACGGACAAGGTGGACATGGCACGGACAAGGTGGACATTCGGTTCACTTCATTATTTCTATTTAGCACCTCTGTATCTAATTATTTGGATGAGTGCTGTTTCACATCTATAATCTAAACACGGTGGATATTGTGTTGAGATCAGATTACAGCCAGTTATGGTCATGGCTATCTTAAATTTCACAATGGGTTGTGTCAAAAACTGTTTACAAATACAGAGGCAAAACATAGCTTCATATTGGGATTGCTTACACAGGAATAGGCACTTGTAGCATTTAACTAGGTAGTCAAACATGTGGAAAATTGATGGAGAGGCTGAGTTTCTCATTTATAGTGGCCACACTGTTTAGTCAGTCTCTTCAGAGACATGGACGGGCTACGATCAACTTCCCAAAGACAACAGCCATCACAGCTGAACCTGTTGTTTTTACAGACAGCATTGAGTTGTTTAAAAAGGTGGACAGTTTTGGCAGGTGAAGGTGGACGCATGATAGTTGTATCTTTCCTTAAAGTGTTGAGAGACATACAGCAGTTTAGTGACATACCTTTGTAGGTAATTGTTTGCGTGGGCAGGGCGAATGTGTTCTGGGGGTTTCACCGAATGTTTGTCAGGTTTTGGTTTTTTAGGAAAACAAAAGCACCTTGTTATGACAGTATGCTGTACATGTCAAGCAAACTTGATCCATGTGTGGGAAAACCATCCTCACATTGGCCATGTCTTTTACTGTTTGTCTTGCATAGGAATCTTTTTATTCTTTATTTGATTATTATTTGCATATCTTAATAAGAACATTTTACTGGTTACAGTATCTGCTCTGGAATCTGGATTTTGTGGGTTCGATCCCCAGGAGCGAGAGATCATAGTCATTAAAAGTGGTACTGATACAGCCTCCATGCTTGGCACTCAGAGTATGAGGGTAGTTCCAAGACGGTGTCAGGATAATGTGGCTGGGTGTGGTATCATGCCACATGTCTTCAGCACAATACTGCCATGTGGCAGCACTGTATCTGTTTTGAGAAAAAATTGTTTTTAAATGACTGAAATACTATCTGTGGGATTTTAAACCCAACAAAAAAAATATTGTTTGGTGTTAGAGTGATGAAAGGACTGCCCATTCAGTTGTGAGACTTGCAAGTCTGCTATTCTAGAATTAGCCACTTTATTTAAGATTAATTGCAAGCTGTACTCTTCCTCTGATGAAGGTGATGGCATTTTATTACACCTTTAATAATGAACATTCATTTTAGTAGAATCTGGAAAGTTCAGTTTCCGAAATAAAAGATTTTATTGACTAATTGTTTGGTGCACATCTTTGCAGGAGTAGAAATCTCACAGTGTCACATGGTCTGTGATAGAGACTGGCATTAAAATTAGCAATGATAAAATGTATGATAGTGAGATGTTCTCATAAGAAGTACTGGTCCTACCAAGGAAGTTGTAATGATTTGTTTTTCAATTGATGAAAAGAAGTATGTTTTTTAACTATTTGGCACATTACTGTGTTACATTACACAGGATGCAGTTTAGCTTACACTAATATGGACCTTTCTATAAAGCTAACTTCAATGTCAAAACTAAGAGAAAGGCTTTTCAATGCCATACTAATCAGAAATGATATCTGACAGATGAATAATTTTCTTCATATGTACATGTATATAGCATGGTTGTTCTTAAGATTCAGGGATTTCATTCAGTCTGGCCATTTATGTATGATTTGATTTTCTTGCTGTCTGGAAAAAGAAATGAAATTAAAAATTCTGATCAGTTCAAAAATGTAATTGATGGCTGATTTTTCAAACAATAAAAGTATGAACATTCAAATTTTTGTTCACTAAGGGAACCATTATGGTTGGAGATTCTTGATTGAGCTTAACCTCTGAATAAATGTTATAATACTGAAACCCTTGCCGTTGCAGATATGCAAGATAGGAAAGGTGAAGTGTGTTTTACTTATCGCATTTTAATTGACTTAAATTGTACATCAGACTCTATAATGCTTCTTTAATTAGGAAGATTAATTAAGAAGAGATAGGGGAAGTGAGAGGCTCTCCTGATGCTGAAAATAGTGTGCAGGATATGGGATAATTGGATATGGGATAATTTATATGGGATAGGATATGGGAAAATCATTGGGAGACCTTGCTAAAATACAACCCACATGATAGATGGCTCCAGCTTCCTATCTACATGTGTTTGTGAGGTTACAAGTGAGTGTAGCAACCAGGTGTATTGTGTTTTGTGAGTGAAAGGGCAATTGGTTCAAGCTGAGGTAGTGGGTTGCAAAACATGTTGGTTTGATGGGGTCAAGGGTCAAAATCTCCATTAGTGCTGGAGATTTGTAGTCATTGTAGAGGAAAGAGAGCGGGGAAGGAGGTCTTAGGTAATAGTCAAATGTCCTGTCCAAATGATTTGGTGCTTTAAGGTGATGATTTTACACTTTAGAGACTACTTTGGGTATTGCTGTTCCTCTCAGCCTCAGTCAGATGGTTAATTGTTCCAGCTCCTCTGTCAGCAATAAAGTTTGATCTGATATTATATCACTGATGATTGATAGATCATCTATACGCTGTGGGATATTATGGTTGAAGTTGGTCGTTTTAGGGTGTGTCAAATTATGCTATTTCATTGGTGATAAAATTAAAGAAAGTGTGTTTTCAGTTGTAAAGTTCAACACTGTAATAAGTGTGTTTTCAGTTGTAAAGTTCAACACTGTAGTGCTAAAGGGGTCTTTGAGTTTAATTCATGTTGTAAGAACAATCAAGCACCAAGTGTTCAAGCCTGACCAACAACACCCCATAGTGTTGGAAGTTCTCTCCAGCTGAACAAGAGTCTCAGCTTCCCATGGAAGAATCTTTATGTCTGACCTTCCATGTCAGATAGCATGGCAGGTTTTTGACTGAAGATGTCATTTTAATTGCTTCTTTAGCAAAGGGCTAATGTAAGACCAAGCTCTTCATCATGGTGTGCAGAAGCTGCTGTCTTCTTTCTTATGCACTCATTGTTAGTTGTGCAGTTGTGGGAGGGATGCAGGTACAAATAATATCCTTCACAGGAAATGCAATCTATGGATGTGTAAAAGATGCAGTGGAGATACTGGAAGCTTTTCTGCAGTGATTGACTTCACCTGCAAACCTTGTATGTGTCAAGATAAAGGTACCACAACACTTCCTGCAAATTTTGATCTAAGTTTTTTTTTATTATATCTGTGTTCATGCACATATAAGCAGAGTTCTAACAATCCATCTCCAAAGTATAATGGAACCTACTCTACTCCATAGGTATCTGGTATGTTGATTTGACTGAAAAACTGTCACATTAATCTTATATAAATAATATATGGTCATTGAATTTTATTTTTAATGGGCAGCAACGTTGGGGGTACCTTTGCTTTTCTCATAATAATTAAGGTTTGGTCAAATTGATGAAAAATCTGGTCCTCAGTTACATAATTTTCTATAATTCATATAATAAATTTGATAAAACTCTTCTTCTTGATGATATCAGCGCTTTGATATTGAATGTGATTATCCAGTTTTAAAATATTGTATATTTACACGTGATTTGTCACTTATAATAAATCTTGCCATGTTCACTGCATCAGTGCTTTGAATGAACAACTTTCAAAAGATCATCATTACAAACATTGTTTTTTTTAAAATGATGTTTTCTATATACAATAAATAGTTTATACTTGTTGTTTTTTTCCAACAGGATGATGCACAATTGCAACCTGTGTTTTAAGGTTGAAAACCTAAGAAATCCCTTTTAATGTGCACATCTGTACCTTGGGAGTCTTCATGTGTTTAGCTTTACTCAAGGTAACAAATGTCTTGCAGCTTCCATTAGTCAGGTATCATATAAACATGCAAATTGTTACCTTTGTGATTATTATAGTTGTTTGTTTGACTAATGTTCTCAAACTGCCAACATTTTATAGTTAGATTGTCACAACTTGCTTTCCAATGGGTGTTTAAAATATACAATTATCATCATTTAAATCGCGTTGTCACAGCAATCATGGGTGTAAATTCTACTAGCCCGCTGGTGAGTGAAAATTAATGCAGGGTGATAGAAAAACAGAGCATTTCTTTGTAGTTTTCTTGATTTTACTATCTCTAATGTTGGAATGGCCGGTGACAATTTTAGGAATGTTACACCCCTAGCAATGACGATAAAATCACTGCATTGTTATGTTTGTCATTGGTTAATTATTATGAAAAGAATGATATTTTACTTTACTTTTAAATACTTTAATGAAACCAAATGATATGATTTTAAAGACATTTATTTGATTCAAATCCCAAACAGGCAATTATAAGTGAAAAAGCTATAATATCAATGTAAAGTATATAATATGCCCTGATGTCGCTGATACGGCTTTTTTAGTGGGCAAGGAAAGAAAACCCATGAAAATCTGAATATGAAGCCATGTCTTATACAATGTCATACATCCTCAGAAGTAAAAAAATAAATAAATATGCACTATACTGAAGTGAGTTAATCATCATCCTGTCCAGACTGTAACTTTAGGTAATGATAGGTACAATTAATCACCCTGATGAGACGGCATGCAGAAGCATCACTCGGGTCCATAGTTCAAAAGTCAAGGTCACGGATCTAAAAATGGACACTGGTACATAGACATAATTATACAAAACATGGTGGAATTCCATCATTCTTGTGTTTGAATTTTAAATACATTCTAATACTGCTCAAGTAACCTACAGCATTTCCTTTTTTCTAATTTCAGGTTTACTTGATATTAAGGATAATCTTCAGGATACGGTCTGGTGAGTTTACTTTATATTCTGGTTATTCCCCCTTCGAAGAAAAGGGGACACATTGTTTTGCAAATGTAGGTTGGTCCATCTGTTGACAACACGCTGGAGCTCTCACTTCTCAAACTCAATAGGGTGTATGCTCATGACTAGTAGATGACCCCTATTAGTTTTGGGTAATGTGAAAATTGTTTAGATCAGTAACTTAAGAATATCTCTGATGGGGGTCATATGTGTCAATCTGACAGCTGTTGTTCTTTTAGCAGAATAAATTTACATTATTGAAAGAAAAGCTTTAATAGCAACAATCACTAATTTGAAAAATAGAAAATAACATTCAAAACAACCAGTGGTATGGCAAAATAAAAAGTACAATTTGTATTTCATATTCATACAATTTAAAGTAATTTCTCATCATTAAGCAATGCTGAAGAGATTGACCAGTGGATATCCCATGATTCTCAACCTTAAGGTAAAGTCCCTGTAATAGTTCTGCTTTAATTGTCTTGGACCACTTAACCTTTACCAAGATAACCATGGTATCCTGATGAAACATTAGGAAACCTTGGTTATCTCTGTGAAAGGCCATGAGGTCCGAAATGTAGCAGAACCATTACAGGAACTTTACCTTAATTCTTTGTCAAAACATGAATAGACACCTACCTCCAAGCTAGGTTTGTTTCAACAAATATTAAGAGTACTAGTATATATATTGTTTTGTATTTTATTCCTAATGACTATTGCTGTTTAGTAAGTGTTAGCAGGTGTACAATCCACATTGTGAGGGTATTATAGACTTAGGATGGATCTTAATGGTAACAGTTCTGGATGGGTCTTCGTGTGAGATCCTGGGGTCAAGATTGTTAGAGGCTTGCCCTAGGGGTCGGATTATGAGCCTAATCTCATCAACATTCAGTAATGAGTTAATCCACTTAGTGGTGTAATGATATTGTTACTGTAAAAGCGTAAGAAAGAGACAGTTAAGTAGCCTATCATGAATATATTAGTTAAGTAATGTTGTGAATGAATTGGTTTAGCATGGCTGGGCTTGGCACACAATTAATTACTCAAGGCTTATGATTGAGTACAAGAATGACGTGTCAATAGCTTTATGCATACATACACCACACTAATGTTCACCAAATACCCCACCCAGTCTTGTCTAATAGCCCCCAGTCTACAAATAATAAATTAGCAAATAATGAAGGTAACATAAGTTTTAGCTCATCGGTCAGCTGTTGTCAATGTCCGGCCTCCATTGGATGATGTCCATCCTTAATATCTCCTCTTAAATCTCTTTGATAAAACTAAATAGTAATGCTCTTTGAATAAAGCCACTGCTTTCACCTGGGGATATTCCGTATTGATTTGATCTGTTATGAAATATGGCCACCAAGCGGTTGGGTAAGTTTTCCTTTTATATATAGTGAAACGTTTGAAATCTAACAAAGTCTTCAACTCTAATGGCCAGATTTCAAAATGTTTTTGCACAGCTGTTCCTTGTAACCTTCAACAAAGATCTGTTAAAACAGATAAAATGCTTAAAAATTATTCAAAGTGAAAACTTTTAAAAGTCTTCGATCATTTAAAAAATAGAACAGGCGCGCGTTCAGTATGACAAACCGTATGCAACCGTACGCTTACAATCAGCTATGAAACTATCTTAGTGTTATAAACCACGATGTTGACGTAAACCCATGCACAGCATATTAGGAGCACGTGAACAGCATGCTATGCGGTTCTAATTAAGACAACTCCATAGATGAAAGTAAGGGACTGGTTGCATATGGTTTGTCATACTGATCACACGCCAGATGTCCTGTTGGTAGCCCTCTATTTAGATTACCGTCTCCAAATAATTTCCACCCATAAAATGGACAGGGCCAGTCTTATTGTGTCGAGGTGACAATCAGGGATAACGTTTCCATTGTCAGTCTGTTCAGCCATCACACTTTTTCTGTCATACATTAGCAGGTGACACATGTGTTCCATAGAACATTATTGTATATAGTTTTCCTTTAAATAAATGTATATGTATTTTGTCTTCATCAAAACTGCTTGCCAGCTAGAATGTTTTGGCTCAGGATGATACTCAGTCAGAACTGTTCATTGAATTCTAAAAAGACAATGTTGCTCTAATAAATAGTATAATTAATAGTGATCAAATATTGAACTTGCTCTAATTGTATTTTGTATGAAGATCCTGCATTTGTTCTCAGTGACTGGTCTGTCATCTGCTCTAACAGACATGAGATGAACAACTTGGACTGTTCCTTGTTATACATAAACCCTGTAGACAAGGCCATACATCAAAGTCATTAACTGTTTACTCTGCTTAATGATCTACATGGTCCTTGTCTAGTATTTATCACAAAAAAATAATTGTATTTGAGTCAACCAGCTGTTCGTTGTAGCAAGCAGTTTACTTGTTCTAGAATATTTTCCTTTGGAAACTTGATTATATATCTGTCTAGACATTTAGAGTTTTTGAGAAGATGATTTGTTAGGGTTGTGTGCTAGAATACTGCTGGTATAAAGAATAGTCAAAACTCTGGGGAATTAAAGGATCAGGCAAGCAGTTAGGTTTAAGATGTTTGTTCATATAATGGTGGTTTAAGATGTTTGTTCATATAACAGTGGTGTGATATTTTGCCGTATTTGGCAGATAATCTTTAACGGAAATATATCACCTAGTGCTGCCTGTTAAGATTGTGTCACATTCACTAGAACGGAGAAGCAGGATTATGTTTCTGAAACGTTTCATTATTCTTCTTGTACCTCAACTTGTCGTAAAGATGCCTGTTATCAGATTTATAAGTATGTGTGCACTCTTCATTAAGACAGCTAGCGAATCTTCAAAATGTTAGAAAAACCTTGCTGACACTCAAGAGGCCATATTTTTAGCCCAATCTTAATGACATTTGGTCAAAATATTTTCATGAAATTTCAGATGAGTTTAAAACTGGGTCATATAAGAAGCAGGTCACTAGGGCAAATCTTAACAAGTACTCCAGAGGCCTAATTTGTTTGCCTAATCTTTGTTGAACATGGCTAGAATATTTTCCTGTATGTAATCATGTTTTACAATAATCACACTTTATCAGATGGCTTTTAAGTTAGCATCATAAATTTATGTGAAACCTGCATAAGATTGTTTGCATTGGCAGTGGTACTCAAGAGAGTGATACAGGGCTCGCTTG
Source organism: Solen grandis (assembly GCA_021229015.1). Classification (NCBI taxonomy): domain Eukaryota; kingdom Metazoa; phylum Mollusca; class Bivalvia; order Adapedonta; family Solenidae; genus Solen; species Solen grandis. Next base: position 2,230,712 of record CM037780.1, on the reverse strand, counting down.
GTTTTCTTCTAATCCTTATAATTACTTTGTTAACCCATTTTCATATCTAAATCTAGAGCATCAAGATTATGAATTTAGCCTCAGTATTTTCAAAAGAGTACTGAATTAGATGTCTGTGTGTTGTCTGTTTTGAGGATTTTGCAATAGACAAGAACCTTTCAAGAAAAAAAATTCACAAATTTATTCATTCCACTGTCACTACAATATATCTGCCAAGGACGATTGATGTAATTTCTATAGCAGCCTGTATTTTACATTTGATACAGATATTTAATTTTTTCTTAGAAATTTATATACACAGAGGAGTCTATCAGAAGTAAGTTATCAATCTCAAAACTTAACGAAATTCCTGTGCAGGTGTAAATTCTTTTGATCAAGGTGTGATATTGCACGTGGAAACCTGCAGAGTGTATGATGGGATAGAGTGCTGCAGATCCTGACATTGTGTAGATCAATTTACAGTTAGAATTCTTATCTCTGGAGACAGCCATCTTAATGATCCAAGTCTTGGTTACACCATAAAAATAAAAATGGAAAAATAAAGCTTCTACATCTTAAAAAAAAATGAAATTCTTCTTTTTTAGTTTTAATAATGTCTTAAACAGAATTTAAAATATGAGTTAAAATTCTCTTAATGCATTTTGTGGGCTTGATGCAAAACAGTTACAACTGATTCTTTAATCATATGTAGTTTCCATTATTTTTTTCATTGATCTCTTGATGTATGTTTTGTGGTTGTAGGCAATTTTGAATCTTGGAAATCAGGTATATAATTTTTAGTTTCTCTGAGTACATCCACAGGAGCTAGACACATAAAAATGTAGCTGTAAATGGGATGGAACTCACAACCTGCTGATCTCCTCACTAGTGAATATTCTGGAGAAACAGGGGGCCTCCATGGCTGAGAGGGTGAAGTCGCTGACTTAACACTCACTCAGCCCCTCACCGCGTGGGTTCGAATCCCGACAAGGGCATTCGGATTTTCATGTGAGGAAGCCTTCCAGCTGGCTTGTGGTAGGTCAATGGTTCTACCCGGATGCCTCTATGCATTCGGAGTCTTCCTCCACCTGTAATTAGCTGGACATCACTATATGACTGAAATACTGTCGAAGCGACGGTAAACTGTAATAGTCAAGTCAGTCTGGAGAAACACAGACAGCATGTATCAGCACCTTTGGTCATGAAGCAAGCTAAGACATCCATCTTCACGGAATATTTCTCTAATCCCTGTTTACCTTGACATCAAGCTGTAAGCTCCCAAAATGGTTGGACACAACCACAAATTGAAAGTGTAATCAACATTTATGTAGTCTGTCCAGTTTATCTAAGCATCAAATGATATTCTACCAAAGGACTTTTTTTCCAACGATTATATGACTGGACACACTGCAGTATTGGCAAAATGTTTTGAAACTGTAACAACTTTAACTTTTGAACGTCCATCTTTGATCAAGTGATTCTTCTTCAACAAAATTCTAATTCAGAAGGACAAAGTTGATATTTTTCACAGAGTCGATGAATCTAACTCTTACAATGCTGTGGGCACTTGTGATTGCAACCAGTGCAGACCAAGATCAGCCTGCACAACCATGCAATCTGATCATGATCTGCACTGTTTCTATTCAGTCTAAATTTTCAGCAAGTACCCCATAAACAACCAATGTTACAGTCCAAAATGAAGAACGGACAAGTTCAATTGAGAAATTAAGCATGGTAAGGGATAAATTGTAATGAAATCAGCTGGAGATGTGTTGTGTTTATTAATGATCAATGATCAATTGTCTGGTCCTTGTAATGTCTGCAGTCATCTCCATTGTCAAAAAAAAAAAAAAAAATGCTTTAAATGTCATCTCTGAAACTAATGTGTGTGGAAACCTGGCATTGTTGATCATTGGTTGGTCTTTCACCAAAATTGCTAGAATGAATTTGATCCCTGGAGAACACTAGTTGCCATGGCAACCCAAACAAATGATCAAAAACACTTAAAAAAAAATCTTCTTTCATGAATGGCATTTAATTTTATTTTACAGAAATGAACATGTTGTGACCTCTTTACCATTTCCATTAAACATTCACCATTTCATTTTCTTTGTGTTCTCCAGAAGCAATGGCCAGAACTTGATTTTATTTTGCTCAGATGATCACCTGACCTTCTTTTAAAACTGATAAAATTGAAATTGTTTCAAAGTTTGATATTAGGCCAATAGTTTTGTCCCTTGTAAAGTCAAAATCACCTGACTTTACTTGTTTTCATTATTTACTTATCAGGAAACAGTGTTACTAGCCATCTATAATCATGGCTTCAGATATCAGACTATTAGATCAGGTCTTGAATTGTCCAAAATTCGGGTTATGTTAAAATTTGTTTACACTCTGTCTTGGGGCCTCATAGGTTGAGTGGTCTTAGTTGCTGATTTATTATCCTTAAGCCCCTCACGGCTGTGCGTTTGAGTCCCAGCAGAGTCACATTTTTCATATGAGGAAGCCCTAGAGCTGTCTTGTAGTAGGTGGGTGGATGCCTTTGTCTACCCAGGGGTCTTATTGTGCATGAAATACTGACATAAGAACAACAGCACATGATATCCACATTTGTTGAGTTGAAACCCATTTCTCACTTTGTCCCACTCTCGAAGAAAAAATAAATCATGTAAAGTTTTCTGCATCATTTGACCAGTAGGCAGTTTCCTCAGTAGCTGGCTTAATTAATGAAACCTTCCTAAAAACTTATTTCATTTGTAGAATAACCTGTTTTCAAGAAAGCTTCTGTCCATACGAGAAGCATCTCTTTCCTTTGGCATGTACCATACAGTTTTTCTATTCATATGATAAATCTTGATTTGCAAACAAATGTCCATGTGAAAACGTGTTTTTCTTGTCTGATAGAGTTTTCCAAGCGAATTCCGAGAACAAAATCAACAAATTTTGTGAGATAATGAAGCAAATGAGGTGTAATTTACAGTGTAATGGCCATTTATTTCAGTTAGAGATTACCCTGGAGAGACGGCGGGATATATCATCCTGCATTCTACAATAGACTGGGGGAGAGAAGAAACTGCCATTAAATACGTGTGCAGTTGATGTTAATAAATGAAACCTGCAAGCATATTGTGGACAGATCTTCATTATGATAAGAATAAACCAAATGGTGTGCATCGCTTTGTGTGCATTATTCCTTTGTCCCATGTAGAATACTCACTTAATTATTAAACTGGTTTGATGGATTTTGTATCATTTATACATGTACTAGTCATTTATACAAATGTTGACTGTCTTTATTGAAGGGTTAAAGAGACAGTTCTCGACATCGATAGAAAATTTGTGATTTGATAGTTGAAGTGGCCCATAATACACTCAGCTTTGTAATTGTCCTTTTGCTTTCAGAGGCTCTATTGATGGGATCTAGTATTTACTTAATCCTAGACTTGATTTGATATTAATAAGTGTCTAATGATTTCCTATTACAAGGGCAGTGACAAAATATTGCATGTTTTATTTTGCTAGCTTTGGGGGACGTAAAAAAATCAGACCGTCTGTCCATGTATGTGTGCGAGCATCTTCGTTTCCAGACACTTACTTTGTCTTGCATGCATGCATTTTGATATAATTTGACACCAGTGACCTCCTCAAGAAGACGAAGTGTTGTCAGAAGATCCAGGTTGTAACTGAAAGGACAAGGTCACAGTAAACAATTAAAATTTAATGTCATAAAATGGGGGTATTTTTTTGTTTCTGGATACTAACTCTGTCGACCGTCAGTGGTGGCCGAGTGGTTAGAGCATCTGCCTTTGGAGCTGGTGGTCGTGGGTTCAATCCCCAGTCGTGACAAACCAAAGTCGTAAAACGTGGTACTGTTATAGCTCTCTTGCTTTGTGCTCAAAATAGGACTGGTTGGCCCGGTGTCAGGATAATTTGACTGGGTGTGGTATCATGCCACATGTCTCATGCCTGATACTGCAGTGAGGCAGCACTAATTCTGTCTCAAGTAGACATCGTCTCTAAATGACTGAAATACTGTCGGTGGGATGTTCAGTGAACTGCCCCCTAGTGTCGTTATGAACCATAAATATGCAGTTGACTTTAGACATGAAGAGTTTCAAATCAAAGACAGAAATTGATAGAATTGTTGTTATATATCCAAAAATGGGGCATCCGTATCCAGGAGAAACATCTCTTGATCTTTCCTATGACAATAATGTCTATATGAAATTTTACCTCTAAATATGGAAATGAAAAAAAAAATACTTTATACATATCTCACTTCTTCAGTTTGTAATGCTTGTCTTTATGGGAATCCTGTATGGCTTAATTAGATATAGTTTTCACAGAAAACCTCATTCACAGATTCACGTTTCTCCCCTCTGGTATTTAGCTTTTGCCCTGTGGGTCCCTCCAGCATTGTTTCTCAAAGAGTATTCAGCTCATTTTGTCTTTTGGTACTGTTTGTATAGCGTCTTATCTTGTGCATGTTGAATATAGTAAAATTTATAGATACAGTCTGGTATGCGCTGGCATGGCCTGCAGTCACTCTCAGCAGTGTACCCTCCTGTAGTCTAGAGACGTGCTGTACACAGTCTGACAGAGCCGGGGTTTCCACAGAGACTGGATATTACTTAGACTGAGTTAAATAATACCTCATTTTCCTGCACCTGAGTTTCAGAAATTTCCCCATTCCATGCAGTGTGTCTGTGAAATGTAATTAAAAGATTGGTGGTGTTTTGTGATTCAGGTGGACGGATTTAACAGGGAAGGATTTGACTTACCTGTCTGATGAAACACTAGGGTATGTTGACATTATGATTAGTTCAAAATGATCAGGTGTAACTGATGCTGTGGTTAACTACAGCACATAAAAGTTATCTGATTGTATTAATTGTTTCTCGGAAAGTTAATTTCAAACAACCAGATTTGACAAAGAAGGACTTTAGAAAAGCAAGGGTATGTTGATATTGCATTTAATCAAAAATATTCAGCTGTAACTGGTATTATAAGTGAATTGTTCACTAGTGCGTAAAAGTTATCTGATTTAAGTTAATATTAAGCATACCCTTTTTTTGTTGTATATGAAATGGTTTTTAGAAGAAGATATTTAAGAATATGTATATTCAATCATGTTTAACCATTAAGCTGCTATTTCTCAAATGGACTTAGCCGGCATCATTTTGGAACTGTCCATTATCAATTTTGGGGATAACAAGATGAAAACTTGGTCAGCCAACAGTAAAGAGCTAGGCCAGCCTGCACGACCTATGCACATCCGTGCAGGCTGGCCTAGCTCTTTACTGTTGGTAAAGGACAGCGCATACGGTTTCAGCAGGGTAAGGGTTAACAGCATATGTCATATAGACAAGAAAGTTAAATATGCTTATTCAACAAGCTTAAATTTTACTAACATTTGATATTGAAGATTCACCCATTTTATGATTACACAAATACATAAACATCACCTGGAAACGCAGGTTAAGGAAAATTAAAAATGGTGGAACTTCAATAAACATAATACTGTATATTTAGTTGAAAGTTTCAGATTTGTTTGAGCATGATTTTATGTGATGGAAAGTTTTATATAGGCAATGGACAGCTTAAGACCATGAAAAGACCTCTGCGAACAGCATAAAACCAGATCAGCCTGTGAGTAACTTGCAGGCTGATCAGGTTTTATGCTGTTCGCTGCTCCTCAGTGGTCTGGAAATGAGGACTTTATAATTAATTTGGTAAGATTTAACTGTGGTTTTCTGCAGATCAGGCTTTATGTGATACCTTATAATTGAGTGCGTCAAAATGAGTCTATATGAGGGAAAGGGTTAAGAAATACTGTATATTTAGTTGAAAGTTTCAGATTTGTTTGAGCATGATTTTATGTGATGGAAAGTTTTATATAGGCAATGGACAGCTTAAGACCCACCCGTATGTATATTTATTGGTAAAAAAGAAATTTGTTCCCTATGTTTTTTTGTCTGTGAAAAGATAAGGATTAAAAGGCATAGGTTGTTTAAGCATCCTGGAAGTTAGAGGATTTAAACAAGAAATAGAAGAACTGAAATCTAGTCTTTCCTACTGTATATCCTATCCCAAGCAACATTAAGTTTACTTGCTGATTCCATGCAGTTATGTCTATTGATCCGTAATAAAGAGAGAATCAGGAAAGTGTTTTGGGAGATATTGTTAGCAGAATACAATGTGGTCCCAGGTGCTGGTAGAGGATGGCAAAAACATTTTGGGAGAAGGGTGGGGGCATAGATTCACTGTCAAATCTTTTTACTCGACCATTCTTTGCTTGTTACTGCAAAATTACCCTGTCAAGGCAGTTTTAATGTGGGAAGGAACCAGGGATGAAAGTAATGATGTGTATTATTCGTAGTTATTAGAAAGATTGAGTACGATGTGTGAGTTTGTCAGTCATTTGCTTCTGTTAGAAAGTGATATTTTGGGATTTCATATCAAGAAAAAAAAACTTTGACATCTCAGTGTCACAATTCAAATTTCATAGTAATGTACTATTTAGAAAGATTTATCTCTTGAGTGTTCCATCAGCTTAGATAAAGCCATAAAGGATTGACTTGGAATATTTGACAACCCCGGCCGTAGATGCATAATATACCGCCTATTGCCTTTTGAATTTCATTTCCATTATCTGACAAGAGGTCAGGTATGTTTTCACCATTAACAAAAATATAACAATAGCCCACATGGCAGTGTCTGTTGGTATGTTCTGTTGTTGGTCCTACCATTGACTGGGGTTGAGATGAATGTTTCTGTCAGATTTCATTGAAATCTTGTCAACAGTTTCAGAGAATAACATTTTATATTTTCTTATGAATTGTATAATTTTTAAACATTAAAGTTAAAAAATTAATCTGAGTCTACAAATTCATATAAGTGTTGACAATCACGTGTCCCAGATATGACCTTTGTGTTTCTGTAGTAACCATACAGCAAGTTTACAAGTTATAACATGACCTTGACCTCCATAAGAGAATATCTTACAGCAGAAAAAGGAATTGACAAAGATAGCTTAAAAGATAGCAGCTTGCAATAACATATTTTGATTGGTTTGATAATTTGTTAAGATTTATTTTATCAGTAAATATAAGGGATACTGGACTGATGTTAAATGGGGCCTGGCAGAACATGTGTGTAAAAATGCTTCAGGAATTGGAATAAGATTTCATTCCTATTCTAAAAGCTTTTGTTTTTGATGGAGATAAAAAAGATAATTGTCCCACAAATGAATCCATTGACTTGCAAATGTTCATTTTGCGATTGAAGTTTCACAGAAGATGAATTTTAAGACAATTTCATTTATTTTCCATTCTTGTCAAGGAATTTAACAGTAGAAAATGTATTCTCAATTATTTTCATTGATTAAACTTTGATTAAATTTATCTGAGCATCAATGTTTAGAATCAGAAGTTTGGCAGCTATTTTGGCTTCCATATTGACTAATGCATTTGAGGTTTGGGCAGATTTCAAAACTCTTGACAAACAATTTATTGTGATAGCGTAAGAGGAAGGAACTTCTGTAGACCATTATTGTGTGTTATAATGCTTCTGTTATCTCCTATCCTGTGTGCAGTTCTCTTAAAACAATTGTGGGTAATGGTTTCAGAATCAGATAGCTGAGTAGTTCATATTTATTGCAAATCTATAATCCACATTCTTCTCTAGCACTTACAACGAAGAGGTGATAAACTATGCATGCAGAAGAAAAATGTGAGAAAATTATTAAGTGCTACAACTGAAGTGGAAGATGATTAATTACCCATTGTTAAGAAGAGTTTTTTATTTTTAAATGGGGGTTGTGTAATTAAGGTCAACTATTCAATACCTGTTATCCCCCCTGGTTTTCCCAGTATAGTGCTATATATTAATCAGTCTGTAAGTTCTCTCTAGTGTTGATACTTGCATCATACAAGGCATCCACACGTGACCAGACTTGAACTGCCTGTGCAGCGGTTAGTGGTGCTGTACCAGGGTTAGACATATCTGACACTTTTATGACATTAGTCTCTGCAACTCTGGTCTCAAACAAATTCTGAAACATGTCAGTATCTTGGTACTGGCTTTAAGTACTCATTATGTGTATTGTGTTGTAATAAATATGTCAGAAATGAGTTGTTATATTAGCTTTACCTGCATATTGTTTATATATCCAGAATTAAATAATCTTTAGCCCAGGCCAATGTAGAATGTGTTCATGGTGAGCTTCATTAAATCATTATCATGTATAAAGAAATCTTCTCTGAAGCTGTGGTCATAATTTAATATCAATGTGCATCTCATCTCATGGTCCCCTACCGTAAATAAGAAAGCAAAAGTCGTAAGCTTAAAAAAATGAAACTTCCAAGGTGTTGGCTGACTTTCCTTTTATAATCTCACCAAAAAAAGTCAAATTAAAAATAAATAATTTCTCATGGTCTTCTTTCAACCATTTAAGTTTTAAAAATGGGTCCTTATGGGGCTTATCATATAACTGTGATCTCTATGGAAACTCTAAAATTATTCTCTAAATCATAATTACTGTGAAGATTGGTTTCTTTCAAAATTATATATAAGACATACTAATACATGCATTTACCTCAGATCTCATCTTGATACTTATTGATAAAGGCTTCCCTTGTCAGTAGTAGTCATCTCTTGAAATTGATGGAGTCACAAGATAAAATCTTACGTAACCTTTTTAACCCTTTCCCTCATATAGACTCGTTTTGACGCACTCAATAGGTATCACATAAAGCCTGATCTGCAGAAAACCACAGTTAAACCTTACAAATTTAATTACAAATCCTCAGTCCAGACCATGAGGAGCAGCAAACAGCATAAAACCTGATCAGCCTGCGAGTTACTCGCAGGCTGATCTGGTTTTATGCTGTTCGCATAGGTCTTTTCATGGTTTCCTCTATGAGGGAAAGGGTTAATTTTATGTACACTGATTGTAATCAAGTCGGCCGTCTTGGGCCATCATGGCCCTCTTGTTTCATAACTGTTGTAAGTTAGTTTATTATTTCAGGCAACTAAGAAAATATTGCACAATTGATATAAAAGAGAACTGATTTTATTTGTTTAGGTCTAGAAATTCTAATTTTCTGAACCTCTCAGATATGTCTTAGATAAAGTATTGAATAATACAATGCCTGCATGGGACCACAGATAAAACAGAAAAATTATTTCTGTAGATGTATAAATACTAGTCCTTCACAGTTATACAGCAACACCATGTCTGCTATAGAAATTCCAAGCAAATTTTATGATCACTCACTTAACCTAAAATGAATCTTCCTGTTGAGGAAAGGAATCATATCTGATCAAAGTTTAGTATTTCACCCTCTGTCATATCGGATGATATAAATCAAGAGTCTATATTAGATGGATCCCCCGCCTAGGTCCTCACCTGTCATGGGGGTGAGGCACCAGCATCAACCCTATCCCTGCCCAGGTTTATTGCAGAGTTACAGCCTCTCCTGGGCATCCCTCCCTCCCAGTGTCTTTCATCGGAGTCTAGATTTTATCAGGAATGTTTGTAATTAAATTGTATTCATATCAGTGCTTTCAATATATACAAATTTCAGGTTATAATGAAGTTAATATGGAGAAATGATTGCATGGACCCTGCACTGAAGCTAGGATAAGATATATTGGATTTCACGAGTTCTCTTACCACTTAAAAAAATTTTTTTCTTCATTTGAGGAATACAACTGCTAGATGCCATTTCATTATGCATTAAACCTCCACTTAAAACATCTTGAAGTTTGAGACTAAACTAGTAGTTGTTCCATCCCATCCTGATGCGTCCTGTTCTACAAAAAAGTCACTACATAAGGGTCAGAAAACCATCTGATGACAAACTTGGAATTAATCAACAAGTTGTTAGTATTCCTGGTGTGTCCAGTAATAATAGTATTTTTTACAAACACAAGAACTTTTCAAGGTTATGAAAACTAATAGCAAGGTCTATAAATTATTCAGTAGGAAGTATAAAAGTTACTTGATAGTTAGACACAGAGATGGCAATGATGAGGTGGAAAAAAATGAGGAGAGCTCTTAATTGTCTCAAAATTGATTGAAATAATAAAAGTCTAGTGGGAATGCATGCAGATTTATTGAACCTGCCACTAGACTCCAGTCTACCAGTCACGTGTGAGTGTCCTGACAGCCATCTGTCAAGGTTGTCAGCATTGTCTGGATCAATCAGGACAGAATCAGGTGTGAACAGCCAGATTATGTGTGATAACAGCCCTCCACCCCATTATATCCTGGCCATATTCTCATACAGTTTAACTGATCAAAAAGGTCACGGGTAATTGACCTTGGATGACATGAGGCTGAACATTAATTGACCTTATCTCAGGTGAAAAAAGCAAGAACAAGGGGCTAGTCATGGTTCAACTAAAGCCCAAGGGGTAAAGGGTCCATATTGGTTCTTGATTTAATCAGCAAGATGTCATCCGGTATAGTGTAACTATACAGTTGTGTGGGATGACAGTTTACTTGAGACTAAGGACTTAACAAGGGTAGATTGCATTTTGGCATAACTGTGAGTAGCTTGCTAATTTAATTCATATGATTTAACTGTCTTCTAAGATATAACCATAAAAAAATTAAATATAATGTTTAGCATTACAAGAATAAAAAATGATTCCAAGGAAAGCATGCAGGACATCCTGTATAAAAAAGACACCCATTTTAATGACAGCAGTTCGAACACAATGTATAATAATGTTTTTATGCTCAAAGTTGCAGATAGAGGAATTAATTAAGTTCATTCAGGATTCCAATCTTAGATATAATTAACATGTCTGGCTCTCGTCTTTTGTTTTCTTGTAAGATTACCCTTGTGATTCAGGGGCATCACTCTGGGTTTTTTGTCTAAGAAAAAGAGAATGTCAGTGAGAAACTGTTGGAGACTGCATTAGCCCAAAAGAATCTTGAGACATTGATGTGTCTGGTAATCAGCTATTTTCCAAATCAAATGTTCATTTGTATATCACATCAGGGGCCCGGTTAAAATATAGCTCCAGAATTCAGTCTGTTACAGCAGACTGTCTTAATGGATAAACAGAGTCGTTAGAACCATGCATTCTTGCATTTGAACAGCCAGGCTTTCTGCATGTTTTAGAGTTGCTGAATTCTTGTTTGATACCCCATGTTCTTTACAAATCACTTGCTGAATAAATTGTTGTAAAAACATGATTATGATGTTATGCTCATGTCTATCTTTATTTTGACATTTTTAATATTTAAAATATGTTAGAAATCAAACAAAAAGATAAAAGATTATCTTATCTTATAATGACTCGAGCTTCAATACCAATTCCAGCCCAGTATACTGGCAATGACTTTGTATAACGATACCTAATAATCCAGTGAATTCAGCTGTGTTTTAGACTGGAAGAAATAATTGACAATTAATAAAAACAGTCATAGCCGTGGTCTTGTAATGTGAACAATAGCGAAATCAACACAGCTAAGCTATTAATAGGGCTGACTCAAGTGTTACACATGGTACCGACAAAGGGTGGTTAATTAACTCGCCATCATTTTATCATTTGCTTTACATTAATTGGACTGCTGTTATTTGTATGCAAGGCACTCTCTCAGAAGTTTGTTAAGATTATAGGGGTTGTGATAGAGTGTAGTTGCTGATCTACACCAGCAGCTGTTACTGAAATGACAAGACAGGTATTGTCAGAATATAAAAGGATGTTACATGGAGTCGTACAGCAGGAACATATCTTCAAGTCAATAAAAAAATGCTGGGTAGGAAAAAAATGTTTTGTTTAAAATAAATCCTGTCTTTTTCGACTTAATTGCCAGTTAATTTCCATACTGTGTAATGTTGATGGCAGCAGAAAATGCCTGTGGTTAATATAAGTTGAACTGCACCCAGTACCATTAACATAAGGAAGGAGCGTAAGAAATTTATTCATTTGAATATTTTTATATCGCTGAGTCGAAGTGTATATAAATATATTATCCCAGTCTCTGTGTGTTACCAGTACTTTAGTCTTGTTACACCAGTTGTCTGCAGTTGTCAGTTTCATGTCTGTTGTTGTTTTCATATAGCACCAACAATACTTCATGTGCTGGAGTGAAGAAACCATAGAATCAGTAAGTTAAGAAGTGTGAAGGCTGTACATTACGTTGCCGCTAGAAGGTTGTTTCTTGTATGTTTGTGGATGATATATATGGTTCAGTCTTGCACAGTATGTAGTAACACATAATGAAGACGAGCAGGAACGTATTGTTCTTAATGGAAAGAACATTGGTGCTATGTTTATGTGCCAAGAAGTGTCACGAAGTATGTCAGATATCTTGTTGTGCTTCTTCTTGGTGCTTTCTCAAGTGTTCTCACAACTGGATAGTGACAGAAATGTGCTAGTGATTCTCCATTCATGCTTTTTTTTGTCTGCAAGTTTTTCTTAACCATGATCTTTCACGTTCATGCGCTGTATTCTTTATTGCCATGGTAACATTATGGATGATGATGTACATTCATGCATGAATTAAAGGATTAAATAGTACAAATAATTTGTACAATATTTTAAGTGTCAAGCTTGATTTTTTATAAGCACGAAAAAACATGTGACACTTGTTGATATTACTTCAAAAGGTATGCTGTGTATTGTGACACAACACAGTCGTATTGAACTCACAGTTTTCTTCATCTAAATAGACAAGGTTTATGTAAACAGATGCCATGTTCTGATATAATAACATTCTGATACAGTTGGGATGAGAAGTTTCCAGTGTGTGTCAAGCCTCACAAGACAGTTTGACAGTTGTTCAAACTGTGTCATGTACTTCCATTGTTACCCTGTGTGGAGGATGTCATTCCTGACAGAACAATTGCTTGGCTGAGTCCCAGATAATCCATCCTCCTGCCAGATGTAATCTTATGAAAACTTTGTTTATTCTTTACATTCTGTTAACTGTTACATTAAAAGCCCATATAGGAAAAAGTATGTTCGCGAAAATAAGATTTTGACAAAAAATTTTTTACATCATTTTGTTATCAAATATATGAAATTTTGAATATTACCATAAGTGGCAAGATAACTTGTTGGCATCTTTTATTTCCATGACCTGAATGGAAGCTATATTAATTATAGGGGGAAGTATGTTCGCGAAAATAAGATTGCATATGCCATTACCATAGATGTTGATTGATTTTAAGTCTAATTAAGATGACCAAATATGTGAAAATAAAATTGCTATCATCAAGGCTCTTGGAGACTGCTAAGGTGACCATAAGCAATACGAAAACTAACCAGCTTTTAATGAAGTGTTAAGTGAGGTCCTATATTGCATCTGGATTATCTCAGCAATGTTTTATTTAACACACAAATGAATATCTGAACATTATAGACACAAGTGAAGAACTTTTCCATGAATATTTTGTGCTATTCCTCATATGAATTCAAAAAGGAAATGATATCTACATTTACGAAAAACCATCCCCATAGGCGC
>CM037780.1:2167147-2217147 GCA_021229015.1 Solen grandis | reverse complement strand
ATTGGAGTCGCTGATCATTCCTGTGAAGTACAAAATCCTGTGCCAAAAAGTATAAATCATACTCCACACGTAAGTAATGGTTTACATAATATCCTAATGGATGATCTACAACTGGATGTATGTCATAAATTTGCAACAGATACCTAGAGAGACATCAATCTTGATCTACAAGCCCACACTCTTAGTGCCTCCAGACAACTGCAGAGTTTGCAGTAATGGCTGCAACAGCTGAGGTATCAAGTCTTTTCATCTTTCATCATCAGCAAGTTCTTCAGATGTCAGCATAACATGCACAAGATGAAGGTTTACATAAACCATTTCAAGGCAACAGAGGCACAATCTATCTCAGATTAAATGGATTTAGAGACTTATCAAAAGTGAATCACAATCCAGAAGAGATCACAAACTTACTTGAGATACATCCTGTAAACCAAACCATATAAATCAAGGTCTTTTGTCATTCTTTCTGTTATCTGGTTATACTAAAGAATATGACTTTTCCTTTTTATTTTCAATTGCATATCTTTTCAAAAATGTGAGGCAAAAATAAATTGTACGTATCAGGAATACTGACAGCCTTTGTGTTACAATTAATTTGCTTTTTAACTACATATGAAACCTTAAAACAGACATAAACAACTAAAACTGACTGTTTTTATTCTAACCTATCACATGCTTTCATAAAAAAAATGGATAAACAAAAAATGAGTCATTCAATTATTCAAAAATGAGGCCACAACACAAATATGACCAAAATTACTGTAAAGCTGATCAGTAAAATGGCAATATTACAAACTATCAAAATGGGCTGCACCTTAAACAATGAGATATTCTAAACATTACTTATATTTTTAGTGAAGAATGGGGAGAGTGATTTTGCTCTCTCAGCATTAATGAATTCCAAATTTTTATATAAAATTTTGAAATATGAGATATGCCAGCACAGTAAAAAAAGCATTAAGTCCGAGTAAATCTGCAAAGTGTGCAATGCATCCTGTAGCTCTCTTTTCAGTGTATTTAATGGTTCTCGTATGAAATATAATAAGCAAGTAAATTGATCAGTAGACTGGATCTTTTCTTGTGGTGATTGGGGAAAAATCAAGGCTACATTACATCAGGAACCGCTGAATAATCCTCACATCAGTAAGATAAAACAAGACTCAAGTTTAGTATGATCATTAATGTACAAACAACTGCTTGAACCTTGCTAACATCCTAAGTCAAAGAGCCAAACATGATCTACATGATCGTTATTTTTGTGATCAATTCCAGCGTCGACATCAGACTAGACCTGCTTCATCAGTGCACATTTTTATGAAATTGTATACTAAAGTACTTACTGTTTATGAGGTAAAATTCCCAGGCTAGGTTTATTCAGTTTCACAAATCCAATCTGAAAAAGACAGTATATGCTCAGTTTACCGCCTGGACAATTATGAAAACTATTAGTAATGTGAACACAGCCTGGGGGCCCCCATTACCTGTCACAGACACTTTATAATTTATGTGGCCATTATGACAAGGACAATCCCTCTACACCACACAGTCTTCCTGTACCAGCCTGCTGATCATCTGTATTACTAAAATGCTCACATTCTTAACTTGACTTGACTATTTGAGTTTACCGTTGCTTCGACAGCATTTCAGTCATATAGCGACAACCAGCTAATTACAGGTGGAGGAAGACCCCGAATACACAGAGGCATCCGGGTAGAACCACTGACATACCGCAAGCCAGCTGGAAGGCTTCCTCACATGAAAATCCGAATGACCCTGCCGGGATTCGAACCCACGTGGTGAGGGGCTGAGTGAGTGTTAAAGTCGGCGTCTTTACCCTCTTGGCTACGGAGCCCCTCACATTCTTAACATATCACGTAACACAATTCTTTGATCAGCATGCAATACCACTACCCTATTCACAATGACTGCATCTTTTAACATCTTTTCAGGGTACCCACTGAATATTGAAACTGGGGGTACAATTGCTGTTTTCCCTTAACTTTGTACCCCTTCGTATAGAGAGTCCCAAAATTTTGGAGGTACACAACCAAATTTATCTTAAGGGCGTCGTGGTCCAGTGGTAACATATCCGATTATGGATCCGAAGGTCATTGTTTCGAACCCCGTTGGAGGCAAGAATTATTCATGACCTTCCCAGGCGCAAAGTACTGGTCCAACCCAGGAACCGTCGAGAGGGATTAGTATAAGTTGTAAGAACTTGTTTCTCAATCGACGTAAAATAAATAAGTTTAAACTAAATTTGGGGGTAAAAAAAAACCCTACAGGGGGTGAAAGAGCATGCTGCTTTTTAATTTCTGTGAATAAATAACATTTTGAATATGCAAATGCTCTTTACTAACACATAAAATATATATAGTCATATATGTTACATAGCAAAGGCTAATTTATATCTCAAATTAGCAAAAATGAAACAAGAGGGCCATGATGGCCCTGAATTGCTCACCTGATTTTAAATGAGCAACATATGTTGGATTTTTCATATTGACCTACTTTTTGACATCACATGACCCACTTTCATGCTTGACCAAGATTTATGGAAACAGACATTCCGACCAATTTTCATGAAGATTGGGCCAAAAATGTGGCCTCTAGAGTGTTAACAAGGTTTTTCTAAGATTTGACCTCATGACCTACTTTTTGACCCCACATGACCCAATTTCGAACCTGTCCAAGATTTTATGGAAACAAACATTCTGGCCAAGTTTCATAAAGATTGGCCAAAAAATATGGCCTCTAGAGTGTTAACAAGCCAGATTGTTGACGACGAACGACGCACGTGAGCTAAAAAAAACAACACTACATATTCTATATTATTGAAATGAATTCTTCTTTTTACTTTTGCTTTAGGCTAATAACTCCTGTAATATTAGATACAGAAGGAAAGCTGATCAGCATGACGAAACAAAGCAAATTATGAGTAGTGGTGGAAATCAATGATATACAGTAATATTTAATTACCGTACACACGGTCAGATTAGGCGCAGCTACGTATAAGGCGCATCCTAACTTTCAGGGTAACTTATTTGAAAAAAAAAATCACTTATCGTATCGTATGCAGAGAAATCTTGTTTTGAAATTTGTGCCGTCGTACATTTTGACAGACTGAAAGCTATCCGTACGTCACCTGGCTAATCATACGTCACCTGGCTAATCATACGGTGAACCGTTTTATTTACACATGGCATAAGATTACCATTAGACTGTTACATTAACGACGGGTAGGATAAAGGTGACACATTTTCATAACATGACATTACTCATCCGTGTCCCCGCATTCTAACACTGGGGACCATTGTCACCTGTCAAAATTCTCCCAACTAACAAACATTACGTAATAATTGCAACCTGTCAAGTTTCTCCTATACATCATTAGGTCCCGTAAAATAAACTTATTTGTTTATATTGAAAATGGCTTCCATCAAGTTGTTTCAGTTTCTCACGATCATTTTATCATGATATATACCAGTAGGATAACTAAGAAGAACAAAAGCAATAATCTGGTATTGTTTATCATGGTTTCGTATAGACTTTATGGTATATTATCGTATTCATTAGCTTTCAGTATATCCATTTTCTGAGATCGTATACGGGTAAATTTCACTTCTCGGTGATTGAAAAAAGAAACCTGAAAAGCTGTATATCATCATATAAGGCGCACCCCCTCTATAAACTTGAATTATCTAGAAAAAAAGTGCGCCTAATCTGCCGGTGTATACGGTAAACATACACTTTTATGAGTATAAATTTTCACATAGTTCCAATTTTAGTATCGCATTTGTGAATATCATTCAAAATCACAAGCTGCAATATTAAGTGTGCCAATGAGTGACTTTACAGCCATAACATAAACTGCCTGGCTAAATGGTGATTTTTGTTACCCTGGTTACAGATGACGGCTGTCATAATCATGACATTACTATCCAACATGCCACACTGGGAGTGGGCCAATGACATCATATGTGTCACATGATGTCATGGAAACTGGGACTCAGATGGGCCTAGACAGAAATATAACAGATGTACACTGTCTCAAAATACCCATTGACTGCACATCTCTACTCCTATCCTGTGTACAATCTGGAGCTATTGCTAATAGCTTCTGTCCCTCTCTATCACTATGGCAACAATGGACATCAGACCTGGCTATACACTGTTAAGAAAAATAAGCTGCATCTTAATGCACATTATTCGATATCCAAATATGTGGAGACCTGATAGACAAAGGAGATCCTGGGGTCATAGAGATCTAGTAGCATAGTCAGTCTCAGATTTTACAAATGCAGCATTGGCACATTAAAATAATAATAATTGAATTTTCTTCATAAGATTCTATAAGTCTGAATTATACAGACACCATAGCAATTTGAGTGCAATGTACCAACGGAAAAAGAAAGCTTAAACAACCCAACAATGTGAAGGCTTTCCTAAAAGAAAATATGAGAAAGGGGGATAACTCCAAAATTATTAATGCCAGAGTAATGGACTTTGTGCATGAGACTTTCTCTCAATCAAGTGTGACAGACAGACAGACGAAAAGACAACTCTAACAAAAAAAATTAAGAAAACAGAGGAGATCCTGATCAGACTGTTTGCAAATGCGTCATAATGTGTCGATATGATGTACAGATTTAACATCACTTTTTCTCAATAAATGAAAACTGCTTTGAAGGCAGACAAGTCATAATAATACAGAACTATTTTATTGTAATATGTACTGGGTCCTTCTAAGGATAATTATAATCCAGATTATAAGCTAATGGGATACTGAATGTGTTGATACACACTGGAGAGATGTAGACATAAATGAATAATTGAGCAACAATGAACCTCAAGACATGCAATTAACCACATTATCATTCATAAACCAAAGTAAAGTATAAAATCTGAGATAAAAACATACTTTAAAACCAAATATCCATCTCCACTTAAATTAATATGCAATATATATATTTTTGTCTCATATATTGTTGCAAAATAGTTTAGTTACTAAAGAGGATCCATCACAGAACTAGAGTGTCATCAGTCCCAAACAACATGTGTGACATCCTATATAACTTATCCTTGTCAGAGACACAGCACTAGAGGATAACAGCACCAACCCAGCCATTACAAGTAAGAATGTCATGTACAGTTACATCAGTAGAACATGACACAAGTTCAGGAGGATCCATTAAGGGGTCATTACACCGGATGACAATCCTAATGTTTCCCTTGTTTCTCCACCTACACTGTAAAGGATAATACAGATATCCAAGTGCATATTTAAGAAGGAAAAGCTGATGTTTGTGACCCCATTGACTGGATTTAAATAATGTTCATGACTGTTTAACTGTCATCCAACCATGGTTGATGAACAAAGCCATGAGACCTGCACTTCATGCTGAAAAATTTTCTCTTTGCTAATTTCTTTTAATTGGACTTTTAGTTGACAAACAAGAGCTATAGATTGTAGTCGTGCAACTATTCAAAGGAATATTGACCAAAAGATGATTCTAAAATCAAATCCTAAACAAGAGGGCCTTGAAGCTCATTTTCATTGAAAAGCAGCCAATGTCTTTTAGAAGCAGAAAAAAAACTGAAAAATCTTGGTAGAGAACCAAGTACAGTCATATATATGGTTATGGTGCTGGGTTTCATCGCATGGGGCCAGAAATACAAGACAAGTCTTATCTAGATGATTCCACTTATATAGACAGTATAAAAAACATCCGGGTTCATATGAAGTGAAATCACACCAAGATTATGATTGAGTTGAAGTTCATGGGTGCAATAGAAATCATTGGCCAAAAGCAGACATTTTATTTACTGGATCAATGTAAAACAGTAATATACATGTAAATATGAACAAATGACATTTTGTAGACGGTTCAGTAAACATGTGTATCACGCAAGCAAGATGCTGCAACAAATGCAAATACACACAGAAAATAAATATTCTACACGAAAAAGAGAAAAATCATGAAATAGATTGCACCAAGGAGATGGTTAACAAACTGATGGAAATGCAATGTTTACAGATAATGACATATCCCCTGATGGTACAAGTGCATTCTGGCCTTCTTTTCAGTGTAAACACATCATGTGGATCCTTTAAACAACAGATATAATCAAACAGTTTTCAAAGGAATGCAGAAGTTTTTTGCAATTTTTACTCTACATTTTTCAGATGCAGTTGAGTGTAGCGATGAACAGATTATCATCACATCAGTGATAATCAGTTGCTCAAGAATATATTGGCAATACTGAGATCTGGATGCAGGGCTGGTATTTGTGGATTTAACATTTCAGAATTATTGAGCTGCATTTTTTGTTCAACCTATTTTATTTAGATATAATCTATTTCACACCCAGCTGCAGTCACGTTAAATGTTAACAAGAGGGCCATATGCCCCTAGATTGCTCACCAAAGTACATTATTTAAAACCATTCAAGTCACTTATTTTACAGGGTTTAATACCTCCAGCAGCAACAAGATTCAAGATTAAGATACAAAAAATTCTGAAGTTAGTAATTCATCTGGAGGCCTTATTTTTCAGAGGATCAACTCTATTTTTAGAAAGATGGTAGACAGTCATGTGGTGACCATTTGTGCCAAAAAGAAATTAATTTCTAATCATTGATTTCATTGAAGAATTTTGAAATTTTCTTTATAGAGTAATATATAAGTAAAATAGCTGATCCCTGAAAGCTTCATTTTTTCAAAGGATCAATTTTATTCTAGCAATTACGGTAGACAGTCATAACGTGACAATACACGCCAAAAGAAATTCAATTCAAACTATTTGTTTCATTAGAGAAATCTTCTATATAGAGTATATAAATTAACAAGCTGACCCCGAAGGGACTCATTTTTCATGGGATCAACTTTATTTTAGCAATTATAGTAGATAGCCATGATGAAATTAAATTCTGGCCATTGGCCCACCCAAGGATCAATCATGCCGAGTTTCATAATTTCAACCCAGCAGTTTCCGAAGATGTGTTTTAAAGCAAACTGCTGACGACGGATGACGCACATCAACAGACAATGGACACAGGATGATCCTATTTATTATAGCTTATCTTGAGCACATTGCGCTCTGGTGAGCTAAAAATGCATCATACTTCACTTTAAGAGGTAACTTAGCTGAATTAAAATAGCTTGACACTTAAGTTCCATTTCTGAATTAAAACAAGAACAATAACTAGAGGTGATTTAACCCTTTCCCTCATAGAGGAAACCATGAAAAGACCTATGCCAACAACATAAAACCAGATCAGCCTGCGAGTAACTCACAGGCTGATCAGGTTTTATGCTGTTCGCTGCTCCTCAGTGGTCTGGAAATGAGGACTTTATAATTAAATTTGGTAAGGTTTAACTGTGGTTTTCTGCAGATCAGGCTTTATGTGGTACCTATTGAGTGCGTCAAAATGAGTCTATATGAGGGAAAGGGTTATATATAAAAACATCTGAACTTATCTCCATGATAAAGACAGGACGTGATCATGGGACGTGATCATGACATGATTTGAGGGGCACAATAAGTAGGATCTCTATTTTAAGCCCAAACTTCTGTAAAGCAGGGATATCAAATAAAAAGTAAAAACAAAGGAGAAAATTGAAAGGATGACGAAAGAATAGTATTAACCATTTAAAATGAGAGGGAAACCAAAAAAAGAAAGGGACTAATTAAAGAGAAAAGGAAGCTGAGAGTGAAGGAAAGGAAAGAAAGGAGATAATTGGAGAGAGTGACAGAGAGAAGTAAGCTAGAGAGAGAGAGAGAGAAAAGCCCCAAGAAAGAGTGATAGAGAGGAGGGAGCTAATTAGGGAGAGTGACAGAGAAAAGGAAGTAAAAGGGAAAAGAAAAAGTAGAGAGGATAGAGAAGGGAGCTAATAGAGAGTATAGAGAAAAGGAAGCTAGAGATAAAGATATATAAAAGAAAGCTAATTAGAGAGAAGGAAGCTAGAGACAAAGCTAGAGAGAAGGAAGCTATTTAGGGAGAGTGATATAGAAAAGGGAACTAATTAAGAGAGAGATCATGATAATTAGAGATACGGAGCCAATGTCCTTAACCTTCAAAGCAACAAAATTTATGCAGTTCCAAAATTCTTAAAAATATATATATATAACAAGGCTTGAAACCAGGTTTTCAAGTGTCGCCCCAGGCAAGCAAAACTATTTAAGCAACAGTAACCTTGACCTTGACCCTACTGACTTAAAAATCAATCCCAATCTTCCTCTTTCCATAAGGTATCTATATACTAAATCTGGTCTTCATATCTCATTCCTAAAAGAAGTTATCTGATGGAAACAAACAATCTATTTTTAGTAACAGTGACCTTCACCTTGACCCTACCATCCTGAAAATCAATCCCAATCTTCCTTTCCCCTTAAGGAATCTACCTACTAAATATGAAAACTGTGTATCTCTATTCTAACAGGAGGTATTTGACAGAAATTAATTAATATTTGACGCCCACCCACCCAACAACATACCCCGCTCTAATAACCAGGATTTTCATTGAATTAAAACCTGGTTAATAATCAAGATATGTTCTGTTGAGCTAATATTCCAACTCACCTTAAAAAGTTCATCCCAATATATCCCCACTGTTATGAGAACACATTTCAGAAGACTAAATTTGCCGCTATGATAGAGAGCAATAGGCTAGGGATATGTTACAGTGACATTAAAAGCAGTAAATGTCATCAATCTGACCCAGATAATCCCAGCCACTCATTTCAAACTTGTATTCACCAACCATGACAGGAATGCATCTTATTTATACCACAAATGTCACTTATTCAAATAGTAGTAGTAAACTTGCGTAAAGATATAAAATAAACTCCTCAATATATGTATGAATGTGTGAACATTACTGGTAAACAGAATTACTTCTACTTCATTCATTTTGATTCAGCAATAACGTCTGAAATTTCCCTACATTAACCCTTTCCCTCATAGAGGAAACCATGAAAAGACCTATGCGAACAACATAAAACCAGATCAGCCTGCGAGTAACTCGCAGGCTGATCAGGTTTTATGCTGTTCGCTGCTCCTCAGTGGTCTGGAAATGAGGATTTTGTAATTAAATTTGGTAAGGTTTAACTGTGGTTTTCTGCAGATCAGGCTTTATGTGGTACCTACTGAGTGCGTCAAAATGAGTCTATATGAGGGAAAGGGTTAAACTTATGAGGACCATTGTGGCAGCTCACCTGCGTTACATCTGCCAGAGTAAAACTGATTTACCTGGTGACCTTCCACAACTTATCACCATCTGACTGATTATATAAATGATCCCATCACACCAGCTCCACCTACCTCATTTTTAATGGAATCCTCCTTGTTGCAGCAACTTCATTTACAGGTTGAGGGTAAGAGGATTATTTTGACAAATTATATTGAATATGATCTGTGAGTTTCAGAAATTTTTTTTTTAAGTTTCTACAATAATGGATAACAAAATAAAATTATACCACCCTCTGGAAGCATGGGATCTATTTTGTTTTTAGCAATTATGGTATATGCCATTGATTTTTATGTTTATATGCATCGTGAAGCACCCATCCCCACCCGCAACAGACTTAACAGGTAAGTTTTATGATGAGACTCATCATTTATAATTTCACAGCCAGACACACAGACATAAACTTTAACACCCGAGTGCTCACAAGACATGTACAGTGACCACATCATTTTCCACCTCAGTGACATTCAACAAACCATGCCACTATATAACCCCATACAGAGCTCTCTTTAAGTTCAAATAAAACACACATAAAATGAGCAAAACATTCTTTTAAATCCTATCCGCACGATACCTAACCTAATTACAGAGTATACTGTACTTACAATATCACATACCTGTCTAACAGATACTGTGTATCATATTTCATCACCCTAAGCAGAAAGTATCTACCATCTGTTGTAATTTCAGTTTCATTTAACACAAAGGTGAGCGGACTGGGATATTTGAAATACCTGAGCATGATCCCCGACACAAATCTTCCATCACTGCACTGCAATGCACTCTGGCTCAGAAGAAAACAGTACTCAAATATATTTTACTTAATATTCAAATATTTAGGTTAAAAGAATTATGCATTTTAGTTTCATAGTCAGAATCATGGTGTTTTAACTTGACTTGACTATTTGAGTTTACCGTCGCTTCGACAGTATGTTAGTCATATAGCGACATCCAGCTAATTACAGGTGGAGGAAGACCCCGAATGGATGGAGGCATCCGGGTAGAACCACCAACCTACCACAAGCCAGCTGGAAGGCTTATTCACATGAAAATCCAAATGATCTTGCCGGGATTCAAACCCACGTGGTGAGGGGCTGAGTAAGTGTTTAAAGTCAACAACTTTACCCTCTCGGCCACGGAGGCCCCATCATGGTGTTTTAACAAATTACTTTAATATAAGATATTATATGTCAAGATTTAGTATCCTGGGTCTGAGTCAAAAACATAGAGATACTAATGAATTCTGGCCCAGTATTTACAGGATTATATTTTATTCTATCTAAAGATATTATATATCCACGTATAATATGATTTAACCACTTCACTGTTCAAATTTTACTGCCAGCTATATATTTAGTCTTCTGCAATTCATAGGATATATTGCCAGCTCTAGCTTTTTGCTAGGTGTATAAAGTCAATTAGCAGCTCTAGCTTTTTGCCAGGTGTATAAAGTCAATTAGCAGCTCTAGCTTTTTGCCAGGTGTATAAAGTCAATTAGCAGCTCTAGCTTTTTGCCAGGTGTATAAAGTCAATTAGCAGCTCTAGCTTTTTGTCAGGTGTATAAAGTCAATTAGCAGCTCTAGCTTTTTGCTAGGTGTATAAAGTCAATTAGCAGCTCTAGCTTTTTGCTAGGTGTATAAAGTCAATTAGCAGCTCTAGCTTTTTGCCAGGTGTATAAAGTCAATTAGCAGCTCTAGCTTTAATTTCCAAATTATATCCCCAGGTGTTAATTAAGTCTTCAGTCAGCACTATATTCATATTCTAGTGCAAACCCCAGCCACTGTGATCTATGAGTTTTAAAATCACATAGATCTCAATTTACAACCTGGTGGGTGCATTTCCCTTCAAACTGATACAGCATTCTGTAAGTCTGTGTTTTCAAAGCCATGTTTCTGAGCATGTTCTAATCCTAAAATGCTCCTTTTCTCAGTGGGAGGAATTCATTTCAACACATGCCTCATGTTTGAAGGTTTTCTCTACTGATCAATTTAGACAGGCAAGCTCTGCCTCATACAATACACAGTTTCAGTTAAATGCTCAAGTCTTGCACACAGATGCATTAAATTTCCATTCCAGGTCAAGGTTTATAGCTAGCTGAAACCTTTTTTTCAACATCTGATTTGTTTAGTTCCACAAGGTTACACTAAGGAGAAGAATGAAGTCAGCAGTTTGCAGGTTTCACACAAGTCTGTACTCATGTAAAATGAATGGAGTCAAAAATGACTGTTAAATGTTTAATTAACCCTTACAATGCTGTAAGTACTTAAATATAAGTGTGACTGCCTTTGCAACCAATGCAAACCAAGATCAGCCAGCACACAGTCTGATCATGGTCTGCAGTATTCTGTCAGTACATTTTCAGCAAAGCACCCCCATAAACAAGTAATGATACAGTCCAAAATGAAGAAAGGTCAAAACCAATGATGACATTTAATATGGTAATTAAGGATTATGAGTCACTTGCACTGAACCATTATTATTGTAGCATTGAACGTGCCCAAACACACAAATCAACATTGTAAATTAGCATCATTCTTTAGCTTAAAGAGCTTTATAAGTATAGTTTAAATCAACATAATAACACTCTACAGGTTATTTTACTATATGAAATCAATGGTTTTTGCTTCTCTTGTGTGAGACCATGTTGAAAACATTGAGTAACTGGTGTTACACGCAACGCACAAGTCCCCTGCAGGTTAGGTGCATAATTTTTATGTTACCATAGTGACCAGAATTTTGGTCCAAGAATAAAAAACAAAGTGACATGCAGAATCTCCCTACTGCCATCTATTCATATATAATACCAAGTTTCATAATATTATCATAAACGGTTTTTATCACGGGATCCAGATTTCTGGACAGATAGACAGACAGACGTAGGGCAAACCTATAATAAATGTTTTACGAATTATTTGACCTGTGTTTGATTATTTGCATGGGTTTAACATCTCACCAACAGTATTTCATTCATTTGGAGACATTTGTCTACATGAGACAGGTATAATCCTGCCTCTTTGTGATATTCAACAGACATGTGGCAATATGATACCACACTCACTGAAACATAAACCTGCAACAGGGCCAACCAGTCCTGCAGCTATCCCTATGATTATGCTGAGCGCTAATGCCAGGGCCATTTACAGACTATGGTATGTTGTAGTTGTGGATCAAACAAACAACCTCTCAGTTATGGGCCAGATGCTCTAACCATTTGGCCACAACAACCTGTGAACCGTATAACAGCATTTACATTGAAATGGAGTGTGTGAAGGTGACAGATAGCAAAATACAGAGATTATCCTGCCATCATGCATTGGCATTAACTTCAGATTTAATGTTGCTGTGAAATTTATTATAAGACATTGATCTAGGTAGAAGTCCATAACCCTGACTGGCATTTAGTGCAATCTGTAAGTTGGAAGCTGAAAGTATTTCTTCAACAAAAACCCAGCAATATCTATCTGTTAATTTTATTATCCAGCCAAACCCAGTACGTAATATTTGTGGAATGCTTCATATCATGCTAAACTGTTTTTTTTGTGTGTGTAAAAATACACATTGGAATAGGTTGATCTGAAACTGTTATTATGGATAGCAGTTGCCTAGCAACAAATTAAAAATACTCATATCAAAGGAGTCTGCATTACTAGGCTATAAAGGTAAGATGCTTGACCTGCATGGAGCTTTTACTTTCTGGAGATATTATGTCATGCTTAAACTCAGCACGCCCATTATAGTAATGGTATTTAACAGCGTCAGTAGCATATTGCATCCAGGCTGATATCAAAGAGTTAAAACTTCTATATAGAAAGTAAAGAAGAAATTAATGAGAAGCTGTGTATAAAACCAGAGGGGGTTATATTGAGGCATATCAAGATAAGAACCTTCAATTAGTTATAGTGTTTGATATGAAACCAGATAACATGTAGCTGTCTAAGCTTGCAGTACTTTGATGCAATTAGTGACTTCCCTCTCATACCTAACTGATAATTCATGATTTTTCTTTAAACAGTATAAATTGCTTCCAATTTTTTTTTTTTTTAAGTGGTATTAAGAGATCTTTATTTGTATAAATTTATATAAAAAATATTCTCTGAAACTTTACACTAACTGTTATGTTTATGAATATAATCCTATGTCAGGGTATTAACCTTTTTTTTTCAAAAGTTAATATCTCTCTATGTCTAGCCTGAGCATGAAAATTTGTTATTTATACAATTTTGTAAACCAGATTCAGGTATTTGAATACCTAAAAAAGATCATGATTATCCATCTATTGAGTTCCTTACTATTCATTATACATACCTCAATCTTCTCCAGTCCGGAGAATAGATAAAGGTTGGAGTTATTTTGGCACTTTTCGTTTCAATTATATATGTCATTGACTTGATGCAAAACTATGTCACTGCTTTTTAATTAATATGTAGTTCCCAAATATTTGTACCAAGCCCTCGAAATGTTTGTTGGGTTTAACGTCCCATTGACAGTAATGACAATGTCTACTTGAGACCAATCTCATTAAAATCAGCTCTTCATTTTTAGCTACGATACTCTACTCTACAAAGATCTGACATCCTGTAAAAGGTCGAATCTAGACCTAAATCTCATGAATATTGGTAAGAAATCAGAATGCACATTTCAAAACGATTTGAATTTGAAAATCGGAATACCCTGGTGATATACGCCAAACTAAATTATAGTTCACTGCTGTTCACTTGCAAATTTCCAGGAGTTATACCAAGCCTTTTGAAGCCAGCGATTTCATTGGCTAATCAAAGGTCAATTTGAGTCGACCTTGATATGATGTCATCAGATCCTACCTAGCAAGCGTCAGTTAGGACATGGTTTTAATGAGATTGAATTGAGACAGATATAGTGCTGCCACACTGCAATATCACGCTGTAGACATGTGGAATGATACCACACCCAGTTACATTTTCCTGACACGGGGCAAACCAGTCCTGAAACTACCCCCAAGCAAGGGAGCTATCCCTCTATGCATATTTGTATAGTCTGGGAAATTAAGATTGTGACCTATGTTTATTTGTGCACTTGCAATGCCATATGCCATGATGTGCCTGTTTATGAAAGGCTAATACCACACAGGATATAAATTAATCAGTTTGAAATATGTGTGTAAATAATGTTTCTGTATGTATTTTACAGCATTCACACCCACTTAAAGAATATTATAAATATTTGCAGTATAACAGTTCCTAATATTTCATTCCTAAGAATTCAGGTTTTGACCTGGCATTTTCAGTGCATTAAATCTTTATGAGAACCCACATAGCCCTGATGATCAGATATATACAGACAGTAGACGTGTCAAGTATTGCTGCAGCCCTGTTATTAAACACCTTTATCAGGTAAACTTTTTAAGATCATTCCTGTCTGTAAAAAACTGCAACCATGATCTAAGAAAAGAAAGCATTTATAAATCAGAATAAAACTACAAATATTCAATTTGCTTTCATTTTTTTTTTTTTAATAAATAGGGACAAATTATGATTACAAATAACAAGGGGGCCATGATGGCCCTATATTGCTCATCACTTGACTGTGACTGTATGTAAGTTTGATCAATTCAGCTGCTAGAGTGTAAACACAGTGGAATCTGGCATGTTTCTATAATCCAAGGGCCATAACTCCTGACCTTATGTTTCTCATAGCCAAAACTTTGGGCTAACACATTGCAACATAGCTTTAGATTTAAGCTGATATCACTGAGTAATATAGTCTAATTTGGCAGAGATATTACTTGAGGAATGCTATGATTAGAATATAATGAAGTATTCAATAAGGTCCATAACCTCTACACTACTGGGTTGAACCCGCAGCCATAATCAACATTGCCTGTCACATTTAACCCTTTACTTTATAATTATAGACTCATTTTGATGCACTGGCAAACAGAGCATATCAATGTCACCTCATACAATATTGTAGTTCAAATTCTACACAGTCTGCATAACATTAGAAAAATCTATTGTTTCATACACAATTTTAAGTTCAGTCAATTAATATTCATCAACCTATTGATGTGTTCATGTATATTCATGAGGTATTTAAGGATTAACTACACATACCTATACAAACACAGACCTACCAGGCACCTTATAGTCTATCAAAATGACAGGGAATTATCAATGGAGACCATTGGGAACAATGACATAGTGTACTGCATATAGCATCATGGTCCAGACATCAATCCTACCACCAGCTGAATAACACAATAACACGAAGAGAGAGACAGACAGACAAACACACAAAGACATCTAAAACCCCCAAACCAGCCCACATGTTATGGAATGCTAAAACACAATTCCAACTGCATCCTTGTGCAGTCACATGATGTAAACCATACAGTGGGTGGAGCAGTGATCTATACAATTACCCTAACTATATACACCCCATCTCATTAAGCAGGTGTTTTTGTTGTTTTTTATTCAACTTCAACTACACAACTGGTGCCATTATCTTAGAAACTTAATGCCTGAGGAATTTCTATCTTTGCAGAGTTCTTTGTTCTTTCCACTTTTCATCATAAAGTTATGCAAAGCTCATAAACAAATAATGATCTTATAAATTCTGACCACAAAGAGAGGTGTTTATTGGGTTTAACGTCCTACCAACAGTATTTCAGTCATTTGGGGATGATGTCTGAGACAGATATTACTGCAGTATCACACTGTAGACATGTGGTATGATACCACACTCAGTCACATTATCCTGACACTGGACCAACCAGTCCTGCAACTACCCTTATATGCTGAGCGCCAAGCAAGGGAGCTATAGCAGTACCATTCTTTACGACTGGTAAGTTGCGACCAGGGAACAAAGGAAAGTATTTATATACATTATAGATGAGTTAGTATACTTTAGAAATGCAGCTTCTCTTTTCAAATCTATTAACGAATGGTTACATGTGTATACTATACAAACTTTTGTAATTGGAGGGTAAGGGTCATATTTATATACAGTAAAATGAACCCCTTTAAAGCTTTATTTATCCTTTAGAAATATATAATACTCAATATAGCTCATACACCCATGAACTCAGTCACAAATGTATACATTTCAGTCATCTACAGACAGATATAAGACATTGGCAGCATGGTACAGTGCTGGTGTACTTGTATGCAGATCTAAAGGTGAAGGGTTTGGATCCTGGTAGGTGGTATGACCGTCACCACCTGTCCCAGGGGCAGAGAACTGATTCAACAACCAACCCACAGAGAGGCATCGGTATAAACTGTAAGTACTAATGTCTCCCAATCCATGCAAAAGGGAACAAATTTAAATACATTAACCCAGTTGCTTGTGGCAATATTACACAGACCCTGAGCCACATCAAGCAAAGACATATTCAGAACAATTGCCTATAATAATATCCTTTGTGCAGCCTATAGCATGTTTTATCAGCCTTTACCAGGACAATCCTGCACATAAACAGACACTTATTCAACAGAGAACCAAATGAGAAGCACTGGTTAACTCTGCAAACTTTTTTATTCAACTGGTGTTAAGCGGGACACTTTTAACAGACATGTGACACAGTGCTGATACTACCTAGATAATGTGACAATGAGCCTGACAAATATTCTGAACAAGCCAGCAATGCCTATAACATATCCGACACATTAGCCTCTATGTTAACAGCATGGCCGCGCGAGAGGAGACCTGGACCTTTCCATGAGGCTTTCTGCCTCTTCGTTACCGGCACGGCCTTGTATAAACATGCTTAAACTGTAAACATTAACGTTGATGTTGATGATAATGCACATGATAATTATGTAACCATGAAATATTTAATTAAACATAGTTAATTGCAATCAAAATCAGCAGTAGTTGTTGCAGGTGAAAACTCCTTGAATTATCTTTTTTGGAAAATTCTCCCCAGACTTCATCAATTCAAAGCAATAGCCTTAATGTGATGAGAGTTACATTAGTTTAGTTACATAAATATTTACACAATCAGGATATGATTCAGACCTTACCTAAACATTTCATCTTTGCAAGAATCTTCATTAGGCCATCATTAACAATGTTTGTTTGCTGTGCTCCAACCCAGAACTTTGTAGGGATTATTTTTGCAGGGCTCAAATTTAATTTTTTTTCCCACTCGCAAAAAAATGTGAGTGCTTTTTAATTTCAACACGCAAATTCCCAGACTTTAGTCTAACTTGCAAGTTATTATCTCTTATTATTCAGAGATGTTTCTAAGAAAATGTTAATTTTAGCCAAAATTTTCACTGGCAAAAAAATGGTAGTGGTTTAAAATATAATTTGCAAACTTCTTTTCTACTTGCATTTTGCTGAAATGTGAGCAATAATCTTGAGCCCTGGTTTTGCTCTCTTTTTTTAAACCATGACAATGGCAAGCTGAATGGCCTTCAAGATGAAGATATGAACATACTATTTAGCTTATTTTCTTCATCAAAATAAACTGC
The DNA here is from genome assembly GCA_021229015.1 of Solen grandis. Taxonomy (NCBI): domain Eukaryota; kingdom Metazoa; phylum Mollusca; class Bivalvia; order Adapedonta; family Solenidae; genus Solen; species Solen grandis. The sequence continues at coordinate 2,199,444 of CM037780.1, read as the reverse complement.
AGAGAATTTCCAACTGAAAGTCAGGCAAGAAAACAGCAGAAAGAATGGAATTAAAGAAACTGAGCAAAATCGGTCAAGGGTTAAAAAAAACTGAGTTGGTACTGATTCTGTCAGAGCACAGAAAACAAATGTATTTTGAGTGCTGGCCTAAAATCTTTGAACAAAGCTGCATATATGCCAATTAACAATGTGCTTTGTTATCAATTTTCCTAATCTATAAATAGTGAATACTTTTCTAATTACACAGAAAAAAGGGTGTGTTTTACACAGATTTGCTGTCATTTGGGTATTTTCATTGGCTGACTTAGTAACAAAAGAACTGACCTGTTAAATCTGTCTTGCCTTGCATAAGTAACTGTAGACTTTAAAAATGTATAACTTGTTTATTTATGTGAAACAAAAAAAAAAGCAAGAAAACAATACAAATTTTGATGCAAGTAGTTTAGTGATACCAAAAGGTCAAAGTCACTGGAAGTCAGGATGCACACAAAGGTAAATGGCATATATAAGTATCCAAAACACATTTCCTATCTATATAATACATATACAAGGTGTTGTTTTTTTTCAAAGATGACAGAGCAAAATATTCACGGTGTCAGAAAATATACAACTGGCAAGATACATAACTTGTATGTGTTACAATTTTGTATATAGGAAATGGGTATTTGGATACATTTTATTTCAGCTGAATACCTATGGGTGCAAACAGCAAAAGATTAGTGTAAAATTTTGGTGTCAAATTTTGATCATAAAAATGTTCTACTGACAAAAAAAAAGAATTCCATCCGAAATAAACAAAACACAATTCTCATTTTACCATCTTGTTTATATTAAGCATTAAAAGGACTAATGATTTAATTAAAATGATCTGCAGGTTATCTTAATAGTCAACTTATTTACTCTTCTCAAATTTAAAGTTATACTTTCCTATTTTCATCGTTATTATGGAATTTGATTTCTGAAATTTAAACTCCACGTCCCTAGTTCAGTAAAGAAGCTTATAAGATTATGGCAATTTTTCATTTTTGAGAAAGTATACAACATACAATTCATCATGATTACTTGCAACAGCCTTCAAACAATATCTGCATGTATCAGCACCATGACAACTGTTGATGAACCCTGTGTCTAAATGAGGAAATCCGCTAACATCATTAGCATAACAGAGTTGTAATAATCACATCAATCCAACCTTATTTTTGTTTCACAGGATGCCACAGGAGCTTCAAGCTGGATTTGACAGCCACAACTTAATTCTGATTTGATCAATATTTAATTAATATGTGCTTTTACTGACTAAATGTTTATAGAATTTCAAACAAAAAATATATTATCTATATAAAAAAAAAGAAATCCATTTATAAAATGAAAATCATTCAAATAATACATTTTTCATATTAAAATGAAGAAAGATGTAGGTCTTACACATCGAAAGACTGATTATTTTCTTGACAATTTTCTATTCAGAGCAATTAACAGCAACAACTGCAAAAGTTTCAACCGAACTCCAACATTCCAATTCCACTTCTGGGGTTTAAACCTGTGACTCCAATGTACATGCATGATCCATCTGCGTACCACATTTAACATAATTCTACCAGTACAGACCTGTCCTGTCACTGGTAAAACGATGCAGCGCTGCAAAACATTCATTGTTGTCTGTTTTTCCTGATCTTTACAGCATTTTACAAATAAAAACTAACTGGGTTAATACATAAACCATGCAAATACTGCAGGAGGACAGCTTCTGAATCTGATTTGCATCCAGTATGAAGCCTGAATTCTACCAGGAAGATTACTTGATGAGTGGATAGCAGCCCTTGGACAGGACCTGGAGTAATATCACCAAGAAAACTGTTTGTTTTTGTTTTTTTAATTTGAATCCCGAACTGTCCAGTTTTATGGCATTTAACCATTACATTATTGATTTCTCTTTTTCAACTGCGAAATTATTTTAAGAATATCTTTTTCGCATACAATAATGATCAATGTTCAAAATGATTTGATTGAAACCTGGAAATGTCCTTATGGGGTTTCTTGTTTTAAATAACAGCTTATCACAGTCAATACAATCTGGGAATTTTCTAGATTGTTTGAATGAGTCAGACAGCTGGCAACATATTGATACTTAAACCTTAATTTACTTCATGATAATTAAACTTATTTTGACACACTGGCAAACACTGAGCAGACAAATTCTAGAGTTTAGTTTATATTCAACTAAATACACCATTTAAAGTTTAGTCAATTAATATTCATTAAGTCATAAACTTGTACATGAATATTCATGAGGTAAAGGGTTAATGGCCTTAAAACAAAAGAATGAATGTTAGAATGCTAAACACTTTCACCTGACAATAACTTTTCATGCTAAAATCAATGTATATATACAGTTTCAAATACCGGTTTTGCACAATACCATCATAAAAAACATAGCAGTGAAGGGAAACATGATGGAGAGTCAGTGACTTTAACCACAGAGCCATGGAGGCCCCTAATGATAATTGTATCCTTCAATTATAACCCATTAGAAAGCCACATGTGTTAAACAAATTACACTGAAACCTTGAAACATCAATCATCCTTGGGGACAAACAATTTGTTTGATGGCAGGTACCTAATTTTTGTACCACAAGACACAACAAGTTATAGTGTTGAATTATATATGAATTATGTGATAGGATAGGGTTTAGTGCAAAACTATTGTAACTCTTTCTTTATTTATATGTAGTTACAATTGCTTTGCACCAGCCCTTAATTTAATTTATTATTGTTGATTATTCAATTTACTGCAATCTGCAGAGTTAGCAGTTGTCCAAAACAACCTTATATCTACTTGGATAGCTGTTATGTACCCATTTTGATTTCAAAATCAGGAAAATTGCAAAAAACAAAATACCTATCTAATCCCATTTCTGAAAGTCAAATGTACATTTACTATGACACAGTTAAATGAATATTCCTCTTCTATCAGAACTTAACCCTTTCCCTCATAGAGGACACCATGAAAAGACCTATGCGAACAACATAAAACCAGATCAGCCTGCGAGTTACTCGCAGGCTGATCAGGTTTTATGCTGTTCGCTGCTCCTCAGTGGTCTGGAAATGAGGACTTTATAATTAAATTTGGTAAGGTTTAACTGTGGTTTTCTGCAGATCAGGCTTTATGTGGTACCTATTGAGTGCGTCAAAATGAGTCTACATGAGGGAAAGGGTTAAAGTAAAGTCCCTGTAATGGTTCAGCTACATTTCGGACTTCATGGTCTTTCACGGGGATAACCAAGGTTTCCTAATGTTTCATTAGGGTACCTTGGTTATCTTGGTAGAGATTAAGTGGTCCAAGACATAGCAAAACCATTACATTACCGTAAGGTAGTCATAAACATTCAAACATCTTTGTCACATAATAAGTGTCTATATTATGGCCAGCAATATTTTTTACGAATTATTGTCATAAAAGTTTAGCCTTTAAGATGAGGAATATGGACACATTAGTTTCTGTAGTCATTAATACATACATGTGACATATAAACGTAAATATATCAGAAGTTGTGTCAAGGAGGGTTCTTTCCTAAACCATATCTGAACATTTACAGAAAATGTAGGGATAATGGCCAGTAAATCAGAGGGGCATTTCACTGAATTAAAATTTCATGGCATAGGGTGTCAGCATTTTAAGAACTTAAATCAATATATCAGATATATTTAGTGTCAAGCTTTTAACATTGTAATTGAGTATTGACAAAAGAGATGTAAATGGCACCATACTTATGGAAGCTGTGGAACATTTGAGCACTTTGTTTGTTTTGTTTTATTGGCATTAGTAATACTGTCATCCCTTCAACAGTATTTCAGTCATATAAGCAACATCAATTACAGGGGGACAACTCATTCAAGGCACAGAAGGCAGAACCACCAACCTACCACAAGCCAGCTGGAATGCACCTCACATAAAAATACTGAAGTCTAGATTGGGATTTGAACCCACAGCGGTGAGGGACTGCGAGATTTGTAGTTCATGATTGTAACTGCCAGGCCTAGATCATCTTGCTTAAAACTTCTGCTGTAAAGAAGGCGGCCAGTGCAGATGGAGCAGGAATGCACATTCCAGAAAGAAAACTTTTTTCTACAGGATTTAACAAATGAAGCAATCTCTGGAATACAGTTTATGAACCTGCCAGAGAGCTGGATTATCAGAACATTGAATGCCAGCAGTCTTCAAGATGGTTACATACAGAATCCTCATCATTATCACCCTTTCCCATAATAACATTGCCATGTGTGGTTGGTCCAATGTTTGTAGAGTTTCCAGAGAAATCAGCAATTCAAGAGTTAATGAGACTACAATTTCTGGGGATCAAAGGTGGGCTGATCAGCTGTGAAATCTAGCATTACATAAACCTTGGACACTGGTGCTCCGTCAGGAATCTTCAGATCAAAGGCTGGCACTCTCCAACAAGTGACAGATCAAGTGTTTTCCCCACCAGAGAGTTCCCGCCCACCATCCACCCACGTAAGGCATTCATCAACTCATTTCTAACATCTAATTTGAAAAAAAAATGCCACAGAAATACCCCCCACCTTCTCTCTCTCTCTTACTAACACTGCAGAAATGCAGCAATTTCCTTGCCTGCTGCTAGAGGCTCCGTACAATCTAAACAACCTGGAGACTTAATCCTCCTACCCCCTTAAACACACACAAATATCATAACATTTTAGCTCTTAATTGAGATAGAAATTTCCTGCTGAAATCATTAACATGAAAATTAATGAAAAATTTTCGAGGACAAAATTTCTCATCTTAATTTAAATTTTATTTCTTCACACTGGAAAGTCCTTACATTATTAATCAGTTGCAAAACAAGTACATGTGTACTTATAATTATAACAAATCATACCAAAATTAAGGACTTGGATTTTAAAAATTGTTTCTTGAGAAAGCTGGAGTACAAAAAGAAAACTTTGTTATTTAAGTAAGTTAATTCCCACCCAACACACCTAAGTCCAAATCTCCCTTATTTGGCTCTCCGCATATTGGTTGAGTCATCATCAGGAAAACTGACAAGGGCGTGGTATCATGCCACCCACGGGCATGATATTGTAGAGAGCACTTAATATTTCTTCTGTAGATAAACCCCAACATGACGGGAATACTGTCAGAGTACATTAAACCAGACCAAACAAACAATCATTAAGGCTTATTTTCCTGTCATCTTTGTTTATTTCTGGTACCCTTTTGTTATGGATAAACTTATGAAGTAGAAAGCACCTCTTTTAGATAAAAGGTAACAGTGACCGGTCTCCAATAAAAACCTTCAAGTTCCTAATCTTCTGTTTTACCTTGCTAAAAGACCTGAAAATATCCTTTAAAAAGGCAACCATGTGCAATACTATGATATTACAATAAAACTTTCAGAACACACTTTAGATTTCATTCAATTACGAAGCCATTTATTTTTCACATCTTTGAATAAAGATGAAAGCTAAAAAAAAAGGTTATTTTTTTCTTTTTCACAGCAGAAAAAGGAGAGAAAATGCTGACCCCATTCTCTGTCATATTTTATATTTCATTAATCATGTCGCTCAACCTATACAAGTGGTTCACCATAGGAGCAAATTAACCTAACCAAACTTAAATCACCTTGGTTAATTAGTAATTCTTTCCCAAACTAGTCTGGTGGATATGAACAATTACCCTATGATACTTTATATGTGTGTTAATGATATTTTAATATCTGGGCTAATGTGTATTGCATCAAAGCAAAGTGTATTCTCATGTCAAAATTATGGGAAAATGTTAAATTTTTATGAAAGTTGAACAAAATCAACAACTTAAATTATCAATTATCAAAATTGCCTCTTAAGATAAGTTAAATGAGTTACTAAATTCGGAAGAGGTCAAATCCCCCTGTAGCCAATGCATTCCTGGAATGCCATTGCTCACTTACTCCCAGCTGAACTCTAAACTCATTAAACATGTTAACTCTAGTGACTGCAATTTCATCAGGCTCTCCACCAAGTCCTGCCAGAGTGGCTCCAAGACCTCTTACAAGTCTACCAGCTGCTTGCACTTCTCCCATCATGCACCTGTTGTGTGTTGATACAATCAACTTGCTGTGATTCATATTAATGTGCAGCAGTATCAAGAAAATGTTCTCCTTTATGATTCCTTTGAAACTTACATTGAAACATTTTTGATGGTATTTGAATTTGTTTAAACTCTTACACTGCCTAGTACAGGCACCTTATCTTATCTTATGATTTAACATCTGTCAAAATTACATCAACAAAATAAGGTTTGGAATGATGGCATGTACATGCTCATCACTGCCTCTCTAATGAAAGTCCAACAGTTAAAGTTCCTTCATCTCTTTTTCATTCATTCATTTTTTTTCTTCCCAAAGTATACTTATGGCTAAATTAGAAGTTCCTTCTAACATTCATGCATATTGATTATCTGAAGACATTACAGTCCGCCTATTTAGGGAAATGGCCACTTGCCTCAAATTGGGAAAAAATATCATTATTTTATCACATTAAGAATTTTGAAAAAGCAGAAAAAAAATATACAAAGTATTAATAATACACAGGACAAGGTAAACTGATATTCGGCTTGGGAAGTTGGGAAAATTAGGATCTATTTTCTATTGAAAATTGGGCCAATATTCTGACTCTGCAAACAGGCAGAAATCCCCTTGATTTGTCACCGGTATCATCTTCATGAGTGTGTTTATACAACCCTGGCTTATTCAAACAATGTGACTGATAGTATATACAAATATCTTCAATTCCAAAGACCGAATGTCAGCCATTCCAATTAGAGGGAGGAGAAATAACATCAAACATAAACAACAGAAAGCATATTAGTGCCAGAAGAACAAAGGCCACATACTTGCAGCTATTGTAACTGGTTCATTAAGATCCTAATGAGACAGAGGTGTAAATGACCTAACTATTCCACTGGGGAGCATCAGATAGCTGGTTCTAACAATTGAGACATTTAGAAAGCTGAGTAATTTGTGAAATAAGACTTGTGATTCTTGTTATCTGTGATAGAGAATTACAAGTTTAATATAGTGGAGAGGAATGCAGCAGTCTGATATAGTGGAGAGGAATGCAGCAGTCTGATATAGTGGAGAGGAATGCAGCAGTCTGATATAGTGGAGAGGAATGCAGCAGTCTGATATAGTGGAGAGGAATGCAGCAGTCTGATATAGTGGAGAGGAATGTAGCAGTCTGATATAGTGGAGAGGAATGTAGCAGTCTGATATAGTGGAGAGGAATGCAGCAGTCTGATATAGTGGAGAAGCACAGTCTGATATAGTGGAGAATGAAATGCATCAAGTCTGAAAATAATGAGGAAGGATAGCAGCTTCTGATTTAGAGGAGAGAATTCAAACCAGTTGTTTATTTGAGTAGTAATGCAACTGATAAGTGAAGGAAAGCTAGCACGATATAGTGGAGTGAATGCAGCAGTCTGATATAGTGGAAGAAATGCAGCAGTCTGAATTTTGGAGGGATGCGCAATCTGATATAGTGGAGAGAATCAGCTTGATATAGTGGAGAATGCAGCAGTTGATATATGAGAGGATGCAGCAGTCTGATATAGTGAGAGGATTCACATCGATAAGTGGAGAGGAATTCACAGTCCGATATAGTGAAGGAATGCACATCTGATATAGTGGAGAGGATGCAGCAGTCTGATATATGGAAGAATGCAGCATCTGTATATGAGAGAATGCAGCAAGTCTGATATAGTGAGAGAATGCTCAGTCATGATATGTGGAGAGAAATGCAGCAGTCTGATATAGTTGGAAGATGCAGCATCCTGATAAAATGTGGAGGATTGCAGCCCGCTGATATAGTGAGAGAATGCAGCATCTGATATAGTGGGGTAACACATTCTGAAAATGAGGAATGCAGCAGCTGAATAGTGAGGAATGCAGCAGTCTGATATAGTGGAGAGGAATGCAGCAGTCTGATATAGTGGAGAGGAATGCAGCAGTCTGATATAGTGGAGAGGAATGCAGCAGTCTGATATAGTGGAGAGGAATGCAGCAGTCTGATATAGTGGAGAGGAATGCAGCAGTCTGATAGAGTGGAGAGGAATGCAGCAGTCTGATATAGTGGAGAGGAATGCAGCAGTCTGATATAGTGGAGAGGAATGCAGCAGTCTGATATAGTGGAGAGGAATGCAGCAGTCTGATATAGTGGAGAGGAATGCAGCAGTCTGATATAGTGGAGAGGAATGCAGCAGTCTGATATAGTGGAGAGGAATGCAGCAGTCTGATATAGTGGAGAGGAATGCAGCAGTCTGATATAGTGGAGAGGAATGCAGCAGTCTGATATAGTGGAGAGGAATGCAGCAGTCTGATATAGTGGAGAGGAATGCAGCAGTCTGATATAGTGGAGAGGAATGCAGCAGTCTGATATAGTGGAGAGGAATGCAGCAGTCTGATATAGTGGAGAGGAATGCAGCAGTCTGATATAGTGGAGAGGAATGCAGCAGTCTGATATAGTGGAGAGGAATGCAGCAGTCTGATATAGTGGAGAGGAATGCAGCAGTCTGATATAGTGGAGAGGAATGCAGCAGTCTGATATAGTGGAGAGGAATGTAGCAGTCTGATATAGTGGAGAGGAATGCAGCAGTCTGATATAGTGGAGAGGAATGCAGCAGTCTGATATAGTGGAGAGGAATGCAGCAGTCTGATATAGTGGAGAGGAATGCAGCAGTCTGATATAGTGGAGAGGAATGTAGCAGTCTGATATAGTGGAGAGGAATGCAGCAGTCTGATATAGTGGAGAGGAATGCAGCAGTCTGATATAGTGGAGAGGAATGTAGCAGTCTGATATAGTGGAGAGGAATGTAGCAGTCTGATATAGTGGAGAGGAATGTAGCAGTCTGATATAGTGGAGAGGAATGCAGCAGTCTGATATAGTGGAGAGGAATGTAGCAGTCTGATATAGTGGAGAGGAATGCAGCAGTCTGATATAGTGGAGGGGAATGTAGCAGTCTGATATAGTGGAGAGGAATGTAGCAGTCTGATATAGTGGAGAGGAATGTAGCAGTCTGATATAGTTAACCCTATACTTCTTATAGTTCAGTTAATTAAAATTCATCAAATAATAAATTTGTACATGAATATTAATGAGGTAAAGGGTTAACCACCTTCAGATCTTCACAGGTAAACACTTTCTATTATAACCACCTGGTTGGTTGGTTTGTTTCTTTTGTTTGTTTAATGAGAAAGATATAATTCTGCCACACTGCAGTATCACACTGTCGACATGTGGAATGAAACAACACCCAGTTACATTATCCTGACACCGGGCCAACTGTAACTATCCTTATATGCTGTGTGTCAAGCAAGGGAGTTATATTACTACATGTACCACCTGGATTTCTCATTCACCATAACAATATTCACAAGTACCCCATTAAACAAAAATTAAATATACATTCAACATACATAAATACTTTTTGCAGATAATATCAATTGTCAAAAGTATATGAATTCTTCTTCATGTCTTTTGCAAAAGATAACCAAGGTTGATAGTTAATTTGCTGTCACACCTTTTTAATATTCAATTTCCCATGTATATAAAAATGAAATGTGATAAGCTGGGCAGTAAACTTTCTAGACACAATGACATATGACAGGTAGTTAGATAAGCTAATGTGAGTGGCGTCTTTGGTTCACCTACATCAGGCGACAATCTCACTATGTTAAATGAATGGAACTGACCCGTAAAAATTCCAGGTCTCTATGTCGGTATGATCGTAATATTTCCTAATCTAGCATAACAAAAACTGTCAGTATAAACTGTTACGGTGATTATGCTATAATTGTGTACTGTGCCATTGGGTTTGTAATGCCTGGCAGACATTGTTATAAGGTCACTTAAGTAAACTGTCTATGTCTTGAAATAAAGTCTAATGAAAACAAGAGGGCCACCAAGACCCTGGTCACTCTCCTGATGACCACTGCATGAAGCAGTTATGGTCTGGATATCAATTACTTGACCACGGTTGATTAATCCTTTCCAAGCTAAATTTCTTAATTGGACAAGTATTTTCTACATTTTGGACTGTATCATTAGTTGTTTATAGGGGAGCTTGCTGAAAATTTATTGAGTGAATAGTGAACAGTGCAGTATGTGCAGGATGGTCTAGGTCTGAACTAGTCACAAAGGCAGTCACATTAACCCTGACAATGCTGCGGGCACTAATCTCTATATTGTTACAACAAGGAAGGTTGTTCTCTATATGACTTGACTATTTGAGTTTACCGTCACTTCAACAGTATTTCAGTCATATAGCGACGTCCAGCTAATTACATGCAGGTGGAGGAATACCTCAAATGCACGGAGGCATCCAGGTAGAACTGCTGACCTACCGCAAGCCAGCTAGAAGGCTTCCTCACATGAAAATCCGAATGACCCTGACGGGATTCGAACCCACGCGGTGAGTGGCTGAGTGAGTTTTAAAGTCAGTGACTTAACCCTCTCAGCCATGGAGGCCTCCTGTTCTCTATATTGTTCTTCTCTTCTTTATGACATCTCCCTTCATATTGGAGAAGTAGTGAAGACTGAAGACAGCTTATTATTATCTTTCTCCCTATGTTCCAGATATTGTTCCTCATGTCCAACTGACTGTACTCTCTTAATGCATCTACAATTAGTGTCTCAAGGTGACATCACTGACTGTCAGGAATATATGTTGAAACCAAGCTGATTCTCAAAATAATCAAACATTGTGAACTGGAAGAAAAACAAAATTTATGATACCTTAACTAGGAGAGAAAGGAGGTACAGCATCACAAAACTTTATTTCTGGTATGAAACATATTAAAGCCCTGTACATACAGAATAACTTATGCTGAACTATCCTTGTTGAATTAATTCTTAATGGTAGATATGTTTCTGTAAGTCCAGTGACCCCAGGTCAGTAAGTTAACAGCACCATCAGATAGCTTGTCTTCCAGTCAATGAGGGGAGATAATGAATGTTTTATATATCCTCATAAGTTATTTATAACAGCCACAGCAATTGTTGAGAAGGGCTGTGAAAATAACATTAAGGGAGGAAAATTGATATCATTATGTGTCTATGAAAATGTCAAACTGGCTACTTAAAGCTTAACAGAGATGGTTTTAATCAGCCCACAAAGTAGCAATTTTACAATGGACCTAACACAGTCAATGGGCGTCCTGCGTTTTAAGTGACTTTTCTAGAAACAAATACTTTACACTGACATGATAAATAAGTATCTCGGATACATGAAAATATTCAATTGTGTTAAAAGGACATCAACCTGTGTTTAATTGGAAGTTTGGGGTCTTAAGGTAATCTAACCATCAATAAATTGTGATCATGATCCATCAAGTTATGGGAATTTTATAGTTAATGCAAGCCTTTATAGAATTTGAGCAAAAGAGCCTATAACTCCAAGTCAGCGGATGCTTGCATCTGCATTGAAGTCTTTTAAAACATATGAAGGACCATGAATATGATTTAATGTATGATGTATGGATTACATTAACAACTCTTTGTTCAGTTTCCCCTTTCAATGAAAATTTCAAAAAATAGTTTTGACCAAAATAAGCAAGCTTATAATGTATACAATCTTGACAGAAATAATCTCCATACAAAAACTGTCTCTGTTATTGCTTTCCTTGGCACATCCTATCCAGCAGTACTGAATAATCTTTGTGCTCAAGTCATAATGCCTCAACCACTTGCATTACAATTATCTAAATGCCTATCTGGAAAAGTATTCCAAGATAAACTATCACACAGAAATATCTTTATACATGCAAACTGATAATCAAGATTTTAGACGAATTTTAACTTGAACTTCTCCGAAGATAAATACATCCCTGATGAGAAATTTTAGAGCCAATTTACTGCTAATTCCACTAGTTTTCCATGAAATGTACAGAGATACTTTAGAGCCAAATTACTGCTAATTCCACTAGTTTTCCATGAAAGCTACAATCTCCAAACTTTCCTGGTGGAACGAACTGCCACACAACTTAAATTTCTTTCATATTAAATGTACCAAGAACATATGATAAAACAGTGGATAAATACATGCCAACAATTGTGAGAAAATGCTTTATACTGGATTGATTAGCCAGCAGACTCCCATCAAGATATGTTCTGCTATGTCTTGGACCACTTAACCTCTACCAAGATAACCAAGGTACCCTAATGAAACATTAGGAAATCTTGGTTATCTCCGTGAAAGGCCATGAGGTCCAAAATGTAGCGGAACCATTTATGGGAATTTACTTTAAATATTCTGTTCTCCCAATATGTCAATGTACAGTTTAAATATCTGTAATCTAAAACCAAATGTTTATAAAACTAATGAAATTTAAAGAAACAAGTCTGTAACCATATATAAATGATTAATGTGGGGGTCACATCACCCTATGGTACAAAAGAAGTTCTGAAAAGAGGGAGAATTTAAGGCTATGATTTGGATAAAAAATATATTGCAAACTGTTGCTTTACCTTGATTTGTAATGCAAAGTGAGCTTGCATTCAACACCATTATGGAACTGGGCCCTAACTGGGTCAGGTGGTTCCAAGCATTGAAATACATATACTCCATAAAATGTATGCTTAAACCACAAAATATGCAGGAAAACATTCACAGATGGAACACAAGACTATTTGGAAATTAACACATTTGGGCAAAGTGCAAACACTTACATTCAGCTAAAAAAGTCACTTGGGTACTGGGGCTTTTCAAAAAGATACCTGTAGCATGTTAATATAAATCAAATAACTTGTGTTTATACAACTGTGGCATGGTCCCCTTTATAAGAGACCCGACTTCATTTATATCATGTATCCTGGACACTTGCCCTTATATATTGACATCCATCATGAAAACACCACTGTTTATATGAAAACAGAGTATTTACACAGGAACAGTTTACTTTAATATCAGAAATAACATAAAATTATAGACCTATCAAATCTACATAAAAGCACATAAAAATAAAATTATGAGGAAAATGTTTGTATTTTTATGAGTGCTGTAATACCTCTGACTCAAGCCTTCAGAGATTTTCCCTGATATTATTGGTCTCTTTCATACCTCATTTACTTTAATGTCCAAATGTGTGCATGTTGGTAAAGTTCCCTATTCCCAAGCCACCATTATCTGATGTATATTGTAAATGCTTACCTCTTTCAAGTTAAACTATTGAGATAAATCTTATTTTTATTCCCTAGTCTTGATCTTCAGCATGGTATTTCTGGCCAGCTATCCTGGAAAGAAAAGAAAAAGTCTGTTTCAACTGAGAAAAAGTAATAATTGTATAAAATACAAGAAAATGTCAAACTATTTCGATCAATTTTACATCCTGTATATATATATATATTGTCGGATGTTGTCAAATCTGAAACAGAACATTTACTAAATGTGCCAGTCACTACAACTAACCTGTGCATTTCTGGCCATATCTTCATAATGAAAATAAAACTGCCTGATTCCCTTCTTATTGGAAACCTTAACAAAAAAAGAACTTGTCACAGTAGCTACCTCTCCTCAGAATTCAAGAAATGTTCTGGAACCACCACCCAATTATGTAGATGAGATTAAAACCCACTCAGCCCCTCACTGCTTGGGATCAAATCCCAGCAGGGTCATTCGGATTTTCATGTGAGGAAGCCTTCCAGCTGGCTTGCGGTAGGTCGGTGGTTCTATCCGGATGCCTCCGTGCATTCGGGGTCTTCCTCCACCTGTAATTAGTCAAACGTCGCTATATGAATGAAATACTGTCGAAGCAACGGTAAACTCAAATAGTCAAGTCAGATGAGATTAAAAGCATCCTCAAGAATATAATTTATTGTCAGTGGTAAGAACATAAATTAAAGAAGGTGTGTCGACTTGTGTGAAGTAAATTAAGAAGAGGATGTTCCTAAAATGTTCCATTGATGTAACTGATCATTGAATAATGAAAAAAGTAGCATCCTTCAATTTAATTTAATGCATTATGAAACTAGAACTATCACTAAAGAAGATTAACATCCCGGCATCCCACATTGTCTTCATGTAATCATGAATGTAAGTGTGCAACATGATAATCATGTGACAAAATGACTCCTATAGAGCCATGACTTCTGTGAAAACTGTCATCAGTCAAATCACAATTTAAATTGTGACGATTGGTTAAATTGTCACAGATATAAATACAATCTCTGACAAATATGTCAACCAGAGTCAACTCTTTGGCTCAATGGTTAGAGCACGCCAGCCTACCAGGTTCAATCCTGGGCCGGGTCGAGTTTGTTACATTTGGTGGTAGTAGTGGGATAATGTCAACTGCCAGACCGGAGTTGCCTTACCCATAATGTTTTTCAGGCCAAGCCTGGGGTCGAGACTTCTCGGAGGGGAAAGTAACATGTGACGATGTGTCGTCACAGGTATAAATACAATCTCTGACAACTGCGTCATGGAGTTGACTCTTTGGCTCAGTGCTTGCACACCGGCAGACCAGGTTCGATCCTGGGCCGGGTCAAGTTTGTTACAAAATTACAAGTCAGACAACATACTACAACTGGTATAAGTCTTTACATTTATTACTAATGACATTCACAAGATTGTCCATATTAGAATGAATTAAATCTTTAATGTACAGTATAATATAGTTTTCTTGGGCATTTTTGGGGTAATATTCTGAATTTAACATTCACTTTCATACATTAAATCTGTACATGTATAATTTTGATAAACATATTACCTATGACAGGAAATAACCAATTATTAGCAATTATGCATCTAAACATTTAAATACACCATTACTAATAGCATCAATTATGACCCTCCAATACTTCTCAAAAGAAACAAAACATAACTAAAACATTTACAAATGATTCTAACTTAATTTTCTCTTCTGCTTCTACCTGATCTTACAAAAAAACAAGGGAGATAACTTTTGCAATCCAGACTAAGTATATCTGCCTATATATTTATATGGCAGTTGCTTTGTAAATCTCAAATTATGTTAGTTTTTATGCAGAAAACAAAAATTAATGCATGCAAGTTATATAAAAAAATACATTGTTGAAAACTAATTTCAGTTAATCTAGAGTATTTCTTTACTCTATATGATAATATAAGAAAGCTTATCTCACTGTTAAAGTATAAACAGTTCCAAACACTAATTCACACATAACTCCATTTAAAGTGATATCTTACTGACAATGTTATGATGGGTAAATCTGATATGAAATGATCAATCAATACCAAGCTATACCTGCCCCACACTCAGGTCTGGCCGGTCAATAAGCTATCACAAGGGTCACGTCCAGTATTCCTGGTCAGTTACAGGAAGCACTTGTTATAGCCTTTGCTAATTGGAGCAAATTAGGGTCAGTAAATTAACACAGCCTTGGAGAATATCATTATATTTGAATAATTTCCATAGAAAATGTTGAACCCTTTATCTCATAAGATCCAGATCAGACAGCTCCTGTTTAGTTCTCATGCACTGTTATATATTACACCAGTGTATTCCTGGGTCTTTTTGTACTGAGAATTCCAAAGACAGGCAGTATAAGTGTCCAGGCTGGAAAATTATAGCATGGCCCACCAGATGGCAGCTGGACACCAATTTCTTTGTTTCCTATCCTAAAGAGCTTGCTTATTATGGTGAAGCTTTCTTTAATTGGCCGTGATTTTGATGGCTCTCTATTGATTATTGGTCACCACCGGACCATGCATCAGATAGTGGCTGAAGTTAAGTGCTTGGGGAAATTGTTCCTGTATCAGTTATATTTCTCATCCACTCATGCCATGAATAATTAGCTGCAAGCTTTCTTCACTAAGGATCAGTTTACATTAGATTAATCATAAACTTTATCCTAAGGCCTGATTGTGACCACACATGGACAGTTTTCAGCTATGTGTAATGTTTAATAGTCACTCACAACTGTATACCTACCCACTTTTCAATCTTGTAAAAATTATCTGAAGATTGTACATTAACCGCTATGACACAAGTATGCTAAAATTTAATCAAAAGTGTTGAAAAATCATTTTTGTGTTGAAAAAAACCAAAAATAATGACAGGATACAAATATTGTTTCTGACATTAAACACTATAGGACTATATTTTCTATTCTGATGTTTATAGCTGTAACGTTATCTCCCATGCAGACAAATAGTTTGTTTTGATCAAATGATATGTGCAAAGAGGCTAGTAATTTTTTTGGATATTGTGAATAATAAAAGATTTCAGTCATTTTATTATGTCATAAATAACCCGTACAAGTAACTGAGGTAATAAGCTTGAAGTCCAATACAAATGCGTTTTAACATACTAATAATCATATCAAGCTATCAACCTCAGATACCTTGATGGGTTATTGTAACACCATAAATTTTCAAGCCTCTTTGCCTGTAACACGGACCTTCCAGCTTTGCAGCAAATTTGCATAATTTAGAACAGTGCACGGTCAAGCAGTGGATATTTTATTTTAAGCGCTCGGCAAATGACAGGTTCGATAAGATTTCATCCTCGGGTCCCGAAGGATTTTATTAAGCTGCAGTCCATCAAATCCATTCTTTCACTTCAGACACACACAACTCCAGTGCCTTCAGAGCTTTGATTTGTATGTAAGAAAGATAGTAAAATCTTTATCAATAGAGGATAACATATTTGGCAGAAGCCATTAAGGGAACTTCCATAAGGTTTATGTGTGTGTGACTGCATAATTATACACTTTTATAACAATTTTTAGAACTGACTAAAAATATTCTATCTTTAAAAGTCTTTGATTTTTAACAATAACATCAGGTGATTAAAAATCAACCCCCAAAAGTGAATGAATAATTATTATGCTTTTTGTATTCTGAAACCATGGTGAAGGTCAAAACATTTGTGTCAATACAGAAGATCGGATAAACCCTGCTGTATGACCCTCCTCCTAAAGTATACTTTATAGTCAGTATTCATCAAAAATTCATTATGACTATTACTGTCTCTGAAATGTCTGTTGTATGTGATAACCCCAATTCAAAAATAAATGGTACTGGCATTTCATTTAAAAATATCTTACTTTGATTTCAGATTTAATAAACTACAATTTCAAAAATATCTATCAAACTAGAGTCTACATGTATTTCTGTGTAGATGAATCTTAAAAGGAAAAATGGCAGACTTTATTTAAGTGATGCTTTCCTTACATGAAATGTCTTAGAAAATAGGAAAGTTCTGATGGAAACAGACATATCTAGTCTGATCACAATATTCCATGAACAATGAAAAACAAAATTCAATAAATTTATTGAATCTGTAATGATTCTGCTACGTCTTGGA
This sequence comes from Solen grandis, assembly GCA_021229015.1. NCBI lineage: Eukaryota > Metazoa > Mollusca > Bivalvia > Adapedonta > Solenidae > Solen > Solen grandis. The sequence goes on along the minus strand of CM037780.1, from coordinate 2,182,105 downwards.
CCACTTAACCTCTACCAAGATAACCAAGGGTCCCTAATGAAACATTAAGAAACCTTGGTTATCTGTGTGAAAGGCTATAAGGTCCGAAATGTAGCGGAACCATACCAGGGACTTTACCTTAAGAGCAAGCAGTGTCTTCTCCACATCAATTACATCAAGAGTTGCCCCCCCTCTGAGTGTTTCAATCAACACTAATGAAACTCTGTATCTTTTACCATTTAGTGTGAGCTAAACCCAACAAATAAACTTTATTACTTAATTATGCCATTACACACAATGATGATCGTTACATCTGTTACTAAATGTAGTAACAAATAACAAAATATTTGTTTAAACAAAACAATTTTCTGCATCTGAAAAGGTCAAACACAATTTTGCTCTGCAAGTAGCAGGACCATGCATGATTAATGCACATGAAAATAGGGCATCATTGGTTTGACATCTACATTTATCAAATGCATTTTGCAGAAGATATTATGAAATGTGTTAAATTTCTTACCCCATGTTCACTTCTGTTTTTTGTTGTTGTTTTTTTTCAGTTCTTACTGCGTGCATGTGATTTATGCTTCTGTAAAGATGGCATTATCTTACACAATACTGGCTTGTTAAGGCCGTGACTGTGACCGGATTTATCACTCAAAGTTGAAAAAACATATTTGTTGAATTTAACCTTGGTTTATATTTCAACATTCTCATGTAGCACACTGCAGTATCAAACCAAACACATGCTGAACACACACTGTAGTCTGTGAGAGAGTGATGTATATGGATATTAATTCATATGATTGTCTCACATAGAGTCATATGAAGGGGAGTGAACTTCTGTATGTGTTGGTGGATTGTCTCATATAAAGTGATATGAAGGGGGAGTGAACTTCTGTATGTGTTGGTGGATTGTCTCATATAAAGTGATATGAAGGGGGAGTGAACTTCTGTATGTGTTGGTGGATTTTCTCATATAAAGTGATATGAAGGGGGAGTGAACTTCTGTATGTGTTGGTGGATTGTCTCATATAAAGTGATATGAAGGGGCAGTGAACTTCTGTATGTGTTGGTGGATTTTCTCATATAAAGTGATATGAAGGGGGAGTGAACTTCTGTATGTGTTGGTGGATTGTCTCATATAAAGTGATATGAAGGGGCAGTGAACTTCTGTATGTGTTGGTGGATTGTCTCATATAAAGTGATATGAAGGGGCAGTGAACTTCTGTATGTGTTGGTGGATTGTCTCATATAAAGTAATATGAAGGGGCAGTGAACTTCTGTATGTGTTGGTGGATTGTCTCATATAAAGTAATATGAAGGGGCAGTGAACTTCTGTATGTGTTGGTGGATTGTCTCATATAAAGTGATATGAAGGGGCAGTGAACTTCTGTATGTGTTGGTGGATTGTCTCATATAAAGTGATATGAAGGGGCAGTGAACTTCTGTATTTGTTGGTGGATTGTCTCATATAAAGTGATATGAAGGGGCAGTGAACGTCTGTATGTGTTGGTGGATTGTCTCATATAAAGTGATATGAAAGGGGAGTAAACGTCTGTATGTGTTGGTGGATTTTCTCATATAAAGTGATATGAAGGGGGAGTGAACTTCTGTATGTGTTGGTGGATTGTCTCATATAAAGTGATATGAAGGGGTAGTGAACTTCTGTATGTGTTGGTGGATTGGGGAGTGAACGTCTGTATGTGTTGGTGGGTTGTCTCATATAAAGTGATATGAAGGAGGTAGTGAACTTCTGTATGTGTTGGTGGATTTTCTCATATAAAGTGATATGAAGGGGAGTGAACTTCTGTATGTGTTGGTGGATTGTCTCACAAAGAGTGATATGAAAGGGGGAGTGAAATTCTGTATGTGTTGGTGGATTGTCTCATATAAAGTGATATGAAGGGGCAGTGAACTTCTGTATGTGTTGGTGGATTGTCTCATATAAAGTGATATGAAGGGGGGAGTGAACTTTTGTATGTGTTGGTGGACTGCGGGTACCGCTGTATATCAGTGCACTCCAATCTCCTGGGGAGAAGGCCACTGTTTTACACTCCTTACTTTGCCCTGCAGTAAGCATGTTGGTTAATGCCACAGATAAAATTCTCACAGGCCTGAAAGAATAGCTTTCTTCCCTACTGTGAATTGCATGTAGATGGACCTTTTTATTGTGTCATTTTTTAATTATTTTGTTGTTGTTGTTGTTGTTTTCTAAATAAGTTAATATTAATAACTATCAGTGACATATTCTCTATGTATTTGATATCTCCAAACTCCCTGTCTAACATACACAAACATTATTTCCTCCCATCTCTTCAACAAACAATTCTTTCTAAAATGTTGGGAAATGCTGTATTGCTAAATCTTTGTTCATTACTGTAGCAACTTTTCAATGATTCACATAATGAGAATTTCTGCAGTTTCCAATAAGGTTTCTAAATTTTAATAAAAACTCCAGTAGAAATACAAATCTATTTACCATATTCAATATTACATTGCTAGCATCAGTATAACTTATTGTCCAATTGTTATAACCTAATATGCAGAATGCCATAGGAAATTTTGTTCACAATTCATCAAAAATGAAACAGGGGGAAACATTTCCATCACAATGTATGTATTTCCTCATAAATTTCTGTTATATCCTGAAAATAATTTTATATATTAGAATAAGCTTCATTTCAGACTTGGAAGGAAAAGATCAGTTTATTTTAGAAGAAATAATTGAACCTTTCACCCTACGCCCTTTTTTTTACTACTAGGCCAAGTCAAGGCCATGCTAAACCAAAGGTATGGGCAGCAACATACCAGGTACAGTGTTAAGCCAAATCTGACTGACAACTACCTATGGTTTTACAGCAATACCATCTCATCCAGAAATCGTGATGAAAATAAAGATAATGAAACCTATCAACTTTCAGGTTATTTGCTAGCTGATCTGGCTTAATTCTAGTAATAAGGTCATTTGTGGAAAAAGCTGCCCTACAGTATTGGTGTTGTGGCCAGTCTATCAGACTGTGTCTAGTTTACCGGCAATGTGCCGCTTGTCACAGGTGATCAACGACTAGTCACCTTGTGACCTTCATTAGACAAAAGGTCATTTGTCACTGGTCAGACACCATGATGGTTGACTAGACAGCTATTTTGTTTCATTTATCAGGTGTGACACACCTAATCAATTAGGATCAATAATGATGGATCTTACATATATAATCTTTTGGGAGGGATACAAGATTGTAACCAGAAGATACATCAGATAAAGTAAATCTTTGCTGTAACAATGTTGTAATGCTTGCTTCAGTCCCTGCTTAATAAGCTTATCATCCAAGAGTTATATTTATAGACTGGTACAAACTTAAATTAAAGCTCTTGCTGCAGTGAAGTCCTACTTTAGTCGGTAAAATATGAAGCTGATTTATACTTTATGATGGACAATTTACAGACATAATTACCATTTAAATGGTGTTTCAAGATTTGCCTTGACTTGACTATTTGAATTTACCGTTACTTCAACAGTATTTCAGTCATAAAGCAATGTCCAGCTATATAATTATAGGTGGAGGAAGACCCTGAATGCACGGAGGCATCCGGGTAGAACCACAGACTTACAGCAAGCCAGTTGGAAGGCTTCCTCACATGAAAATCAGAATCACCCTGCTGGGATTCGAACCCACGCAGTGAGGGGCTGAGTGAGTTTTAATCTCATCTACATCATTGGGTGGTGGTTCCAGAACATTTCTTGAATTCTGAGGATTTCCAAGATTTGCATTCTCATGGTTTAGAATGTATACACAAATATTAAATGAGAGATGAGCTGACTTGTGTAATGCCACGCATGAGTATTAGAGTACCAATTCTTCAGATGTCTTAATAAAACTGCATTGTTCACTGAGTAATAATACAGTTAAATGTCAACAAATCAATATTAGTGGCACTATTGTTTACTCTAAATTGGGTTTGGTAATGCTGTGTCAAAGTGAATAACAATATAATCAAAATTTATGATGATATTCAATTATTAATGACCTAGACGCTGAAACATTACCACTTTCTCGATAAGGACACTTTAATTATGAGTGTTATATGCCTGTGTGGCGAGAAGACTGACAGAAATTACTCTCATTGATACATATCACACTAATCACCATGGAAACATGGCTGTCAAGTTGTCACTTTAACTCTAAAATAACTATTTTCATTTCAAAGCTTTTATCTGAGACAGATTTATGTAGGGAACATGGATATGGACAAAAAGAAACTTTAAACTTTGATTATTCTTTTTAATGTCACCAGGAGTTATAGTGTGACAGATAAAATTATTCTCAATTATGACTGCCTTGTGCTTTAATTATTTTGAATTATGAATATTATATTATATATATTACATTATTTTATTATAGACTCATATATGATTTACGTAGTTTTAAAATTCATTTTGTACTGATTTTTTTTTTCATTATAGATCACTGGTCTGTCACCATCGGCAACCCTTCAACACTCCTCTGGGGACCCCAGTGTCCTGGTATGGTTACCATAGCAACAAAATAAATGGTGTCACATCCAGCTGCCACCCCAAAACAATTGTCTAGACTGCAGTGGCTAGTCACCAAGGGTCAGTGTGATATATTAAGAGGTCCAGCAGTGGTCAGTCACCAGGGTCAGTTTGATATACAGAGAGCTCTGTCAGACAGTGGCCAGCAACAAAACCATGCCTTTAAATCATTGATAAGTCCCATAACTGTCCACTACTGGACAGATAAAAGGGCCGACAAAGTAAACAACTTGTGTACAATCTGTGTCAGAGGATGTGCTTCAATTAGAAACTGATACAGTATCTTGAGACATTCCAAGAGAGGGATGTGCAAAAATATTGCTGGCCTGTCACCATAAAGATGATCATCTTTAAATACATAATTACAGTATATAGCTTGTCCATTGAAGATTTTTTTCTCTCTGACCAAGGTTGGAGTGGTACTCCTGTGTACTAGTGTTGCATTTAAGTCCCATCTTCTTATAATTGTTTGAGATGAATTCCAGTGTATGTGACCGCCAGGAGAATGTGAGGATTGCATTATTATTAATGTGAAAGAAACCATAAGGGATAGGGTTAGGGTTTTGGGAGGCAGGATTTACTTGATGTTAGATCATTTTATCCCCAAAACTCTACAGATTTTCCGACAACGCTAGTTATTTAGTTGAACTTGCTTTTTGTTTCTTGATAACCCCACCAGTGGTCTTTCAGTGCCATGAGTGCTTTGATTTATTTCATAATGATCCAGAGTAAGGTTTCATACCTAAGGAGGTCATGACCCTATGACAACATCAACATAACACATGACAACTCAACAGTTATTCCAGAACTCGCTCTGCCACTTTTCTGACTTAAATATTAACATATAGTACCCAATTTGATCATCTATAAGTATTTTATGGGTTCAATGCATAGTTCATTTTATGGACTTCATGGGTTACTCAATTATAATTTGAGGCTTTGCCCACATTAAATTTATGAAAACTTACTTTTCTCTTTTAGATTTAAAGCTAAATATACTATGACCTTAAGATACAAGGTGTGTCGTTATGTCTGACAGAGAGTTACACCCCACCCACTGTGTCGTTATGTCTGACAGAGAGTTACACCCCACCCACTGCCTTGCTTGATCTTGTCAACCAACCAGACATGGTTAGTTACACTGGTCACAACCCTGGCTAATATTATTACAGAAAGTTGGGTTTTGATGCTACGCTTGGACAACTAAAACTAGTTATATTATTTTCACTGAACAGCTACATTTTCCTTTATATAACAGTCTTGTACAATATAATACAATAATCATTGTTATTAGTGGAGAATGTTATTCCCCTGAAAACGGTAACACTGTTAGCTGGTGATTTTTTATCACGGACAAACATACCTCTGGGTAACTTAGCTGAAATGACTAGTTTTATATTTCAAGAAAAGGAAATAAACTCCAACATGTGACACCTGGACAGGAAAGACTAACGCTCATGCTAGTGCTAATCTTACAGTGTACATTTCAGTATACCTTACACACTGTTGTTTAAACTTTCAATCTCATTTAAAGGTTCACTGGTGATCTATATTACCCAGACTGATCGCCTGAATACCTATTGGTAATACATCCACTTCTTGAATGGCAGTAATGGGTTCAATACCCTGCATAACAAAATACCAGAGCTGTGTTCTCCCCTACTACCAGCAGAACACTGTAGACCACACCTCCTCACACTGTTCTGACGCCATGACAACCAATCCTGGAACTGTATCACACGAGTAAACTTCAAAAGGTGTCTTTAAGAATTCACAGATATGTTTACAACAGTTAGCAGGGAAATAAAATAAAACAACAAATGCACAAACAGCATTTTTTTTTTTTTTTTTTAAATTCATAAATAAGACTTACGCAAGGTTTGAATATGACCATAATGATCTGTAAATGTTTGCTCACCATTACAATAGAAGAAGAGGTCAGTGAAGCTCCCAAGTCAGGGACACTCACCCTATGATAAAAATTTGCTTTAAAAAGCTTCAGTAAAATAATTTGAACAATGATGCCTGATGACTAGGGATAAAAGCTGTAAAGTTGATGAACATGGAATGAAACTTAGACTATAAAATGCCTTTACTTTATTTACCACCTGTCAAGTTTTTCACAGACAATTGATAAAATCTAAAAATCATTTATTCCTTAATCTACATTCTTGTGTGCATGTAAACTGTCACAGGCCAAGGACAAGAACTCAGTTTGAAAAACACAAAATGGGATTGGTCAGAAATAAGGGTGCAATGATGCGCTTACCCAACGATACGATACGTATCGCGATACAGTGGTCATGATACCATACGTATCACGATACAGGCTTTTTAGTTTTGTCAACCTTGTTTCCTATCTTTAAATGAAGAATAAATGATTAAGAGACAAAGATAAATTCTTGTTTAATATATTAGTTTTTATCATAATAAATACAAATTAAGTTGTGCTTTCTGTAGACATTTTTTATATGATTTAATTTGTTGTTTACTGATAAAAATCTTGTTTTAACGTCATTAAATAATCAAAAGTAATATCAAAACTACATGATAATGCCGTATATATTGCAGAAACTTAATTTTTTTATAATAGACGTCAGCATGACAACCACTTAAATATTTTCAATGAAATCACTAAAGATGATACTTGAAGTTGAAGCATCCACATTTATTCCAAGGAAAAAACACCTGCAGTTCCAATCGGATGAAGTTTTGATTTCAGATGTTCGATTTGTGAAAATTTGCATCAGACTAAGCATTTAATTGATGCCATTTTATTTAAATCAGTATCTTTCATGTAATTACCTGTTGAAATTTCGCTCTTTTACTCAAAATGCAAACTGATCCATCAATTAAATTGATTAAAAAATGCAGAGGTCATCAAACATTGTTGATGTTCATCGCATATGGCCGCCATTGTGATGATTACGCAATTTTAGCAGTTAAAACAGTAGCCGGTAGAGAGCATGAAAGATGTTAACCAACATTTTGAACGATACTATCCGAGTATTCCGAATCATTGCATAATTTGGAAGAATAAGAATGTGGTGTTGATTGGATAATATTCCAAGAATGACCCTGCCTTTTTATTGATTTTTTAACTACCCACAGCAAGTGCTTTTATTTCAGTAATTACTAATATACACTGTAGAGTGATATGCGTTATTTACTTCCTCTTTTGTTCTCTTTTAAATTAATGGATGGGAAAATCGTTTTGTTAAGATAATTTTTATTTCTCGGAGGTGAAAAATATCACTTTTTTCCCGAGGGGAAGCTGCTGTTATAAAAGAAGAAAAAAAAAAAAACCTGGAAGTTAACAATACCAAACTGTACCGTGCACCATACCTAAAGAAAATACCCGGTGTATCGTCGTACGGTATACCGTTACACCCTTAGTCAGAAAATATTAATTTTCTTAAATTTCTTCTTGACTTCATGATGCCAATATTATGCATTAAATTAAAGTGAGTTTGTAAGAAATGTGAAACCTTAGCCTAATGGGTATTCTCTAATGTTCCTCTTGCGTTAAATCAGCATACCAGAAACTTTCTTTGTGTGATGATGCTCTTTAAGTATTCCAGATTGGATCAAATCTGTGTAAAGATAGCTTATTTCTTTCCTTGATAGGCCATGCTAAAAGCTTATTTACTGATGGGCAATGTACAAGAGATTTCTAAATGTTTAATAGCAGGAAAATGACTTCCAGGTTTATCTGTATCAAAGAGTCAGCATAGGCAATGATAGCTTGGGTTGAAGAGTGTAGGAATAAAAAGGAAAGCAACATTTTAATAATGACAGTGAGTCGTGTATGCTTGTTTCTTTCTCATTCTCTATGAAGAATTGTAAACATCTTGGAGTCTAGAAAAAAGACTACATCATCAAACATAACATGCACTGCATTAGGGCCGTCGCGGTACGCTGGCATATTGTGATACTGATTAAAGTCAATATTGTACCGCAATACAAAATATTGGTTTTTGCTAAAATTCTATGCTGCCACAACTTTTGCGTCTAAAGTCAAAGATTCACATAAGGATTGAAAAAGATTGCCGACAAACGACCAAAGATGGTGTCTGGGTCGAATCCATGTCAGGGGAGATAATTCTAAATGACTTGGTATACTCAATTTCAAAGCATTTGCAGTATTCCTTACAGGGATATTTGTTGTTTATTTGGCTTATCATTTCATTGAAACAAGATATTGTTTGAAATACCCCTTAATTATAGTATGATCAAATATGGCAATATATTGTGGTATGTTATTACAATATCCTCTTTATATATCGCAATATATTGTTGTACATTTCAAGCATATAATGACATGCTATACTGTAACCTCCTGAATATCTCACTTTACAACATGCTTCTGTCAAGCAATTACAGCGTTTCCTTCTGATTGTCAGTTTACAGATGATGGATGAACACAGTCCTTGTCTAATAGGGGAGTTCACAGGTTGGTCTGATTTTATACAGGGTTCTTTGGGCACTTCCTTGACATGTAGTAGAGCAAGAAACAAGAAGGCCATGAAGGAACTGTTCACCTGAGAACCCAAGACATCTGTATTTATATGATATGCAAATAAGGAAAAGAAGCTCCACCCACTGGTGGCCATGATCTTTGACTGATCCAAAATCTTTTAACCCTTTCCCTCATAGAGGACACCATGAAAAGACCTATGCAAACAGGTTTTATGCTGTTCGCTGCTCCTCAGTGGTCTGGAAATGAGGATTTCGTAATTAAATTTGGTAAGGTTTAAGTGTGGTTTTCTGCAGATCAGGCTTTATGTGGTACCTATTGAGTGCGTCAAAATGAGTCTATATGAGGGAAAGGGTTAATTAACAATCTTGGTTGTAATGAGCCAAGGAGCATCTGTGCCAAAATACTTTGAAATCCAGTCAGTACTTTAGATGAGAAGATTATTAAAGTTTCCCCTTTTAGTTGCCATGGCATTCAGATTTCTTCTTGGAATTTAATTATTTGAACAACTTTGAAAGAGGACCACACAAAGAACATTCCTGATAAGTTTTATCAAAATTGGCACGGTAGTTTAGTAGGAAATGTCATTATGAATTCAATGTTGACGTTTGACGCTGGACATTCATTGGTCATAATAGAGCAGTAATTTAAGATGCTATATTATCCTATCCACACATCTTTATTGAGGAAAACAATCCTAACAATAACACATGACCCAACCCATTTTGTTGACAGAGCAAAACCCCCTTTTTCTGTGACAATAGGTCATTAGGGAAGTGCTGTCCAGAATAAATATATCCCCCTCGAACAATACCCAGCCTGCATTACCATATATCTGGTATAATGAATGGGCGACACACTGGGTCACTGACCTGGGGTTTAGATCAGTGTCACAAAGTGTGTGAATACAGTCTTAATCTTGGTGGAACAGAAGCCTAATCACAGACTTGGGCGGCTTCAAAAATACATTTAAGTCAGTATGAATGTCATTAAAGTTAACATTTGCCTTCATTTACTGACATTCTAGTCACAACTTGAATTTAAAACCGTATACTTCTGTACTTTACAAGAAGACCAATCATTGCTGTAACAAACATTTCTAACATGTATCCAGTGCAGAAGTTAAAACATTCACAATAAAATCAAGTCTTCTTAAATCTCATGACATATATAAGAACTAGTGAGCACTCAACTACTTCTATAGAGAGATAGAATCTTGAATATTTTCATCTCAACAATCTACCTTTGTTTGCTTAATATCCACTTGTCATGTCAAGAAACTCTTCCTTTCAATGCTGACATTTTCTCACCTCACAACCTCCCATTAACCTCAGTAAAAGTATCAACAAGAGGGCCATGATGGCCCTGGATCGCTCACCTGAGTACCATTGCTACAACTGATTACAAGGTTTTTAAACAGACAAGAATTCTGATATAACTCAATCTTAAACATTTTAGCCCTGACAATACTACACACCAAATATATAAGCACTGGGCCTTATGGTTTCAGAGGAGAAGACTTAGTGCAGGGGCCACCATTTTGAAAATCTTGATAATGAACCATTAGATGATGCTACATACCAAATATCTAAGCTCTAGGCCTAATGGATTCATAGAAGAAGATTTTTAAAGATTTTCCTATATAACTCTATGTTAAACAAGTGACCCCTGGTGCGGGGGCATTTATCACCATAGGGTCATGATTTGTACAATCTTGGTAATAAACCATAAGATGATGCTTCATACCAAATATCTAATCTCTAGGCCTTATGGATTCATAGAAGAAGATTTTTAAAGATTTTCCTATATAACTCTATGTAAAACAAGTGACCCCTGGTGCGGGGTCATTTATCACCATAGGGCTATGATTTGTACAATCTTGGTAATGAACCATAAGATGATGCTACATACCAAATATCTAAGCTCTAGGCCTAATGGATTCATAGAAGAAGATTTTTAAAGATTTTCCTATATAACTCTATGTAAAACAAGTGACCACTGGTGCGGGGTCATTTATCATCGTAGGGCTATGATTTGTACAATCTTGGTAATGACCCATAAGATGATGCTACATACCAATATCTAAGATCTAGGCCTAATGGATTCATAGAAGAAGATTTTTAAATTTTCTATATAACTCTATGTAAAACAAGTACCCCTGGTGCGGGGGCATTTATCACCATAGGGTCATGATTTGTACAATCTTGGTAATGAACCATAAGATGATGCTCATACCAAATATCTAATCTCTAGGCCTTATGGATTCATAGAAGAAGATTTTTAAACATTTTCCTATATAACTCTATGTAAAACAAGTGACCCCTGGTGCGGGGGCATTTATCACCATAGGGCATGATTTGAACAATCTTGGTAATGAACCATAAGATGATGCTCATACCAAATATCTAACTCTAGGCCTATGGATTCATAGAAGAAGATTTTTAAATTTTCCTATATAACTCTATGTAAAACAAGTGACCCATGGTGCGGGGTCATTTATCACCATAGGGTCATGATTTGTACAATCTTGGTAATGAACCATAAGATGATGCTTCATACCAAATATCTAATCTCTAGGCCTTATGGATTCATAGAAGAAGATTTTTAAACATTTTCCTATATAACTCTATGTAAAACAAGTGACCCCTGGTGCGGGGGCATTTATCACCGTAGGGCTATGATTTGTACAATCTTGGTAATGGCCCATAAGATGATGCTACATACCAAATATCTAAGCTCTAGGCCTTGCAGTTTTGGAGTAAAAGAAGAAGATTTTTAAAGATTTTCCTATATAACTCTATGTAAAACAAGTGACCCCTGGTGCGGGGTCATTTATCACCGTAGGGCTATGATTTGTACAATCTTGGTAATGGCCCATAAGATGATGCTACATACCAAATATCTAAGCTCTAGGCCTTGCAGTTTTGCAGAAGAAGATTTTCAAAGTTTGCATTTTTAAAATCTATTTTTAGCTCCTGTGACCTACTTTTTTAACCAATCTGAATAATTTGTACAACTTTGATAGAGGGCATCATAAGGATGATTCCTGTGAAGTTTGGTCAAAATCCCTTCAGCGGTTCATGAGGAGATGTTGTTTAAAGCAAATTGTTGACGACGGACGGACGCACGCACGCACGCACGCACGCACGCACGGACGACGGACGACGGACGACGGACAAAAGGCGATCACAATAGCTCACCATGAGCACGTTGTGCTCAGGTGAGCTAAAAACACATCTGGTACAAGCCACTCCACCCCCAGTCACTTTCAAACATACAATTGTCCAGCCTTGTATAAATCCAACTTCACCCGGACTCGGATATTACCTAATCTGAAGGGTTAGCCCACACAAATTTCTAGTTATCATCGTTAATGATCACGGAAGGCTATGGCTGCTAATTAGCATAGCAATGAACCAGGCCCGGATCAAAGTCACCTCATTTTCTGCTTCACTTCCCCTGATTGTCCACATGTCAGGTGCTAGAATTCGAAATTATTTCCAACACCACCTGGTACACTGATTCATGGCCTGTTCTCGGATTGACTTACTGATACTGCTCCCCTTAGACATGGATAGCTTTGTTCATTTTTTCATTTTTGCCAGCTCATTGTAAATAGACAGATGTTATTTAAACTTGGATTTTTGCACTTATCAAAGATCATCTCTGTCAGTTTTAACTGTTCAGCCATTATGCTATTTTACTGATTACATCAACAACCTTGCTTCAGAATACAACATCATTTGTACAGAATTATGTACTTGAGCCATTTTTTTTATCATATCTTAAAATCACAAGAAATTGATCATAATTCTAATAAACATGAGACATTTTAATGCAGAGCACTGATCAGTTGGTTTACCACACCTTTATAAAATTATATGCTGCCTCATTATAATTGAATAATCTGATGACATGTTTCAAATGTGTTTTTTTTCTTTTAAGTCATTCAATAAGATTTTACATTCTCAGATTCAACAATGGCTTTCTTCAAATTTCTACATTTACTTATCTTGGTGAGATAAATTCTGCCAAACAAAGACTTGACTTGAGTTTACCATTGCTTCGACAGTATTTCAGTCATATAGCGACGTCCAGCTAATTACAGGTGGAGGAAGACCCCGAATGCACGGAGGCATCCGGGTAGAACCACCAACCTACCACAAGCTAGCTGGAAGCCTTCCTCACATGAAAATCCGAATGACCCGGTGCTGGGATTCAAACCCATGCGGTGAGGGGCTGAATGAGTGTTAAAGTCAGCGACATTACCCTCTCAGTCACAGAGGCCCCACAAAACATAAATAGGTGTGTGCATTTTAAACATCAAAGTTCATGTTTAGACTAGCTCACAAGTCTGTCATCACACACAAGTAAAAACAGTTAGAACAATGCTTCAGTTTAATTCTTCTAACCACCACCACCACCATGATTTCTGTGTTTAGAAGCAATTTACAATTAGTAACCTGTATATCTGGAGCCAGATCTTCAAATTTCGTCTCTGACCAAGAATGTATAGGACTCAAGTTACTCCGAGCTGTTCATGAATACATTAAATCAGGTTTTGCATCATTTTGTGATGGTCAATGTCCGCAGAGTAATTCATTTATATACATGAAAGATGTGTATTTGATATACTTAAGATACTGTCATTATCATTCAGAGATAGTATCATAGGCCCTAGGCCTGATTTATATGTACAAAGCATCTTTAACCTTAAAATGCTGTGGGAACTTGGGGCTGTCTTTGTGGCCAGTGTAGACCAAGATCAGCCTGCACAGACCAAGATCAGCCTGCACAGACCAAGATCAGCCTGCACAGACAAGATCAGCCTGCACAGACCAAGATCAGCCTGAACAGACCAAGATCAGCCCGCACAGATCAAGATCAGCCAGCACATTCGTGCAGTCTAGTCTTTGTTTGCCATGTTTCTATTCAGTCAATAAATATTCAGTAAGCACCCCCATAAAAAACTAATGGTTCAGTCCGAACGAAGAAAGGACGAGTCCAATTAAGAGATTTAGCATGGTAAGGATTGAAGGTACACATCCCCAATCTAAAGGGAATTCTATCACACCCTCTATCCGGATAAAATGTATCGCCTCTTTTCTGACTTGCAGTACAAAATAACAAAACATGTAATGTCTAGCCCTCGTAGATAAAGATCAATGTCTTTTTGCTTAAAAACCCGAATACAGTGAAGACAAAAGAATGTAACATAGAAGGAAAGCCTGGCAGATAAAATTAGGGGAGATATCACCTGAAATGAACACTGCCACTTGACCTGTTACATAAGAAAGTGTTTGACAAAATCTAAGGGGGGCACACCGTCATAAAGCCTCAACTGATAAACAACAGGTATTGCGGATGATACCCATTGACTTTGTGGATTATACATGGTTCCCTGTGGATTATACATGGTTCCCTGCACATCGTGGGTTTGAGCAGTACCACCTCAAGTACCTGCGTTATCTGATCCTACTTAATCCGATACTTTAACCAGGGACCGGAAATGTACAAAAATAATCCTTTCTCTAAATATAATTCTTAAAAATTTAATGTTCTTATGAATAGAACATTACAAAATTCTAAATTTTTAAAAAGAATTTGAAACTAAGAAATTCACAATATTTTGAAATAAAAAAACAATGTACATCTAAGTTTTATCACCCATATTTGTCCAAAAACTATACTACAAGATGAAGAAAATGTATTTTCTTCAACATATTCATAGATGAAAAACAACAACAAATATCTTATCCAATATGGTAGATTAAGTAGATCATTGTTAGTATTAAAAGTACATCAAAGTGATAACTATACCCTTGATTTGCATCAACATCCAATCGTTAGGCACAATCACAATATGTGAACTATCAACACCCTAACTGCTGACAGCCCATGGCTAACTAAACAAGGAACAACTGGGGGTGGAGGAGGTGAAATGTCT
>CM037780.1:2138314-2167047 GCA_021229015.1 Solen grandis | reverse complement strand
TACATAACCAATATTGACAAGTGGATGGTCACCAATATCCTGGAGCAGAAATGTACAATGGCTATCATTTATCAATAGTTTCAAACTTGTGGAACAGCCCACAGGGCTGTAATGATCACATGTGGTGGATACTGGATACACTAAGAACATGTCTATTTTTTTTTTCTTGTCAATCATTTTGTTTGCTTGATTTTGAGGGATCAACTCAATGTACTTACATCATGACAAGACTTATCATTGACAGATGTAGTGCTGGTCCACTGAGTCCTCATACAGGGCATGTACTTCACCAACAATACTTAGCGCTAGAAAACTTAAATACTTACAGGTGATTTTCTCTGATGAAATACCCATATATTTGATTTCTTAGCAAATATGGTTAGTAATGAAGGTTATAATGTGTCAACTAAGTCTTATACTTGAATATTTTGTATTAAATATTTGGGTACTTTTATTAGAGAAACAAGAATTAGGAAATTCAACCCCAAAGTATTTAAGTATTACTTAGCACTAAGTATTGCTGGTGGAATTCCAGCCTGACTTGAACCTTTCCAGTTTTTAACAGTGACATTTTAAACCCTTTCTTTCCCATTCATGATAAGTTCATTCCTCATAAACAGTATCACAAGCAAAAACAGGATTTCTTTTGTGTAAACCAGGTCAAACATTGCCTACCTACAATGAATTTACCCAGCAAAGCTTTTAGATCACCTTAAGTCATTTGAAAGCATCTATTAACACTGAAATGGTCCATTTGCCTAACCATTTATGAAACTCTCACTCTGTGTATTAAGTAAGCTTATACAGTATTATCACTTTTAACCACTTTGGTATGTTGTAACAAAAGATGATGCCCTTGAAGCAGACACTCAAACCATTTGGCCACCGATTTTATCAGTAGGAACAAGTCTTTATCAATATTTCTTATCATAAACGTCTGCACGACTGGAACAAATACTGCAATTTTTTATATAGTCTCAATGTATTCTGAGGAAATCATTTCACATTTAGCATGACGGCCATTTTCTACCACATCAATATAATATACATAAAACAACAGATATAAAACCCAAAGTCAAGTTATGCAATATTATTTTGTCTGCTGAATTATCCAATGATTAATGTCTCATTTTATGCTATAAAAAACATATGAAAGTAAGAAAAACAATAAAGCAATTTCGTCTAAATTCAGAAATGCATTATATAGTTTTAACAACCCCCCCCTGGAAAAAAAAATAAATTCATAATAATGAATGTTTACCATTTTCATTTAAGCAGACTGTCAGTAAATAAGCAACAAACATTGCACAAAAAATGAATATTTAAATTCCAATGTAATCTTTATACACAGTACTAATATACTTTTTTTTCAAACATGACCTGCTTCATATATGAGTCTTTCAGTCTCGTATGTAAACAATGTGTAAGCAATCTGTAAGAGCCAAAGCTAGCCCAATCAATTAATTCCTTTACACATATAGAATCACTAAACAACCAGTGTTAAAACAGAAAAATCTACAAACAACAAGATGTACACAGTGTACAAAACATAGATTTCATTGTCAGAAAAAAAATCCACTTACCATAATAATGGTAACTCAATTTCCAGTGATGTCCCAACACACAAGTGACATCTACACTCGGAGATGAGAGAGAGAAATGTCAGTACACTATACACCATCACATTGCCCCAGAGATAATCTATACCTCATTATTCCCTCCCCTGGATACTGTCCCATCACCTACGTAATGTCCCATCACCTACTGGGTTGCTCTACCAAGGTGGACCAGTTCCCAGATTTCTCCAGAAGCCCTGGATATGTCCTTTAATGGTGCAGTGAGGGGTCCAACCAGTGGTTGTTGTAGGATTTATGTACCCAGTCCCAGCAGGCAGTGTCACACCTCTTCCATCAAAACCATTGTATGTAGGTGGACACAGGACATAATTACAGCACAATCAGTCTAAATATCAGGTTTTTCCCGATTGTTGGTTAGCTGGTCCATTTACTGTCTACGTATCAACAGCTATTATTAAAGCCAATCTTCTATTACACGTCCTCATGACCGAATTACCCGCAACACTTTCACTCTCAAAAAAAATAGGTTGTACAAGTAACATTCTGCTTGATCAGATTTTTCATTGTGTGTTGTTCAACAAATACATGCAAGACATAGATGACAAGAAAAAAGCAAACTTCAAACAAGAGCAAGGTTTATGATTTATTAAATCCACCTTGTTTCCATCACTGCACGATCTTCATCAAGTTTCAGTTGTGTTGGATGTGATGAGGAAATTTGACTCACAACTTTAAACTGGAGGTCCAATCTGTTTTAACAGTATACCTTTAACGGGAGCACAAATGTTCTTTCAAGGTCAAGGTCATCTCAAATGAATATCTTGACTGCACTTGTGTACAAATTATGGCCCTTTTCTAACTTTAAATTTTATTAAAGTTTGTTAAGCGAGAAATTATGTCAATATAAAATGAAGAAATATAAACCTAATGTTAGTGTTCAGGGATTTAAGTTTTCAGGTTTGATAACTATTACAGATTATGGCAGATTTTAAAAAAGAAATTTCAGCTAAAGTTTTGCATGTTATTGAATATATATAGAGCAAACAAGTATTATCATTGAAGATGATGAATACCCCCAGATACCGCTTTGTCACAGTTACTATTACCATGTCAAACAGTCTTGAGAAATAAAACAAAAGGCCAATAACTCTTTCAAAATCAAGCAAATCATGACGTGCCAACAACATGTACAACAAATTTTGGTACTTATCAGTCTTAGACAGTTTCATCCGAATCTGACAAAAGGTACCTGAGAAATACGGCAGACAAATCTCGTTTACAGACGGACCAACCAACAGACGGACGGATGTAACAGCAATATAGCCCCCATATTTTTTGTACCTGGGAGTATAATTATGGTTATCTATTTAGACTTAAAATATCTTGACTTAGGAAAGACCTTTGTTAAAAAAAATCTATATTTTTAGTGTAGTTTAGTGTGCAGTCTTTAAGAGTGTGGTCTTACAGACAGCATTTATTTATGATTCCTACAAAACAAATCAGAACTAGAGATGAAGCACCTGTAAGGATCTGACAGCAGCGCAGTAAAAAGCAATGATGAAATATTTAAACTTCTCAGCGTTGGGGCCATCCTAAAACCAGGGAGCCCATGGCTACATAAACAAAGGGTCTACATGCTATTTAAACAGCATGCTAGTTAAACCAGGGAGCCCATGGCTACATAACCAAGGATCTACATGCTAGTTAATCCAGGGAGTCCATGGCTACATAAACCAAGGATCTACATGCTAGTTAAACCAGCATGCTAGTTAAACCAGGGAGCCCATGGCTACATAAACCAAGGATCTACATGCTAGTTAAACCAGGGATCTCCAGGCTATTTTAATCTTGTGTTGTAAAAATTCTGCTCATGAAGCAGCACCAGAAGTCAACAGAACAGGATACATGATATACATCAAGACACTCTTTAATGTACCTCTCCTACAAAAACAACAGCAACAAGAACTAGACTCTTTAGGCAATCATGTGGAGCTTACTGTAGCTGACAGATTGACAGCGCCTTCTGACACTCGAGATATTAGAACCAAATGGATAAAGATCAGTCTAGACTAAATTCACTGACATAAGGTTTGGTTAATTTCACTTTTTGGCACTTTTCTGTTTAATCAAACTTCCGCCATCTGAAGGAAGTTTGTTGATCAGCTACAGTTGCTTTATTTAATCAAATATTGACTGTATCTATTAATCATCACAAAGAAAGCTTATATATTTTCAATTATGATTTCCTTTCAGTTTCCACTGAAAGAAAACAGACTAATTTTTCGATAATTTTATACCAAAATACAAGTGGCAAAACACACTGCATTAGTACCGGTAACACTGTAACTTTCATTTTCATTTCCATATACAATATACTATATTAATACAAGACTTTTATCTACCTTAAAGCTGGTTATATTGATAAATCATACTTCCAAATTTATGTTTAAATGTAATGAAATACACTTCTAAAATGACAGAAACGAGATTAAATTGGCTTCATTTCCACAAAATAAAATCTATAAAATGAAAAGGATCAAATTAGGTCACAGACTAAAATGGTTTACTTCAAGCATGCATGACATTGTGGCATAATCGCAAGATAACAGGAAACTGATATTGTTTATGGTAATTACTTCACTCATTTGAATTAGTTAATACTTGCCTATTATAACTGTAATGACTGACATACTGTTTGTAGGATGTTAACTGAACCCTAGAACCTTGTTAAAGCAACTTTTGTTGTTTCCTCAATTTCTGCCTGTTGGTTTCAGTGAAGATTCTGTTCAAAGCATTTTTTATAAGATGGTCTGGCTGACCAGGTAAGATCTATGAGAATCATTTGGCCTTCAGCTTTTCTCAAGATCAGGGGATGAAAGTAAATGGAAGAAATGCGTAAGCAAAAAATTTGAAATAACTTTTGTTTTATTTCTGGCTTTAGTGTCTACTCGTTTATGGTAATGTTGAAATTTTTATCAGTCTGCAGAAGTTGTAAAGAGATAGATTATACTGCAAGGTCATTTGCTGCTGAAAAGAACAGAATTTTAACATATATTCTACAAAGGGAAAAAGATAATGCTGGTATAAGGAGGGAAAATCATTAATGGGGGAGCCCATGCATGGCAGTAGTGGATATAAACTCAAACAAAGCCATGCTGCAGGGGTATTAGTCACCTCCAGTGATAGCTATTTATTTGCTTGTAAGTTTATTGATCCATTTGATGAGGTGTGTCTTGACACATCCAAAAAACACCACAAAACATGCTGTTTGGATGACATTTAAGAATATCACCAGTCATTAACCAGAAGACTCAGATGGGACCCTACAGGGATCAAACACAAGATCTCATAAGTACAAACATGCCACTTGCCCAGCAAGGTAAACAATGAATCACAACATTCTCAGGAGATAAAACAAGCACTGATTCATCAAAGGCTAATAAGTTTAAACTCTGAAATCTTTCAATGGGACTTTTCCATACAAATGGGTTTCCCTATCAGCTCAGTTTGATAATGGCCAAGTGAAGTGGGTGGACCGTCTTGACCAGTGAGCCAACTATGGACAAACATCGTTGCTATGTTAACATAGGATACAAAAAAAAAAAATGTATAAAAAGGCAGCAGTGAGTGTGCCTCTTGGAAAAAAAGATACTTGGAAGATAGTTTGGCCTTGTACTGAAACCCTTTACCCCTCTGATAGGCCATCTTAACATCATTAATATCAGTATGAAAACTGGGTCCACCTTTTTGTGACCACATTTTTTACATTACCAGCAAGGAACTCTGAACAGAATGATCTACCACTTATCAGCATACTCGGTGTAAACTGAACGCGCAAATGTAGTCTGCTGACATCCTACAGACAGATTCTGTCAAAATAACTCCCAAGACTCATTGACTATAGCACATTTTCACATCTGTTTAATACAGAGAAATTAAAAGTAATTATTTTTGATGTATGTATATGGTTCAGCAATTATTTTAATATATAAAAAGTTTCACAAACAGGTTAGAATTTATTATTATGGAAAGTTCTGCAGGAAAAGGTAACCCAAGAGACTGAATAAAGTCTTTAGGCTTAGTGTTTGCCAGTCTAATACTCCCTAAAACCTGCCGATCAATTTAAAGCAAACACCTGCCCCTCCCAGATTACATCAGTTGCAAATATTTCCTCAGTCAAAAAGACGATCACATTTTACATGACTTCATTTGTGAATGTATGTAATAAGGTCACCATACCCGATGTTGATAAGTTACATGACTGTAGCAATGGACATCTAGTTGGTATAATGACAATGAATGTTAGAATATGTTCTACTGTATATATAGAGGATATTTGTTTGCTTTGTTTGTTTGTGTATTGGTTTTTACGTCCCATCGACAGTATTTCAGTCATTTGGAGACGATGTCTAATTGAGACAGATGTAGTGCTGCCACACTGCAGTTTCACATTGTAGACATGTGGTATGATACCACATCCAGTCACATTATCCTGACACCGGGCCAACCAGTCCTGCAACCACCCTTATATGCTGAGCGCCAAACAAGGGAGCTATAACAGTACCATTTTTTACGACTTTGGTATGTCGTGGCCGGGGATCGAACCCACGACCTCCTGCTCCTGAGGCAGACGCTCTAACCACTCAGCCACTTTTTCATCAAAGTCTAGGGTAAAATTATTAAATAAAAAAAAACAGATCTCTGATATATCACCAGCATATAATGATGACCACCGCCAAACACAATATCATTGTCTTCCCCTACCATGGGAAATCTCTGTGAGGCAGAAAGAATAACACTTTCCATTAGTGCCTAGAATGTGAACCCCACAGAAGGAATAATGGAGAGACACCGTCCAATGATGAGACGTCGAGATAAAAACCTTTCAACGATGAAATGCAGCTTCATAATTATTGATGTAAGAATGGTGTTTTGATAACTGCAGCTCTCGGACAATGATACGCTTCATGTGTTTGTGATATGGACAGGAATATCCTGTATCGATTCAAGGCACCTGCTTCTGGGCATGAAAGAGGCTGCACCAAACTCTGTTCATTGACTGGTACCAGCCATGTCCATTGGCTGGTGCCCAAGTATTTCCTTACCACATACACATGATTAAAAATGTTCTCTTGCATATCTTTAACCTTACAATCTATTAACTGAACTTAATCATTCAGGGATATTTGAACTATGTCTTTATCGTACCATATAGTGATTTAATATAAATCCATTTGACTGGTGTCAGACAATTACCATGTCATAGCAAGTGTCTGGAACAGGGGGTGCCATCAACCAGAAAAATCTCAGTAGCATCCCTGACACTGAAGAAAATCTGGTATTATATGCAAGAATCAAAGCGCAGAATGCACTGAAAGACTGTCAGCTGGATTTACATACGGAACTAGCTATGCATGTAATTCTAATTCCAACATTAAAGCAGGGTTGATCTTGATAGAGAAAAATGTCATGTGACACCATATTACATGTTTTTCAGCAACTCTAATTACTAGTAAGTCAGCTTAACTTGCTCTTTGCTTGATGATAAACCCGCTGAATGTCTTAAAACTCACTGGCTGGAATGATACACGACATGGGCAGACAAATTTGATCCTCTCTTTAAACACAATAATTGATCTTATCTTTCACACTCTAAAGGTGTGGTCATTTTATTCATTTACCGCAATATAAGAACAAGAGGGCCATAGAAGCCCTAGATCCCTCACCTGAGTATAGGTTCCCCAAGGAACATCTGTACTAAAACATTTTGAAATCTGGCCAGTAGTTTTGAAGGAGTTGTTTTTTAGTTTCATTTTTTTTTCTGTTGCCATGGCAACCAGAGTTCTACATGGATCAAGTTTATTTTAGCAACTTTTGTGTAAGTTCACCCAAGGATCATCCCTGCCAAATTTAATCAAATTCTGTCCAGCAGTTATATCAGAGGAGATGTCATTTAAAGCAAATCGTTGACCACGGACAACAACAGATGCAGGGTGATCACAAAAGCTCACCTTGAGCACATTGTGCTCAGTGAGCTAAAAACAAGACATGATGATCTTTTGTAGCAGAAAAATCACACATTAATTCAAAGCAATCATCAATAACAATTTTACTGAGAATTTAAACAAATCTTTTGCAAGATTTAATTAATGCTGAGAGGAGAGAAATAGTCCACATGCTAGAGGAATTACGTTTCCTATGAAACAGCTACACATATTTGAATTTCAAACCAAATAAGGAGACCGGAGGGTATGAATTATTTATCTCCATCCCGTTCTTGACACTGCGGACTGTAATTTATGGTCCCACAGCTTCAAGAACTGTCTTTTCTGCATTTCAGAGCAATTTCTTATTCATAGTATTTAGAGAAAATAACCATCTTACATCAACAGAACATACCAGAATAGTGCAGAGTTAGAGGGAGGCATTTTTCAATGAGTGTAGGTTTTGTCACTTGTTCTACTTAAAACTAGGTTTGCAATAAGGTTAGAAACATACAAGCACATGTAGAGGAATCATAAGCTTAACAGTATGCTGCAGACATTTTTCACATGCTAGATTTTACTCAGGGAAACAAATTTTTCATAAACATTTTTCTCACTCTTCCATCTTCAAGGTTTTACATGTATTCTACAAAATTCAAAAGAGAGTCATTGCAAATGTTCACTAAACAAGTTAAAAAACAACAACTTATGATCACTTTTCACTATTCACTCAGCACCAACTAAAAAAAATAAATACAAAAATCACATATGCACACTTTCAAAACTACACAGTATGGCAAAAAAGATAATATCATAACCCATCCGAAAAATAAATTTTATTCATAAATTTCACTTACATTTTTTGATGGTACAGGTATGATGTTCATGTCTGGTGAGTCTATTTTAGATTAATGTAAAGTCTACATGTGTAATCCTCTATCCCAACTGATCATTTAATATACTCCATGACAGTTAATAATCTTACTATCTATTAAAAATAATATAACATTTAAATACTAGCAAGATTATTAACTGTCATGCATGGATTGGTGATCAGTTGGGAGAGAGGATAATATTAAAATATTAATAAAATTTATTAATATCTTGTATGATTTACGGAGGGGTGTATTATTTTTATTGCCATTCATAAATAATAAAATAAAATGTCTAAAGGAAAACATCACGGTATAAGTTTCATAAATAATAAAAGGAAAATGTCTAAAGTAAAACATAAAGTTTCATAAATGATGAAAGGAAAAAAAATTCTAAAAGAAAACATCAATCTACAACACAAAACACGGGTAAGTAAACCAGCATAAGAACCTGTTAATTAAGTAATCCTCGTGTGTTGATAAATTTCCTGTCATACACACAACTACCTGCCGTCAATTAACAACAGGGTATTCTAGACATGTCCCTCCCTTTCACAATCACAGCTATACATGGCTATCTGTCATTCCTGTTAAGCAGTACATTCTCTACTTGTCCTTGAGATATCATACCAAATTATATAACAGTTTATCTATTATGTAATATTACAATTTCTAATGCACCTTTCAACAAACTTTAAAATCTGCCAACCAGACGGAGACCTAGTGAAGTGCTCTCTGATCAAATATATCAAGCACATTTAATACAGATAAGACGTGAAAGCTATAGGGTCAGTGGGTGCAAACCTGAAGTGCTAAAGAACTATTGTATATTTATACCCCCTGTTACCATTACTATAAATTTTACTGACCAAACACAATTGCTATACTTATAACTATATTGCTCCACACAATCATAATTATCTGACATAATCGCACCTAATGACCAGCCACTCACTTTTTTTTTTGCAATATAGTTGATACTGGTATTTGGATGAGAGGTCATGTTTAATTTTTCAAAATTTCTAACACAGGATGCACAGGCATCTATAAAATTTAAGGCTTATAAGTATTATTTGTTTGTACTTAAGCAGGGAAACATCAGTCATATTTCTACCCAAATTCTGATGCAGTAGATTGGCTCTACAGTGGTCTCATGATTCCTATTGGTAATGACTCGAGCTACAAGCTTGGTCCCTTAATTGATTTTGCCCTTATTACTCTATATAAATATTAGGGCTTTTCTTCAAACATGTGAATTTGGAGTCCTCAAGCACCGCGCCTGGTCCCTAGATAGTATATCCTATATAATTTCAGTGTGATTCTTTAAAGTCATTATCAACTCTAAGTGTATGTCCTTGGCAGCCAGACCCCATGACCACCTGTCGCTGTGATTAACACCTTGACGGATATAATTTTGTATTTATTTTCACACGTCATCAAATTTAGTGATCATGTAGCAAACTGTGATGGGTCCTCCTGATTGAAAAACTGGACTTTATTAAAGGAACCCCTGATTTTGTGTGTTTTTGAGAATTTAGGTAGATAGAAAAAGAGAAAAAAGAGAGCTCAAATGATCAAACAAACCACATTATAATAGATGGTTATTTCAAAGATGTAAAAATAATGTATCGCTGCCATATATGAAACCAAAACAAAAGATTCAATGATTGGTAAATAACATAAAATCAAAGCACTCAATGTGCTGATAGATGGCACTGGGATTAACAGGAAAAGGCTACAATTTTAAACTCAGCATTTCAGTAGTGATTGAAGCAAAAGAGGCAAAAGCCAAATGACGCAAAAAGACTCCACACACTTTCCTTCAACTATAGTCGCTAATGAGACAGTCGAATTCACTCTCTGTTTGTTACATAACAATCCGGAGTTGGGGTCATGAACCTGACTTCATTCATAAGTTGCATGCCTAAGTAGGTCATTCTCTTAAACCTGATGTATACATTCTACCTGCTGTTACATAAGTGTAGAAATTGAAAAGGTATTTGATTATTTAAGATACTTGAATGTTTGCCTTTCCATTTCAAAGTTAAAAAATGCTCTGGGATAAACCTAACTTGCCATCATGCAAAATTATGTGAACTACTTAAGGTTAATTACAGACAAACGAAGCGCTACTTTTTTCTTTTTACAGGAGTAGATCTTCATGTTATTTAAAATGGGTTGCTGTTCTGATTTATAAATGTCATTATAAATGAGAGGTACAGTTAAATTTGCGAAAATATGCAAATCAGTTATGTTTTCAAATATGTTTTAAATTTGTAGCTACTAAAGATGGCGGCAAGCCGCCGTTAAAAAAAAACAACTTATTTTGACTTCTCACAAAAAAGGCTTACAAGTATGCCCAACATATTTTTCAATGGCAAAACATATTTTAGGATTAAAAAATACTATCAATTAAAGGCTAAACATAAAAAGCACAACATATTTAGGTATCAACAATTTTTACGTTAACATCAAATTTTAATATCGGAATGATTCCTCGAATACGGCTATTCTTTGAGTTTATTTGCCGAGCCTGTCTGACCTCAAAGAATCACAACACCACTGAACATAAATCACTGCCACAATGAGTGACCACGTGATCAAAGTGCATACCCCTTGACGAAAGACAAAAATCCATATTGCTTATTTGCTATTTAGCTGAAATTAAGCTATTTTCAACACAAATCTGTGCAAGATCTCATGCTTTAGAGATTAGTTTCTATCAGTTCGGCCCATCAACGTAGATGTATCGTTGCCATCTAAATTCCTTTAAGGTGTCTGAAAACATTTCTAGTATTTCTTTCATTAACAGTTACTGCACAATGACTGAGAAGGTGAAGAGTTATCTGCCCCTACTTCTCCATGCATTCTTGATATTTCTCATTCAGCTCATTTCAAGGGCTGATCGCAAAACCAATCTAAATGCATGAAGAAATAGAAGGAGTTGGAACAGTTTTGCAGTCAGACCTTGAATTTCATATTCAGTAAAAACATTTGTTGAGGCTTTATATCATGTTGATGAGCAAATATTCTGAAATACTGCATCTCATTGGAGTCTATTTCTTTGACCACATTATCAGAACAATATGGCACTTTTTCTTAGTAATTTGCATAACACATCATGCTCATTTATGTTAATTTCAAACTATTTTTTTTATATCTGATAAATGATTTAGTTGACATCTTGTGCCCTGCATCCTCTCCCTGCATCCAGTGTAGATAACAACCACATGACAGAAAATTGTTCAATTTGACAAAAAAAAAAATATTTTTAATATTCCATTGAAAATTATTCTCTTTAACGATTTTGGCGCTGCTTCAGCAGTATAAAACAGTTCACTTCAGAATATACATTTGTTATGAATTAAATACTTTTGAAGAAAGAGACAGGGTTACTTTACACATTTAAAGGCAAAAGATGCAAATACTGTCTTCCTAAGTCTGTATCTATTTTGTCTTAATTCTTGGTGAGCCAGGAGAAATTGTAGTTGCTATAGACAGTTCCTTGACAGACAAAGTAGATAATACTAATTGTTCCTGCACCCTTAATAATGAAATACTCACTGACTATTTAACAATTATTCTGCTGCCTAACAAAATAAGAAATCTATATATGGCCATCTTTTAAACCACAATTCCATTTAACAAAATTGCTTGTTCCTGTGCTCCTGGAGCATTGCCCTATAGGTCTGTTCAGGTTACCATGGTAACTTGCACAAGCAGTTCAGGGATGTGCATAACTGTGCCAAAATTATTTTTGGGTTACTTGCTCTTTTGAAATGGGTTCTTATGTTGATAGTGATCAAGAATAGTTTGAAGAGAAAATGACTGACAGTTTTTGAGAAATTAACCAAAAAAAAAACCAAAACTAAACAAGCTTAGAATTTTTTAAGTCCAAAAAGGGCCATAACTGTGCCAAAATTATTTTTAGAGTTACCTTACCTTTTGAAATGGGTTTCCCTTTTTAATAGTAAACAAGCCCTATCTAGTTTGAAGTGAATATAATTTGATAGTTATGGAGATATACCTTAACCAACGCCAACAAGAAGGTCATGCATGACATTGGCTTCACTTTTTGAAAAGTGGGACTAAAAAGGGACTTGTGGTATGGAGCCTAGTATGAGTAATTAATTGACAACACAAGGACAACATTGAACAAGAGTGCAATAAAAGCCCTTCTTCAATCACCAGACTAAGCAATGATTGCTCTTAAAGAGTTTTCATCCCTGAATCAGCTTCAAGATTAAATAAACCATAAATATTGCCTCCAATTTTTGTTAATATTGTTTTATAAATGTATATGTTACAATGCAAGCAACGTAAATCTGGCGCATTTTTATAGTTCAATGTCCTTAGTTCTGGACCTGATAGTCCAATCTTGAAAGATTACTGTCATGAATATTGTATTAAAGCTAAAGAAATGAGGATGCTAGAGTCTGTAAACAAAGCAAAAACTGGCATTTCTGGATAATTGAAGGGCAATAACTCCTGGACTAACTCCAGTCTCTATCAATTTCCATCAAAATCATTGGTCATTATGTAATAAACAGTGACTACAAGAGAAAGCTCAGAATCCAATTTCTTGTAGGTGGGTAGGACAAACTCATACATTTTTAAACACTGGTTTGGTTTGTTACAAAGGCATATTCATGCTAATACAATTGTGGAGAACTGGGGCAATTGATGTCTCTCCATCCATTACACTCATAAGTCACTTTCAGGTTCCCATATCTTCCACTGATTGGAAAACAAAATCCAACAATTTAATCAAGTCCCTCTTAGAAGTTTCAGAGTAGAATTGCCTTGGCAGTAAAATGCACACAAATTAAAACTTTGTTCCATCAACGATACATCACAACAAGGGACTTTATCTGGGAAACAGTCACGGCAGACCTTTATTCGGATGATGGGAGAGGGGCCTTAGTGCCATACTGTGGGGAAGAAAATGGTGTTTCTTTGAAATTGGAGAAATATTATTCCCGGGATAACAAGCCAGTTTGGGGAAAATTGCATGAATATTACAGAATTTCACAGAGGTAAACATGTATAAGCAGCCCCAGATAAGGAAGGGAAAAAAAACCTGAAAGGGGTTATTTCGAATATCAATGATGGTGATTTCACATTTCCTCTAAGTGAAATCAGGCTTGAAACACAAAAAACACATGATATTTTGTATAAACCAAGTCAACCATGACTACCTTTTACCCTAGTTTAGATATTGGATAGCCAGTATGGTGATATGAATACACCTGCAAGCCATTGTCTGGTATAGCACTTGCTTACTATTTCCAAAAACATAAATAAAACAAAAAATGCTTTGCCCTTTAAAAGATTGTGAACCTGTTCAATGCATTATTTTAATGTGTATATCAACTTCAGTCAATACAATTAAGTCCCAGAACTGTTTCTGGACACTGGACTTGATAAACGTAGCTGTGGACTAATGTAAGTCTAAATTGATCTCACTGCTAAGATTCACCATCTGCATTTGCATAAAGTGTATACGTATGAGATTTGATGCTGCAGTATCACAACTGAAGGCACACTAAGGGTTCATTCACTCACTTCAAGTCCATAATACTTGGGGATGGGTGGGGGGATATTTTGCTTGTTTGTTGGGTTTAACGTCCACCCGACAGTATTTCAGTAATTTGAGATGATGGGGGGATATTTTATACATGCAGTGTTTCGATGCAAGATTCCCATCTAGTAGAATCATTTGAAAACTTGCTTCCATAATAATAAAAATTATGTGGGTAACAGATGCTCTTAACAAGGGACTGTGATGGGTTTTCATTGTTACTTCAACACATAAAACCTTCAATCTGGAAGCTGTAACCCGGTCAGAATGGGCCTCATACCATTCTTTACAAACATTTTGCTGTGTTTTGCCGACTCCTACACATTTGCTGTCTTTTGTCGACCTCTACGTATCAAGCATCCTGCTGAGTCACTGTGACTGGATGGTTTATCAAGTTCTTCATCACTTTTGCATATTTTTGGATGGTAGCATTTGGAATGAAGCATCCTTTAGGCACTTTATTTTGAGAAATGTATTTTCTAAATTTTTATTGTAAATGCGCAATATCATTGAATTTTATAATGACCCCAGATATGCTGGGGAATGCATCTAAAAACATCTTCCTTGGGAAGCATACCTGGACCTCCCTGCCCAGACCTGCCCAATGACTTAGGCCTACCTAGATGCATATGTGAAGTCCCTCATTACAGGGCCTGTCCAATGATTTAGGCCTATCTACACCTTTGTGAAGCCCTTATTATAGTGAGATGGGCTGATGTACTGCTGTTGAGAACTGCTTACATTCCACTGAGTTGTCAGAACTTCAGATTATTTGGCTCATCCAAGACATAAACTGAATATAAGCCTGCTTTAAACTACATACAAGTCCCAGAACAAAACAGATAAAACACAATGTTTGAATCTGGATGTAAGGAGTCAACCTGACCTTACTCTGATACTGACAGTTCTCTTCCAATTAAATCAACATTTTTCGCGTATCAATGACCACGACATGTTCCAATATATCACACTTCTCAGACTCAGTTTGTCACCATTCCTGTCCATTATCCGTCATCTAAATCAAATTACATAAAACAAGAAATATCTTTAAAAAAGATATTCGGCGTAGGATGAAAGAAAAACGAGATTTTCATGAAAAGCGCGCGAAAGACCGACGCACAACAAATTTAACGCTCTAGAAATAGTTCAGTATTTTTTTGTTTATATTTTCATATGACAATTATGATATAAAAGCGTTATTAGTTGTTTTGGTTTTGGCGAATTAATTTTCAATGAGAGCATCTCGGCAGGCTGGAAGAATTCAATATACATAGTAATTAAGGGGTTTCATGTCATAACACGGTGGATTCTTTTTTGTTGTTTTAAATCATTTTCACAAAGTAGCATTCCTCAATTGATGGAAAAGGATTGTATTTAAC
The DNA here is from genome assembly GCA_021229015.1 of Solen grandis. Taxonomy (NCBI): domain Eukaryota; kingdom Metazoa; phylum Mollusca; class Bivalvia; order Adapedonta; family Solenidae; genus Solen; species Solen grandis. The sequence continues at coordinate 2,151,654 of CM037780.1, read as the reverse complement.
TTACTGAAATCACTTTCATGTTTACATCAAAAAGAATAATAACACTAAGCTGAATGATATATACAAGCTGCACCCCTTATTTACAGTAATTTTGTAGTCCATAACGATGCGTTAACCAATAACAGTGGTCCTTTTATTCAGCTTAGAATTATTTACCTCTGTTAGCGTACATTTGATTGGTTTAAGATGCGAGTTGAAATCGAAATAATACAGCTACGCCGAAAAATGTTCACACCTCTAATTGTTAATTATTTCCTGTCCTTAGCTTCACCTTAAAGATGGCGGATGTATCAGGTGCCTGAATGTTGTTATATCAGTCATATTCCTCTAACAATACTTATAGTGTTAAGTATTACTTAACCCTTTCCCTCATAGAGGAAACCATGAAAAGACCTATGCGAACAGCATAAAACCAGATCAGCCTGCGAGTAACTCGCAGGCTGATCAGGTTTTATGCTGTTCGCTGCTCCTTAGTGGTCTGGAAATGAGGATTTTGTAAGTAAATTTGGTAAGGTTTAACTGTGGTTTTCTGCAGATCAGGCTTTATGTGGTACCTATTGAGTGCGTCAAAATGAGTCTATATGAGGGAAAGGGTTAAATTCTAGATAGATACACATTCCACCATTAATATTTTATGAAATTTTCAAGTACACAACCAAGTTGAAATGAATTTAAGTAACTAACAATAATTGATAAGAGATGAAACATTTGGGTATTTTTATTAGAGAAACAAGACTTATGAAATTTGCTCTTAAGTATTTAACTTTACTTAGCGCTAGGAGTTGTTGGTGGAATTTGACCCAGATGAGCTACAAAAAAAAAGGCAGGTTAAACGATATCTATTGAAACTTAACACAACTAAGCTATCATCTGATTTAATAGTCCTAGGGTGACTTGACTAGACTTGACTATTTGAGTTTACCGTAATATGGTAATAAAAGCAAGTTTGCATGTTTTTAGTTTCTATAATATAATATGTAGAAAGTAGTTCAATAAACACTTAAAGTCACTCTTTATCAATAATAATTCCGCAAAAATTGCATTTATCAAGGCAAAAACATGGATTTAAAGCCACTACATTGTTCTTTTTTTGGACAAAGACAATTTTTACTGACATATTATTGGTAATGCGTGACTTTAATTGTTTCTAGCTTCTAGTTCAATAAATAAAGAAGTTATAGATCTCAGTATTTTGAGTTGAGGAAAACAATTCAATTCCAGATGTCTTGTGAAATGAAGGCCTGGCTGCATGGAATTATTGTGAGAAAGCTCTCTAGCTGTCATGGTCCTTCAACACCTTCAATTACCTAGATGATACTAAATGACAATAACTCTTTAAAGTGGACCTAAAGTATATTTGACCTGTCTCACAGATCAGCACTCAAGTGAGTTGCCATATGATCAGGTTTTACACTTCTTGCCTCTTACTGATACTTTCAAGATTATGGAAGTTGAAACTAAAAACTGTGAAGTTCTGTCCCGACCGAGATAGAGGCCTCCGTGGCCAAGAGGGTAAAGTCGCTGACTATAACACTCACTCAGCCCCTCAGTGCATGGGTTCAAATCCCGGCAGGGTCATTTGGATTTTCATGTGAGGAAGCCTTCCAGCTGGCTTGCGGTAGGTCAGTGGTTCTACCCGGATGCCTCCGTGCATTCGGGGTCTTCCTCCACCTGTAATTAGCTGGACATCACTATATAAATGAAATACTGTTGAAGCGACGGTAAACTCAAATAGTCAAGTCAGACCGAGATAATCTGGCTCTCCACTAACATGGTTCAATATGTTGTAGCCATGAGGAAAGATGTTTAACTGCAGAATGCAGATTTTGTAGAGATTGCAACCACGTCTTGGCATATTGTCACTTGACGGCACGCATTACAGACCCAGGGAAACTTGATTAGTTATTCATAATGCAGCTGATTACAATACAGTATCTCAATAATGCTGCGAAACATTTCCCAGCAGACAAGAAACACTGCCACAGAACAGTGCCAACTCTGCGAAATGAAAATAAATGAAACTGCAAAAGCAGTGTCAACAACTGAATTATGATCTATGCTCACTGGAGGCAATGTCTAGAGACCTTCAGATTTCACTAATTTCAATTTATTTTCAAGGCACAACGTCATTCTGGAAGCTGAAAATTAAACAAAAATTAAAATAAACACCTACTGCCACTGCACAAGTAAAAAGATGTGATTCACTGCACACAGAACTGTAAGATAGAAATAACAAAATAAAGTAATTTGAAAAATGCTTGATTTGATTTTAAAACTCAATATCTGCACTTCCGACAGATGAATAAATGTGGGTTGAATTCCTGGTTTAGAGTGTATATACTAATGGACCCTGTTTAGAGAGGTGGGCTTTCTTCAGGTTCATAAGTTTTCTTTTCATCAATTAATTACCATAATATATGCAAGTGTGCCGTTGCATCATTTTTTTTTTATATGCTGTAAGAATTTTCAGATACAAACTCAAAACTTTCTGGGCAACTCTCATGAAGTTAAACCCTTAGCATACTAATTCTTTAAATCAGGCTTGTCCTATCTTTATTTTGGCCTACCGGTATACAGCTGTTTATTTATTGGGGGAGGGGGTGGGGGATTCTTGCAGAAAATTTATCAGACTGCATGGATGTGCAGGTTGATCTTGGTCTACACTAGTCACAGAGGCAATCACAAGTGCCCACAGCATTGTAAGGGTTAATAAAATAATATCTATTGTCAACTATTGTGTCTACAGAGATGTTTTCTTATAATTTTTAACCTGTTGTCCTTTTTTCAATTTCTCATTTTATTTTTCTCTCATATTTATTGCCTATCTAAGACCTTTCATTTACCTGACAAAAAAAACAACATAAAAAAGAAGGCCAAAGCATTAGTGACTGCAGATTATTCACCGGACTACCATCACCTATATAAAGCCATTACAGATAACGAAAGATTTACCTTGTGGCTGGATTTAAGATTAGCTCAGTTCACGAGAGTCTCATTATTTTGTACAGATTTGTACAGTATTAGTTATAGTAAAAGTCATAAGGAGACCATTTGTGCAAAACAAATTTAAACTCTGACCAATGGTTTTGTGAAGAAGTTACTGTATACATGCATATAAGGAAACTAACCCATCCAAAGGATCAGCTTTGTCCCAGCTAGTATTGTACAGGACATGCACAAAAAAAAAACCTGAATTCTGTCATCTTCATTAGTGTCAGAGAAGAATCACAAAATTTTCTAAATAGATTTTATATGGCAACTAACAAACTCCAAGAGGAGAAATGCAGACAGAATTTATTTATAAACTTTGCTTACTAAAAACAACGCTACATTAAGTGCACTTTTTTCCTCTTTCTCTCAATTTTCTTGATATAATAGATTGACAGGAATACTGACAGCCATTGTGTTAGGCCAAAAAAAAAAGTTCCATTTCTGGTCTCCCGACCGACCCTCTTATATCACAGCCAACCCTGAAGGTTTTTTTTACATTTCTGCCTTTAAAAGAATATATCCTTTATTTTTCTATTACTTTTCGCATCATTCGGAGGGGAAAGAAAACGTATCCCAACCTACCTACCTTTTTTTTTCTGGCTGGAGACCAGAAATGGAACTTTCCTTTTTTTTTGCCTTACCATAAAACTACATTTTCAGCTATAATAGCAGAGCTGTCACAGCAGAAATAAATATATCTTCTTCATTAGATATGTTCTTTAAACTAAATAAAATACACAAAGCAAAATGATTTGGTTTTATCAGTAATATAAGACTGCATCAAAAAATGACTGATATTCAGCTAGTGGACCCATATAAGTGTTTGACCATTCATGATGCACACAGACATGTTAGGACCGTTTATTAAGACTCACCTAGGATTGCAGAAACTTCTCTGTTTAAACAAGCTTCCAGGAATCTGTTGAAGAAAGAATTTATTTATAAAAAGATTACGAGTCAAGAGTGGTACAAGAAGTCAATATTTGATTCTGGAGGATCACAAAAGACTCACAATAATATTTTATGTATATGATTTGAGCATGGAATTCCACGTTTATATGTAACACACATGGGTCCCTTGTCTCCCATTTGATAATACAATAGATATATAGAATGAATATATATTTCTGCAGGGCACATTTATACAAGATACAATTTACTATTACACATACTGTCGGAACATATTTTTAAAGTTGTTTTACCATTACCAACACAGCTGATATACACAATGCGAAGAACAACATATGGAACCCATATGGGGAAAAAAAAAAAAATTTATTCATAAGGACACAAGTCTTGTGTGGCTGCTGCAGCATCTCATTCTCAGAGTGTCTGATAACAAGAGGGCAGTGATGGCCATACATTATTTATATCAAAGCCAAGTAACAATTCATAATACCCAAAGGAAACATAATTTTATAATACAAACTCTTCAGTGTTTTTTTTTGGTCAAAATATTCGGAGAATGTAGGAGGCATTCCCCCTACCTGGAATGTATTTCCCCCCCATATTTTTCATTCCCCCCCTCTACCATATTGTGTGCATGGACTAACTGTTGCAGTGTCATTTTTAAATGTTATATTCTTAATAAAACTGTTCAAACATGTTATACTATTGTTCTCATTATTAATTAATGCAATAAAACATAAATTAAATAAAAGTAAAATACAATAAAACACCTACATTATACAAAGTAGAATAATTCCCCTCTTAGCTTGTTTGTGCAATTTTCCCCCCTCCTATGGGCCTGGACCCCTTTCCCCCAAAGCGAAAAAAACACTGCTCTTGCATGTAAGGATAGTTCCAGGACTGGTAAATCCAGTGTCAAATTGTGGTAGCATGCTATATATCTCTCTGTAGCATCATATCAAAGTGAGGCAGCACTAAATGCTATCTATACAAATTCATTAACCAGACTTTTTTCACCTCCTGTTTTCAACTTCTTCATATATTCATCAGGGATTTAAATATTTCATAATATCAATATTGCCTTTCAATGTTAAATGTCACAAAAAAGTCTGAAATGCTAAATTTGTTCAAGCCTCTGTAACTCAGACAAGCTTAACAAGTCTTTAGAGTGTTCTTTGGAACACATGCGTCACCTGCTGAAGTATGACAGAAACAGTGTGACAGACAAGGCTGATGGAAAAAGTCTGATGGACAGACAGACGGACGGACAGATGACGGAGAAGTGATCCCTATGTGTCACCTCTGCTTACAGCAGATGACACAAAAGGCAAAGGGCTATATTGTTTATAAAGTTTTGGAGATAAATGTAACACAGCTACTTCTTAATTCAGGACTTGGCAAAATTAGGTGAAACTATTAACTTATTCTAAAGGTGCACAATTTCATATATGCTGGTGAACATTCCTGTAATGTTTTGTTATTTTGGCTCATAGTTAGGAGATTTGCGCAGTAAACAAGAGGGCCAAGATGGCCCTAAAGTCGCTCACCTGAGAAATCTTGCTTCATTGCCTGCACAAGGTAATATATATGACATGTATAGCATGGTTGTAGCATAATCCATGCAGAAATACAGCAAGATAATCTTAATTCCAAATTTGGTTTAATGGTCATTGCCCTAAAAAGCCTAGATATAAAATCAAGTGACCCCTTGGGTGGAATAAATTTTGACCCCCATGGCTATGATTTGAACAAACTTGATATTGGTCTACTTGGCCATGTTACACTTCAAACAGGCCAGGAAGATTCTTCAAGTTTTTTCCTATATAAGACTATGTGTAAAATCAAAGACTCTAGTGGTGGGCCAATTTTAACCCAAGGGCTATGGTTTACACAAAATTGGTAGACATCCACAAGACCATATTACACACCAAATGTCTAAACTCCATCTTTTCTGGTTTCTGACAAGAAGACTTTCAATTTTTTTTTCCAAAATCATTTCAGCAGTATAGGAAGATATGTTCTTTAAAGGAAATTGTTGATGACGGACACCAGACACAGGACCATCCTAATAGCTTACCAATAGCACAGCTAGTGTGTTCAGGTGCGATGATTTAGAGGGGACACATTCTTGGATAAGCTCTGTCTTCTAAGCATTCTCCAGAAAACTGGTTTAAAATCTAAATGACGACTACAGTCACAAAATCAAGTCATATGATGAAGCTTCCATTATAGTCAACTTGACAATCCTTCATGATATTTACCACCATCATCATAGCATTGCCACCAGCTAAAAAGACTCAGGAATAAAGACAGGAAAAAAGAGAATCTTTGCATCAAACCAGTACAAGGCCTTACATTATCAAAGTAAATATCATCTAAACTTATCAAAACTATTAAAACTTTCTACAAGGTGTCAAGGGCTGCATTTCTCACTTAAGGTTGGTCTCTAAATGTTTGGGCAAGGTGACATTGTCAATTACAGTACAAAGTAATCATTTCCCACCTCATTCATTGTTTAGTGTATTTGCTTCCATCGGTCAAACTGTACTAGTAAACAGACTGTGCCTAAACAAATAAATTGTGTAAGGTAGATATTTGCTCCCTGTCATTTTAGTTGCATACTGGTGGAACTTGGTCATTTACAAAGAATGTCTAGGTACTGTAAAGCATACATTTTCTGTCATCAATGCTACATGGATGTGTATCCATTTTACACTAAATTTTGTTTTGAGCATAGAGTGACAAAAACAAAAAATATGCAATAAATTTTAAATTCCAATTAAGTAAATAATGGAATTTGCCTATCATGTAACAGTTTAAATGCTTTAATCAATAGGAATTAATAAATTCACTTCTTTAGGAAGAAATAAGAAAATGGATTACAATTAATATCGAATAATGCCAGGGGGATTAAATCATTTCAAAATAATAGGGGATTTCATTTCACAAAGTATCAATATTTCTAAGTTAAAGTCCCTGTGATGGTTCTTCTATGTCTCCACCGAACCTCTACCAAAATAACCAAGGTACCCTAATGAAACATTTGGAAACCTTGGTTATTTCCGTGAAAGACCATGTGGTCCAAAATGTAGCAGAACCATTACAGGGACTCTACCTTTTAACATCCTTCACCATACTCTATGGAAATATGCCCTCTATGAATACAATATTTTGTTAATTACAAAAAAAGTTAAATTAATTACCTTCTGGCATATATGATATCATTCTGTCTTATTTTGTGAACCTTCTGGTGTAATTGATATCATCCTAGCTTATTTTGATATCAATATGGCTAATTTGGATATTATTCTGGGATATTTTGATATCATTTGATATCAATCTGGTGTATCTGAATCAATCTAGCATATTCTGAGATACCTTTACACCTTACCAGTTATGCTGAAAACCTACTTATATTTTTGATTAATTTTGAAACTTTGATAAGTATAATCAACCATTGAATGGTAGAAATTTCTGTTACAGGAAAATCTCAGGACAAAACAAAAAAGGTTCCCTTTCTGGCCTCCCGACCGAACCTCTTTTTTAACAATTGACCCTAAAGGTGTTTTTTTACCTTTCCGCCTTTAAAAAATATTCCCCTTTTTTTACCTTTCATGTAAAAAAAAAAATTCCTGACCTACTGACTCTCTTTTTTATTTACTGAAGACCAGAAACAGTTTTCAATTCAAATGACAGGCTATGTTGAAATTATATGAATTAGGAAATTGAGTTTTGTTTTGAGTGCTATATCCCAGAATAATGCACAGTGTTAAGTTCAGATGTGCAGTAATCTAATAATGAAGTCTGTATTTAAATATAAAGCATCTGAATGTCATTCAGTGCTATATCCCAGAATAATGCACAGTGTTAAGTTCAGATGTGCAGTAATCAAGCTGTAAAGCATCTGAACCATTCAGTGCTATATCCCAGAATAATGCACAGTGTAAAGTTCAGATGTGCAGTAATCTAATAATGAAGACTGTATTTAAAATATAAAGCAGCTGAATGCCATTCAGTGCTATATCCCAGAATAATGCACAGTATTAAGTTCAGATGTGCAGTAATCTAATAATGAAGACTGTATTTAAATATAAAGCATCTGAATGCCATTCAGTGCTATATCCCAGAATAATGCACAGTATTAAGTTCAGATGTGCAGTAATCTAACTGTATTTAAATATAAAGCATCTGAATGCCATTCAGTGCTATATCCCAGAATAATGCACAGTATTAAGTTCAGATGTGCAGTAATCTAATAATGAAGACTGTATTTAAATATAAAGCATCTGAATGCCATTCAGTGCTATATCCCAGAATAATGCACAGTATTAAGTTCAGATGTGCAGTAATCTAATAATGAAGACTGTATTTAATTATAAAGCATCTGAACGGCACTGTATCACTTGATTTTCTATTATAGAGACCTGTTCTCATGCTATGTTCAGGAGACTCATGAAAGATTCTCCCCGGGTACCATGTATATCTCTGGCACTTTAATTTATCACTCAAGTCTAGAGACTTCTGATACCATGTCTGATGTGGTCTATTCATATCTATTGTTCAATTATTTTACTTTCCTTATAAACCATATTTTCAATTGCCCCCAAGCAGACTGTTTAGTTAATTCACCTTTTCTTCCTGCTGGTTGCGTGCCTGTATCTGATGTTTTATGTCTGCTTTTGTCTTTCCATATGTAATTCAGATATATCATACATATATCCAGAGGGACAGATACATTGATGTTTTTAATGTTTCTGCATGGAACAGAATGTCCTAGATTTTTGTTCTGTTTCCTGCCTCCTGCAGAAATACCTATTGCTGGGATCATTCTGAATTGAGATTAATTAGTGAAGTTTGCTCTAATTTTTACTTGAATCCTCACTGAACTCTACTAAATGAGAGAAAACTCTTACATAAAAACATTAACCCTTAACCTACTGAATTTCTCAAATGGACTTAGCCAGCATCTATTTTGGAACTGTCCATTATCAATTTTAGGGATAACAAGATGAAAACTTGTAGCTGGTCAGCCACCAGTAAAGAGCCAGGCCAGCTTGCACATCCATGCAGGCTGGCCTGGCTCTTTATTGGTGGCAAAGTTTAGCACTTCTGGTTCAAGTATGGTAAGGGTTAACTATATATGGGGAAATTTTATCAAACTGCTCAGTTGATTGGTCAATCATGACACATGTGCCAGATGTTTCAATTGAGAGAAAGAATTCACAGATTAAGACATTCTAATTAATAATAAGAGAACCATGATTGCCCTGTTGCTAACCTGAGATTGATGTTAAAAGGCATCATGATGTACCGGTGATGTTACCAGTACTTATAATGACAATTGAGCCAAACATAAGGCCTTAAAGAGTGTGAACAAGCTTTCTCTGAAATATTCAGTGTGAAAATGAAATTTCATATAGACAAACATCATGACCAAGTTCCATGAAGGTTAGCTTAGCCAAATATCACAATGGCCTCTATGCATATATAGTGTTCACAAGGTTTTTCTGAAGTTTTTCTAAGATTTGACCTCAATGACCTATTTTTTACACCATATGGCCCAATTTTGACCAAGTTTCATGAAGATTGGCCCAAAAATGTTCAAGCAATTGTTGACCAGACAAGATATGATCACAAAAGTATGTGATCATCCTGAGCACATGTGCACAGATGAGCTAAAAATATAAAATAAACAATGTTACAGAAATATGAAATGTATGCATCAACCTCACTTAACAATAGTTGTACAAGCAAAACCTCTTTATAAATTGTAAAATTATGAATGTAATAATATACAAAGAAGAGCTATCAATGAAGGTGATGAATACCCTGGAATGCTTAGCAACATGTATATACATATACATAGCTTGTGACCTTGAACTTGGAACCCTAACAATTGGAGCAATATTCTAGTCAATTAATTATAAGTTTCTCATTTCACAATAAACTAATTAATAGGTGAAACCAAATTAAAGCAACTGAAATGCATTTGACCATGATCTTGTACATGACCTTGGGTCCGGACCATGACACTCTCTCACAATAACAGGAGCTTCACATACCAAGGGACCTAAGGCATGCATTTAAAACTTTCTGAACCTGTGTCCTTGACCTTAAACAAATTATCGCAGGCTAAGATCAAGAGCAAATGACCTTGGGTCAATGTTATGATATAAACTCTGTCATAAGCAACCTTTGAACCAAGTTTAAGCATTATTGAGGTTATGATGTTGATAAGTAATGGACATAAATTGCTAACTTAGTAAGTCTGTGACTTTGACAGGGTTATTTGCCAAAGGTCAAAGTCACACCTTTCTACAAAGGTTGCTAGTTGCAATTAGTAACTTCTTTGTAGAAAGTTGAGTCATAAATAGCCTTAATGTGCCATGTATGACCTAGGGTTATGGAGTTACAGACACAGACAGACATGGTGATTCTTACATACCTCCCAAAAACTTCAGTTATGGAGAAAGAAAAATAACATAGATCTTATTTATTCTGAACAAATGATAGGGCTTTCTGCTTTGCATTAATCTTGGTTTTGACATTAAATCCTGAACTTATCAAATTCTGAAAATTGAAGGCATAGGTACACATCTACATCCTAACTTACACCATCTGTGAAAATTTCAGGTCAATCAGCTGGAACTGACTGCTGCAGAGCACAAACCTAATTTGGTAGTTATTTCAACCAAAAGATGAAAATTATTGCATTCAAAAGGGCCAAAGTCACTGTGCCAACTGATAAAAATTCATGCTGCTAAGCTTACTCATCAGCAACCTGTTTTAATATGAACAAAAGAAAGAAAAAAAAATAGCATTATAATAATAATAAGAAAAAACAAACATAACAAACCCAATTAATATTTTAAATAACCTTTCAGAAAATTGTAAAGAAAATAAGAAATAAGAAATTAACTTACAACTTACGAACACGTGTCGTTATTCTAAATATTGAGGTTAGTTTTTAAAAGCAGGTTTTGTTGCTTGATATTTGCGTTTGCATGGATGAAACTCAGTGACTGAGTTACATAAATGTTTATGCTTGCGATAGATACAAAGAATTTGAATATACCATCATAAATGACTGAGATATTGGCATTTTTTCAACGAGGGTATGAATCTTGGTCAATCAGGAGTAGTATCCCTTGTATATAGTGAAATATGACAAAACTTTCGTGCCAGACTCCTTTGGAAATGCATTCCCCATAGTCTTATATAACATGCTGTCACTTTGTGATATTTTCTTTCTTTGGCAATGCATCGCTTTACCCCATCTAAAAAAAGATATATCAAAGCGACAAAATATTCATAGGACTAACAGTTGCCACAACACTGTGGACTTTATCATAGATTGAATATAATCCTATGACAAAAGATAAATGTAAATCTGGAAAGTTCTGTTTGTGGATGATGAACAACTTACAATGTGACAACTATGAGCAGGTGAGATACACATCGTGAAAATGATAATTAACATACTGCAGCTGGACAAAGAACAACAAAGCACAAAAGGTGTTTATACAGACATGAGTCACAAAACCCCACCAGTTGTTTGACTATAAATAGAGAGACAAGAGACAGTGGAGGGAAAAACCCTTCCACTGCAGTAAAAATGTGCCAACCTATTAACATAAAAGGTCAAAATAAACATTGTCCTTACCTGGCATTGAAATAATCCAGAATCTTTAAGAGTCTTTGCACTTTTCCCCTTAGAATATGGGATGGATAATGTCTGGAAATAAATCCAAGCTAAATCTCAACATAGCAGTCTTAAGACCTCACAGATGGCCTTTGTATGAACAGGGCAAAACTGCAATGCTCAATATAGGTGGCAGCTCACAGCATTGATAATGTATGTTGACCTTCACTGCAGCTTTAAATATTGGAGAATGCTAGCAAATGCTACACTAATCCTCTTCCCCCGTCACTTTCTAAAACATTGGTATAATCATTTTATATAAGGTGGGCCAGGAACTCAAGACCATGTATGGATAATATAGACAGCTTTAACAGCAGATTGTTAATGCCAGAAGCGATACTTTGCTATTTATAGCCATAGACAGCAAAGTGAATAGTTAAGATATTGTAGAGTAAGCACTCACAAATTACCTGTATATGTACTGTTAACTGCTATAATCTCACCAATACACCTGGTGGTCAACAAGGTCAAATGACAAATGAGGGCAGTTTTGGTGGAGTTGGGGAAGACCGAAGAAAATCAATACATTTGTAAATTAAATCATTCATTGATTAGATATCATCGTTTCCCTCCATATTGTTAAATATGATAGCTGCCTGTATTATTGCATACTGCTTTGACATAGGAAAGAAAGCATTGTTAAATGCAGCATGGCCAAATATTTGCAACAAATATTGTTTTTGAAGGCCATATCATCGAAGAGTCAATGCATGTAATCTTATTACAATTATTGACTGCATGCAAACTTTGGTTCACCATATGGTTGCTATGGTAACAAATCTATGAATTTTGTTGTCTGCCTTAGGTCTCTGTTTCAGGCCAATCCTTTTGATAATTTTCAAGTGAAGCTATACAGACAAAAAAATCATAATAAAACTAGACTTGGTACCTACCAATCATGGGAGCTTTCATCCAATTCTAGCTTAATTAGGTATTTGTGCAGAAAAGAATCTGTATGCACAATGAGTTGCTAAGGCAAAGGGCTATAACTCTGTCATGATATATCCAGGCACAAAAAGTACTGACAATATACAGGACAAGACTTGGTACCAATCAATCCTGTGAAAACCCCAACCAAACATGCTGATGATATGCACAACAAGACTTGATACTAAGCAACCCTGTGAAGTTTCAACCAATTCAAGCCTGATGTTTTGGTGATAAGTAAAGATAAGAAAGTACACATTCTAAAATAACAAAGAGACATCACTTTGTGATAAATCATCCAATGATATGCACAACAAAACTTTATACTTATCAATATGTGAAGTACCATCCATTAAACTTTAAAGCCAGGGGACTAAAAGATGAAATGCAGACAAGATTGCATCTACAGACAGACAGACAGACTGTGGGTATAAACCGGGGTTTACTTTCATTTCCAGGGGACAAGTTACTTTGAACATCTGCTAGCCCCCATTGAAAACAGGTTGCCCGATCTTTAAGTTAGTTGGTGTTTGTTAGTGTTTAAAACTAAATATGTGTAACATTAAGGTGAATTTTAGTTTATATGTATCAAACACAATTTTCAAGCATTTCACTGTAGAAAATAAAAAAAAATGAAAGATTTTATTTACATAAATAAACTTGCCCGCTGGGCTATCTTCTTTGAAAAATCACTTGCCCACAGTGATTTTAACCCTGCACGGGCAAGGGGGCGTCCACTTAAGAAAATCCCTGTATAAATATATAATTATAAACTTCTCTTCCAATCAGAAGAAATAGAATATTATAAGAG
>CM037780.1:2109090-2138214 GCA_021229015.1 Solen grandis | reverse complement strand
TGGCGGCCATGTTTTTTTACGGATCGGAATAATTTTAGCAACTTTGGTAGAGGTTGACCCAAGGAACATCTGTACCAAATTATTTTGAAATCTGGCCAGTAGTTTTGAAGGAGATGATTTTTAAAGTTTTCAAATTATTTTTCTTTTTGTTGCCATGGCAACCAGAGTTCTTCATGGATCAACTTTATTTTAGCAACTTTTGTGAAGGTTGACCCAAGGATCATCCCTGCCAAGTTTAATCAAATTCTGTCCAGTGGTTTCAGAGGAGATGTTGTTTAAAGTTTTCTCTATATACATATAAGGCAAATAAGCCCCGCCCCTGGCGGCCATGTTTTTTTACGGATCGGAATAATTTTAACAACTTTGGTAGAGGTTGACCCAAGGAACATCTGTACCAAATTATTTTGAAATCTGGCCAGTGGTTTTGAAGGAGATGATTTTTAAAGTTTTCAAATTATTTTTCTTTTTGTTGCCATGGCAACCAGAGTTCTTCATGGATCAACTTTATTTTAGCAACTTTTGTAGAGCCTCACCCAAGGAACATTCCTGCCAAGTTTCATTAAATTCTGTCCAGCAGTTTCAGAGGAGATGTCGTTTAAAGCAAATTGTTGACGACGGACGACGGACGACGCACGACGCACGACGGACGACGACGGACGCCGGACGAAGGGCGATCACAAAAGCTCACCTTGAGCACTTTGTGCTCAGGTGAGCTAAAAACAAGTTCCAAGACTTGAAGTGAATCTTAAAATGCAGAAAGACACACAATATGTTTAAATATGAAAACAAAAGCCTAATATACATACGTGTATTTAGAGGACGCAAAAAAAAATTCAATGCAAAAAAGACAATTGTGCAGCCAGGCCAGGACTGTAATCCGAGACCTCTTACAAAAGTCTCCCACTGCTGCAAATATGGAATTTGTTGCAGAATAACAGAGATGAAATTAATAGTGATCCTGATAAACAATAAGGTAGTATGTACATTGGAGATACTATAATGATCACTTGTTTGGTGCAAAATAACTAAGAGAGAAAAAATGTGCAGCCAGACCAAGACTTCAGCCTGGGACCCCTAATAGGTTGGGTTGTAGCCATGGTTACCGTGCATCCCCCCTTAGACTTTTTCTTATAGGTACCAAAATGTGCATTGAGGTCTTCTAAACACGATTTGAGGGTGCCCCCAGAAAAAAACTCATTTCAGCTATGTTTAAGTAAAGGGTTTCCATGGTAACCATAAAGGATTTTTCAAAATACCCTAAGTAATTAATATGGCTATAACTTTCCTTCTGTTGATGTTACAGAGTTCAAACAATTACCAACGTAAAGAAAAGACTTTATAGTTTATGCACATATATAAGATTAATTAATATTCATACGTGCTATCTCATGAATATTGATGAGATAACAAAAATAGAAGAAAAATATAAAAAAAATCATGATTAATACTTATTTCAAAAGCTGTTCTGATACGCAAAATGATTAAATATGGTTTTAAATTGTAAATTTTGATCTTTAACTGTAATTTAAAAGTTTTTGGTTCACAATATTTGAGTTTAAAATTGTTAAATTAAGCCTATTTGCATATAGCTGCGTTTTTCTATTGAAACATTTATTTGAACTTAAAACGTCAAAATGATTATATTCAATGAAAATCATTTTAAGATATTAGTTTAAGTCACACAAAATTCAGATAAAATGTTATTTCTCAAAAATGTTTTTGAACAATTATTTAAAATAATCATTATTACCCTCATGAATATTAATGAGAAGACTCAAAAATTAATAGCAGCACCCCCACCCCCCAAACTCCTGAAGTTTTGTATATTTGAAGAGATTTTTCAAAGAAAATTTTTATTAAATTTTTTTTTTTATTATATTGAGTGACTCAATTCATTAGACAATGACCTCGAGACAATAACAATGACAATGGAGTGATTTTTGCCCCTTAAGATACAGCAGTAGTGTATCATATATTAGAAATTGTTGCTGTTTGGACAACATCAACCATTGCTACTATATAACTGTTTCATCTTGCTTTTATGAAGAATGTTTCTGCACATGTACGATTAGTCATCATCGTTAACATCTTCCAAAGTGTTTACAGTGTCATCTTCTTCTGAATCATCTCCTTCAAGAGCTCCCTCCAAAACATCTACCAACAATGGAGGAAGTAGGTCGCCTTCAATCCAGAGTGGTTCTATCCTTCCACTCTCAAGGGTCCAACCATGCTGCTGTGAAACAGCTGGTATGTCTGGGTCTGCGATGTGCGACTGCTTCCAGATACCCACCTGATAATTTACCCGCCGTATATGCTGCAGTAGACACTTTTTGCAGGGAGGCAAATACCCCAAGTCTACGTTTCTCAGTGCATCGGTCGGTTTGTCCTCACATTTCTCTTTTATTTTCAGAAGTCTGAATTCGTCAACATCTTTGACACGGACATTGCCGTACATGGCACAGGTGAAGGCTCCAAGATCGTTCAATAAATCATCAGTCACTTCCCAAGAGTTTCCAAGACTAGCTAGAGATTCTTTGTAGACAGGTCTCTTTTCCAGAGTTTTGATTGGACCAGCATGTCCCCTACCTTTGAACGCACTGGTTGAATCACACCCACAAAAGGCGTGCAGGCCAAGCAACGCAGAGCGATGATCTGGTGTGAAGGCATCAGCAAGTTCTGTCATGTTTATAAGTTTCCTGTGATTGCCAGACCCAGTGTCAAACAAGACTGTGATACCTTCAAACAATCCAATGAAGTACAGGACAATAAAAAAGATGTCACTGTCAGGTGTTCTCACTTGAACTGTCTTGTAGCCTTTCTCTTTTGCATAGAGTATGTAAAGTACAACTCTCGTATCTGTTTCCTCCTGTGTTGATTTCAGATCTGCGATGTTTGTTGTGACTGTAGTCTTTCCATCATGTGACGTGTAATGGAAAGCTTCTCCCTCACAAATGAGGATGACCTGTCTTTCCCTTAGCATGCCGGCATATCCATCACTTTGCCATGTTTTACGCAGTATCTGCACAAGCTGCTTTTTGTTATCATCATTGGTCAGGAATGATTTCCAGTCTGCGGGTCTCTTTGTATGCTCTCCTTGGACCAACAGCTTCTCAGACTTTCCTCTCCTAACTCTTTCCATGCTTTTTACCGAGTTTTCTAGGTACATGTCAGTACTGAAAATGATGTCATTTTTCTGAGGCACCATTTTGAACAACTTTTCTGATATTTGTTTGAAATTGCCTGGTACTTCTTTCATTGAATGGAAAAGAGCATTTCCATCTTCTACTACAAGCACAGTTTTGTCCTGTTCGGGAGGATCAGCTAATTCAACCCCTTCAATCAAGTACTTGAGACCCTTTGATTTGTCTGTTTTTGCTAATCCGCCATCGGCGGTTCCAATACTGAATGGTACAGGAGTAAGTGGGTATTTCATAAGATCAGCCAAGTCAAAGTGTATGTCTGGAGTTTCTGACAAAACTAAGAGCTGCATAGCAACATTTCCTTGTTGTCTGTACTCAATGACCTTATTCTTACTTGATTTAATGGTCACTTTTTTACTTAGATTCTCCATGGTTTTCAAGTTCAGCCTCTTGATTGGTTCGAAGAACTTCCCCATTTTTCTCTATTCTGTTCTCAATGAAACTCTGCTTAGCATTTGCTCCATTCACTTCTGCATTCAATATGTCATCTTCATATTCTAGTAGGACCTGTACTCCAGATGAAATGCAATACAGAGAAGTTTTCTCATCAATAGAAAATGGATCCAGGAATCCTCTAATAGCATCCATTGTTTCACACACTTTGTCACTTCTCTGTATTTCAACTGGGCGGAGATCTTTGTGTTTCTTTCAAACCTCTTCATTGGACAACATGTCTGCCATGTTCAGTGTGGCCTCGACAAACTTTGACCTTTCATGGGTTGTTCTTGCCCATCGCTGGTATGCATCAAAGTTCCTTGTAATCCCGGATACACCTGAACCACTCATTCCTGTCCCACTTCTGCTTTTTGTGTGTTTCATGAAGGTCTATTCCATTGTCTTGTCCACAGCACACCTGTTACCAGGAATGAAAGACCTAGCAACACTCATAGCACCTCGTTCAAGCAGCTCTGTAGCACCAGGATGTGTGTCTTCGAGATTGGCTATGAAACTGCAGTAAAAGGTAAGGTACCTTGCATAGTTCTGGCCGTCAAAACTAAAGAAGATGTCGACCATCTTGTTCAAACAATCAGCATACAGCAGGAAGTGGTTGGATTTCACAGCACGAATGAGAGCTAGAATCAACCATACATGATCCATGTATGCCAACCAGAACTTTACAGTTTTCCCAATCTCTCCTTTTCTGACATCTTCTTTAAAGGCACAGTACAGTTGTGTTCTGGCTTTGATTTCAGCATCAATTAAGGTGTCTTGGAGAACCTCTTTTGATGGAAACTGTACAAGACTCTCAAGCTTTTCTTTAGCCGCGTCTGACAACCCATCGAACATTGTTTCAACGTCATTTCTGGCGCAGAATTGTTCCATCAGAAGCCTTTCTAAGCACTCAGTAACAATTTTGTGACAGTGCATTGCCCTCTCGTAATGTTTGCCTGATAGCACTCCAACAATTGACCCTGAGCCAATCAATCCAGCCTCTAACATGACATCAGACAACTCAGAGCCAGCCATCTTCTTTCCAATCATTCTCAGATAGGCACATATCAAATGGAATGTGCCGATCATGACAATGTGTTTCTTGTATTTCTGAGGTTCATTCCATAAGAGGGGACATGTTTTCATGCACACTCCAAGATCAAATGTTGTCACGACGTAGCTTTGACCAACTTCCTTTGAGGCTTCTTCTGCGTAGCGTAGGCATTCCTTCACAGTTTTGTACTCTGTTATAGGGTTGTGG
This sequence comes from Solen grandis, assembly GCA_021229015.1. Taxonomy (NCBI): domain Eukaryota; kingdom Metazoa; phylum Mollusca; class Bivalvia; order Adapedonta; family Solenidae; genus Solen; species Solen grandis. The sequence goes on along the minus strand of CM037780.1, from coordinate 2,133,321 downwards.
ATGACAGGAAAGTAATCTATTGTTGTCAACCTTGTTGGGGCATCACCCGTTACTGAAACAAAACCGGCCCAACCTGGAACGTCTTGACCTTTCTGAGAGTTCTCTTTTCTGAGACATAACCAAATAACATCCATTTGAGAGACCAGAACCACCGCGCTTTCACTACCGGGATAAACATGCCTAGTCACCGGATAACATGGACTTTTCCTTTGACCTACATAGCAGGGGGGCAACTCCTCTCGTATCGGCAAGTCTAAAGTACGTTTATTGGTCCTTGGAACAGAAGGGACTCCTGGGAGTGTGCCCTCGTGATCTTCTTCTGGAGCCTGTACTTCCAGCTCTTGCATCATTATTCCATGAGCAGTGTGAACAGAGTCAGTACCAGACATTGTGTTAACCAGCTGGTCAACATTTTCAAATTCCGAGTGGAAAAGAGATGGTACAGTTGGTTGTCTTACTATTTGTGGAGATAGATAAGAGGAAGTTTGTTCTATGGCTGTTGCAATCGCAGTTTCAAGCTCAACAGAGAAGGCATGGCTTTCGCTGTGACCTGGTCTGTTCAAAAGCGTTGTAAGTTGCTTGCTCCTGTACAGATGCCGAAGTGTCATCGCCATTAGTATGTGTTTTGGCATTTTCCACTCACCATTGGATACAGCTGTACAGATGTCTTGACCAATAGAACTTACCAATCTATCTGTTTGGGAAGACGTGTCAACTTTTTTGCCTGACAATACAATCTTCAAGAAATCATTCAATTCTTCTGGAACAACGCCGTCACTGTTTTCAGTTACAGTGTCGGCAGTAGGGGGCCATTTCAAATCTTCTGCTTCATGAAATGCTTTCAAGATTATGTTTCTCAGGTTAATCGCTGTGTCAGCCACAACGTCCTTGCACCCATGGTAGAAAGCACTTTGTACAGCAGATTCTAGTTTCATGCTAGCGTTGAAAACTAAAAATGACTCATATTTTCCAGCTGTTTTCGGTTTACAAAACTCTAATTCTGCCCCAAATGTCTTGATGAGTTTTGCTTTTAGCTTTTCACTTCTATACTCTGGGTTGGCTGCTTCCGTAGTTTCCAGAGAATGTGTGTATGTGCTGAGCAAGTCGCTTAACTTCAGCACTTTGTTGTCTTTGAGTATTTCTTGCCTCACTCTGCAACAAACATCATTAAAGGCACTTTCATGTGCCTTTTCCAGCTTTTTCTGCTTCATCTTTGCTTCAGTGTCTGTGCTTTGCCAACTGTCAGGTCTTATTATATATTTTCGTCTGCAGCTGGAATGAAAATGGGCCTCTGCCGCAAACAAATCAACGTCTCTGATTCTAATCAAAAGTGCTTCATCATTTTTCAATTCTGCACTCTGAAGTATAGTTTTCCATGCATCAGATTGAAAGCACTGTGTGCGTTCTGTTGACCATACCCCTCCCTTTTTCACTGAGACAGGACCTTCTTTATTACAGAATATGCAATCCTTGGTAAACAATACTGTACTAGTCTCGGTACTAGATCTTCTTGTGCTTTTACCGGAAGTGCCTGGCACAGGTTCTGTTTCAGCACTCTGCAGCCTTTCAAGGTGTCTTGTGAAATTCCGATAGCAGTCTCTGTGGTAACCTACGTTTTCAGCTACATGTATATCTGATGGAATTTGCTGGCACACATCTTCCATTCTAGCCACTGAACCTGGGGGTTGGGACATACGGATGTTACAAACATGTTGAATGTGCTGAAGTTTTTCTGTAGGATTTGTCAAATCTGAGAGTCGTGTAAAGTTGTCACACTTTGAAGAGTTAAAATGAAGTATGCATACTTGGGTTTTCTTCTGCACATCTTCATGATCATCTCTATCTGGAAATCCCCTCTTCCTTGATCTCCTAGGATATGCACTCATGATTAAACAAAACTTATTCAATACCGGTTTGGCGAGTGAATCATGTCCAAGAAAGATTACAAGAAAACAATTTAAATACAGAGATAAAGAAAAGTAAATCAATCTAAAATTATTTTCAAAGTGTGTAAAAACAAGTAGCATACATTGAAACAAAATACATTTGATAACACTAACCTACGATGTCAAATTAGATTCAAACTAAGATTCTACACCTGGTTACCTACCTGGCTGGAATCAAACAATTAAGACATAGATAGCAAACATTGACAAATGATTGATACCTAATATTGTGTGATAACAACTAAACTAAATCAGTGATTTCGAAGACAACTTCGTTTAAGGACTGACTGCCCTTTCACGTCAAAGTATACTTGTAACTACCAATTTAACAGTCAACAATTACTAAACTTGCGAAAAATGTCGAAGAATGTCTAAGGATCTGACTTTCAGAATTCTAACATCTATAATGTTCAAAATTTGTGATGGAGATCTTAAATGATTAAATGTAGTTAAGACTATTGCGCACATGGGCGAAAATTGTCTAATGTTGCTGATGTCCGTGTACAAAATTAATGCATCCTGTGTTCAAACCACCTAGAGTCCATGTAGAAATATTTCCGTTCCAAAGATTAAAACATGGGGTAAACGAAGTCACACCGAAATGAATTTTGGACAATTTAATGTTACAAGTTATGGCTTGTTTACTACTGCATAAAATTTGGTCATGCAGGTCTTGATGATCTTGTCATAATAAAAAGGTATCTCTATATATTGGCAGTATGCCGTCTATAACTCGTGTCCAATGGTAGTCTGTTATCTATATTCGATGTGACTTCACACAGCCAATATTAATTACTTAGAGTATTTTGAAAAATCCTTTATGGTTACCATGGAAACCCTTTAATTAAACATAGCTGAAATGAGTTTTTTCTGGGGGCACCCTCAAATCGTGTTTAGAAGACCTCAATGCACATTTTGGTACCTATGAGAAAAAGTCTAGGGTTGGATGCACGGTAACCATGGCTACAACCCAACCTATAAAGGGTGATTGTTCTACTGGTTAAGTTCTCTGACTGATAAGTGTTACTTATTGGCACTACATAAGTAAGTTTTAAAAAAAAATGGTTGGTGATTGTAAGGTTTTATAAAGTTTTACAGTGGTAAAAGATTAAACATTGTAAAAGAAAATCTTATTTTTGTGTAAAATTTTTCAATAAGTAATTTTAATATACAGCATGAAAAAAATAGGAATGCATAGAAAATTTGTTTTCAAGATATATAATATACTATTTTAGTATCACATTAATAAAATATTTTTTTTTTAATATTTGAAATGAAAATATTACAAATTAAAATTATGAGAAAATATATTGTTTTACTGAACTAAAACAGATTACTACCCTTCAACAAGAGGTGTCTGTAAGACAACACGCTCGACTATTTGAATGCTTGTCAATAAATAACATTGCAGTAAAAGGCAAAGTAAGAAACTCTGTATTTTCAAAATATACACATGAACAATTAACAAGTGCTTCAAGTTTTAAAGCAAAATCTCAAAGAATTCAGTGAAAAAGTGAGTTAGTACAAAAAGATAAATCAAGTCAGAAAAGGGACATAATTATGTCAAAATCCAAGACAGATTTATGTACTCTTGACATGTACAAACAGAGGTCATGGTCATAAACAGGTATTTAAAGTTTCAAAGCAATACCTAAAAGGGTTAAGTGAAAAAATGAGGTGGTGTGAAAACTTTAAGCAAGATTCTTTAAAAAAGAAACAAGAGAGCCATTGTGGCCCTAGATCACTCACCTGGTACCATCAAATTACCTGGGATGACTAGCTATAGAAGCCTCATGTTTTGACAAATGAACTTTGAGCACTGCAGCAGTAACAGTAGAGATAAGGAGATCAGTTGTAAATTTAAATTTTGACCACTGGTTTCAGAAAAGAATTTAGAAATTTTCTAAAGATCATATAATAAGACTAATCCACCCTCTGGGAACCTCTTTTTTACCACTGAAGATTCGGTGTTCTGGTATATGGCCATGAGGTGATCATCTATTTAAAACAATTTAAATTTTTTTTTTTTTTAGAAATTATAGTAAATAAACATGAAGTGACATCAATTTGTGCCAAATGTGAATAAATTCTGATTATTGGTTTCAGAAAAGAAGATCTTTAAAGTATTAAATTTTGTATTACATTAATTTGGCTGCCAGAGTTTTGTATGAATCCAATTGATCTTAGCAATTTTTTGTGAAGAACCACCCACAAATCATCTCCCCTGTTTATTCAGTTTCCTCTCAGTGGTTTCAGAAAAAAAGACGTATTTAGAAGCAAACTGTTGAAGATGGACAGCAATGGGTGGACGGTGTTCGCAATGTGCTTCAAAACAATTTCAACCAATCAGACATAAGTATGAAACAAATTCAACCAATCAGACATAAGTATGAAACCAACAAATTCAACCAATCAGACATAAGTATGAAACCAACAAATTCAACCAATCAGACATAAGCATGAAAACAACAAATTCAACCAATCAGACATAAGTATGAAACCAACAAATTCAAGCAATCAGACATTAGTATGAAAAAAAAAATTAAAAAAAAAATTAACCAACAGACATAGTATGAAACAGATTCAAATATATATAGACCACATCATAAAATTACATAAATATCATTAACCCTAAATCAAATTTTTCCAATTTTCCCCCATTATATTATAACCATGGTCATCCAAATGCTTAAAAAGATCAGGGAAGATGCAAGCATCCACTGACTTGGAGTTGTCGACTCTTCGCTCAAATTCTGTATATGCTTGTATTTACTTTAAAATTCCCAGGATCACTTGATGGAACATAATCACCATGTATTACCTTAAAAGGTATGATATGAAAAGTAAGCAGGCCTCATTTATACATGAATGAGCACCTCAAATGTCAAGAAGAGAGACTGTATGTGTGTGTCAAATATTAAAGACCTCTGCTTGATCTCAAGAGACATTCCATGTATCAGATGGATACAGTCATGCCAAAGCAATTAACAGTCTAGTTCTATGTTCTTGAGAAATCAGTAATATTGTTTTTCCATTCCTGGAGTCTCATCGTTGAATCAGAAATGTTACTGCCATGTCCTAGTTTGAAACCGGATGACACTTCCAGGTGCAGATACAGGACTTTGGGTTACAAGGGGCGTAAACTGGAAAATTTCAACAACAACAAAAAAGAAATAACATAAGGGTGGGGGAGCAAAATGCACAATTCTGAATGTCATATAGAAAGTCCATAATATTATTATGTTGTTGATGTATATATATAAAAAAAAATTTAAACAAGAGGCCCATGATGGCCCTAAATCGCTCACCTGAGATAAATAGGTTGACCCAAGGAACATCTGTACCAATTTATTTTAAAATCTGGCCAGTAGTTTTGAAGAAGATGATTTTTAAAGTTTTCATATTTTTTTTCTTTTTGTTGCCATGGCAACCAGAGTTCTATATGGATCAAGTTTATTTTAGGAACTTTTGTGAAGGTTGACCCAAGGATCATTCCTGTAAAGTTTAATCAAATTCTGTCCAGTGGTTTCAGAGGAGATGTTGTTTAAAGGTTTCTCTATATACATATAAGGCAAATAAGCCCCGCCCCTGGTGGCCATGTTTTTTTACGGATCGGAATAATTTTAGCAACTTTAGTAGAGGTTGACCCAAGGAACATCTTTACCAATTTATTTTAAAATCTGGCCAGTAGTTTTGAAGAAGATGATTTTTAAAGTTTTCAAATTATTTTTCTTTTTGTTGCCATGGCAACCAGAGTTCTATATGGATCAAGTTTATTTTAGCAACTTTTGTGAAGGTTGACCCAAGGATCATCCCTGCCAAGTTTAATCAAATTATGTCCAGTGGTTTCAGAGGAAATGTTGTTTAAAGGTTTCTCTATATACATATAAGGCAAATAAGCCCCGCCCCTGGCGGCCATGTTTTTTTACGGATCGGAATAATTTTAGCAACTTTGGTAGAGGTTGACCCAAGGAACATCTGTACCAAATAATTTTGAAATCTGGCCAGTAGTTTTGAAGGAGATGATTTTTAAAGTTTTCAAATTATTTTTCTTTTTGTTGCCATGGCAACCAGAGTTTTTCATGGATCAACTTTATTTTAGCAACTTTTGTAGAGCCTCACCCAAGGAACATTCCTGCCAAGTTTCATTAAATTTTGTCCAGCGGTTTCAGAGGAGATGTCGTTTAAAGCAAATTGTTGACGACGGACGACGCACGACTAACGACGCACGACGACGGACGCCGGACGAAGGGCGATCACAAAAGCTCACCTTGAGCACTTTGTGCTCAGGTGAGCTAAAAAAAGGCATAACTGTTTTATAATTCATGACAGTCTGACCTCCAACACAGGCATGCAATTTCATGTGTGAACTATGAGGGGCATCCATGGAAAGAAGTTGGAGATAAAAGCAATGTTAAACAAATTTTAACATCCTAAGTACAAAAATATTTAAGAGTTACTGTTCATGTAATTACTTGGACATACATTCCTGTTTCTACTGGTTGCTCTGATGTTGATAAACAAATGTGAATTTTTAGAGACATCCATTGAGTGAAAGTGAAGATAATAGCAATGTAAAATAAAACTTTATATAAAACTTTAAAAAAAGTTAAATCCAAAAAGTGCTATAAATTTGCAAAATAAAAAAAAAATGTAAAAGTTACTGTCCATGTTTCTACTAGTTGGTGTGATGATGATCAAGGCATGCATGAAGTTTGGAAGACATTGAGTTAAAGTGGAGATAATAGCATTATTAAACAAAATTTTAATGTTTTTCTAAGTCCAAAAAGGGCTTTAGATATAAAAAAAATGGAAGAGTTGCAGTTTCTGATTCTCTTGTTGATCTATGATGATAACCATGTTGAGTTTGGGGGACATCTAGTAAACTGGAGAAATAGCAATGTTAAACAAAGTTTAACATAAACCTTAAGTAGGTTGGTCTGATGATAATAAACACATGTCTGAGGTTTCATAGACATCTTTTGAGTCAAACTGGAGATAACAGCAATGTTAAACAGAAGTTTAACATAAACCTTAAGTCCAAAAAGGGTAATAAATATGCAAAATTATTTGAAAGAGTTACTGTTCCTGTTTCTTCTGGTTTGTCTGATGAGGATAAGCATATGTGTTAAGTTTGCGGGATATCAATTGAGTAATAGTGCAGATAATGGCAACGTTAAATACCTTAACATTTCTTTGGATGTTGTTGACATTTTTTACATATCACCTGCCTATCTTATACCTTTAAGAGATTTTAGCTGAAGACAAATGTAAATGACACTGAAAGTAAAGGGCCATTCTTATTATAACATCCTTTACAAGTTGTCAATACATTAAGCATATATCATCGGCCTATCTTAAATAGGATCAAAGTAATACTGTGGATATAATTTTCAAAAAAAGGCAAATACTCTGATGAGAAGAGCTCTCCTTGGAATATTTTTTGCAACATCAGACTATTTTAATAGGAACAATGTGATGCTGCAGGTATTCTCCTTTTTTTTAAACAAGAGGGCCAAGATGGCCCTGTGTCGCTCACCTGATTAAGATGGCTGTGTTAGGCAAAATGACAAAAAATCTGGCATCTAAAGTGTTTTTCTAACATTTGACTAAGTGGCCTACATTTTGATCCTACCTGAATTTACCTGGTGACCTAGTTTTTGACCCAACATGACCCAATTTCGAACTCATCCAAGATATCATGTAGACAAACATCCTGACTAAGTTTCATGAAGATTGGGCCAAAACTGTGGCCTCTAGAGTGTTCACAAGGTTTTTCTAAGATTTGACCTGGTGACCTAGAGGGCAAACAAAGTGAAATCTGGCTTTTTTCAATTTTAAAAGGGGCATAACTCCTGACCTAAGGGTCCAATTTCAGCCATAACCAACTTAGCCAAAATTTGATGGTTATAAAATTGTTATAAAATTTAAATACAATGACCTAAAAAATAAAGATGCTAGAGTGCAAACAAAGTGCAATATGACTTTTTTAAATAATATAAGGGGTGTAACTCCTGACCTAATGGTCCGATATCAGCCAAACTCGAACTTGGCTGAGATTTTTTGGTTATAAACAATGTCATTAAGTTTGAATGCAATTGCTAAAGAAATGAAGATGTTAGAGTGCAAACAAAGTGAAATCTGGCTTTTTTAATTTTAAAAGGGGCATAACTCCTGACCTAATGGTATGATATCAGCCATAATCGAACTTGGCCGAGATTTTATGGTTATAAACATTGTTATCAAGTTTGAAGATAATTGCTCATGAAATGAAGATGCAAGAGTGCAAACAATGTGAAATCTGGCTTTTTTGAATTTTAAAAGGGGCATAACTCCTGACCTAATTGTACGATATCAGCCATAATTGAACTTGGCCGTGATTTTATGGTTATAAACATTGTTATCAAGTTTGAAGATAATTGCTCATGAAATGAAGATGCTAGAGTGCAAACAATGTGAAATCTGGCTTTTTTTAATTTTAAAAGGGGCATAACTCCTGACCTAATTGTACGATATCGGCCATAATTAAATTTAGTCGTGATTTTATGGTTATTAACATTGCTATGAAGTTTGAAGATAATTGCTCATGAAATGAATATGCTAGAGTGCAAACAATGTGAAATCTGGCTTTTTTTAATTTTAAAAGGGGCATAACTCCTGACCTTATATTCCAATATCAGCCATAATCAAACTTGGCCGAGATTTTATGGTTATAAACATTGTTTTAAAGTTTGAAGATAATTGCTCATAAAATGAAGATGCTAGAGTGCAAACGAACAAATTGTGGACGACGGACGACGGACAGACGGACGGACGACGGACATTCATCGATCCTAAAAGCTCATCCTGAGCACACGTGCTCAGGTGAGCTAAAAAATAAGGGCACTAACTGTGAAAGGAAAAGAGGTTCTAATAGAAAAATCTGCTCGCGACACATCGTCTCCAAGTCAGTGATACATGTACCAAATATCATCAGCTAAATTTAAATATAAAGAGAATTGCTCTGGGAAGGGAAGACAATTTTTTAACAATGGACAATAACTTAAAAAAAGGGGCAATAGAGGGCAGAGTACAATACACCTAATTATAACATTTAGGCCACTTGATTTGACCTGGTTACCTTCAGCAGTAACCAATGTCAAATATTGGGTACAATAAGTGTTCAAAGTTTTTATACAGATTATAATTAATAGAAATAAGTCAAACATCTGGAGGCCTCATTTTCCAGAATTGCAGGAAAGAAGCATGAGATTATCATTAGGTAAAAAATATTTCTGAACACTAGCTCCAGGGGAAAGATTTTGAATTTAAGTACATGTATATATATGAAGAGTACCTACAGAAACTTGCTGCCCCCAGTTAAGACATCATTTTCCAAAGGATCAAATTCATTTTAACAATGTGGTATGTGGGTGACAATTTGTGCCAAATGAAATTAAAATCTGACCATTAGTTACAATGATTTTTTTTATAAATATATAAACAGTATGATTATTAGGAAACTAGCCAACCATCAGGTGCTCCATTTTTAAGGAATAAACTTCAAGTAAGCAATTATGGTAGAAGGCAATGAGGTAACCATTTGTGCAAATTGAAATTAAATTTTGACCAATGGTTTCAGAAAGGAAGAAATTTAAGGGACAACTTAATTTTAGCAATGGCAGTAGATAGTCATGAGGTGGCAATTTGTAACTTTTAATACAATTCTTTAAGACTTTGGAATGACAGCCCATTTTCCTCAATAAACAAATTAAGTTAATTTTTTTTTTTTTCTTACATTTAGAGCATGAGATTAAATTTAAAATTCATGAGAAACTTTTTAATCACTAGGTCAGTAAATAAGGCAGTTTTAGACCTTCTGAAATTTTAGTTAAGAGAAAACTGAGTTGAAATGTTGTGAAATGCAAGCAAGGTCATTTTTTTATGAGGGTAAAATTAAAACACAACAAATCATCAAAAATAAAACAAAAAGAAAAAGAGAAAATATAGTATAACGAGTTTGTCAGTGATTGTTGTGCATCCGTACATTGGCCGACAGGCACATGTTATATACAGACCATTTCACTCTGAAATGAGACATTCACTAAGTCAAGAAGTCCTCTCTGACTGTCACCAATTCAATCTTCATGTTCAAAACCTAGGCGCAGTCGGCCGTATCAAAAGTACCGACGTGAGCTGACAAATGACGAAGAGGACACGGTCACCGTTAGTGATCACATCCACCCGAGATATTCTAATGACGATTACGGTAACAATGCTGGTCACCAGGGGACGGCATGTGATAGCTACAGGCATGGACACAACGTGTCTTACCGCTATACAGACGATAGAAGTGACCGATCGCGGATACATTGGTACACACGTGACACCTCCTACAATTATGCAGGTGACTAACTTTTATAGTGCACACTGATTAATCTGACTTTGATTGTTTAACAACTATGATGGAGTTTGAGTGTATACAGTTAATATTTATAATGACTACAGTTAACATTTGAACTTGGAACGCAACTGGTCTTATGTCTAGTGCGTACTACCTTAGTTGTATGCTTGAGACACATCACATAGATATATGTGGTATTTCTGAACATTGGCTGTCGAAGAATAATCTGTCATTCCTCGACAGTATCAATCAGTCTTACACAGGTTTTGGTCGTGCAAATAGTAGTAATAATTGTAATCCTGTAAAGAATACAAGGGGAGGTGTAGCTTTAATATGGCATACTAGGTGGAATGATCAGATTACACCTTTAGATATTGATGATGATCGAATTATTGGTGTTCAATTTCGGATTAGCCCGGGTGTTTTTACATATATTATTCAAATTTATTCACCAAGTACTAATTATAGTATAAATCGTTACATTGAACATATCTTATCAATTCAAGATGTTAACAGTATTTATGCAAACAGAGGGCGAATTATTATTATTGGCGATTTTAACTCTCACCTTCAGGGTAAACATTTCATTAAGCCAAGTGATACACGTAGTTATGAGTTAAATTGCTTGCTGGAAAATAATAACCTGGTAGCTGTTGATACGTTACCTATATATACTGGCGCACACTCAACGTTTGTATCTTATAACGGTAAATACGAGTCACTGATAGATCACATACTTTTACCTGTAGAGGCTATTGACCTTATAAGGAATTGTCAGATTACTGATGATGATTGTATCAACGTATCCACACATCGTCCATTGTTGTTTCATTGACAGTGCAAGTGATTTGTGGGAAGACAAATCCGCTACCATTTAAGCCGATCAAATGTAGTGGGGCGTTAGTAAATTTTAATCTCGCAGTATCGGGTATGTTGTCAAATATAGACTTTAGAAGTGTTGAAGAGTGTACACAAATGGACATTGATGATCACTATAAGCATATTGTAGACTGTGTCAGATTTAGCTCTGAATTATTTCTTCCTTGTTCAAAATATAAATCATATTTAAAACCTTATTGGGATATTAGCCTAAAAACTATGCATAAAACCATGCGAGCTAAACGTAGTGAGTGGCTAGCGGCTGGGAAACCGCGTGGTAATTCTCACATATCGTATAGAAATTATAAGGATGCAAAACGTATATTTTTTTTTTTTTTTTTTTATTGTCCCCGTACATAGGTAGCAGTGGGTCGAGGGACCATCCCACTGACCACCTTACAATAACGATAGACATACATTCATATTTATGAATAAGACAATAAAATGAAATTTACAATGAAACATAGAGAAAGAAAAACAAAAATATACATGCATACACAGCTAGTCTCAAACCATTTTTCTATTTTTTAGATATGTGGATAATGTCTATAAGTACTTTACCACTGCCCAATTTTTATTTCTGAAACCATTTTTCTATTATTTAGATATGTGGATTGTCTATAAGTACCTTTACAACTGCCCAATTTTCTATTTCTGAAACTTTGATATTGGTGCTTTTGTAAATTTGCCAAGCTAAATTTAAGCTACTCTTTAAACCACAAAAATTTGGTGTTATTTTTTTCCTTTGGCATATAAAAATGTATCTTTTAATATGTAAAAACAAAACATAAAATTTATCAAATTCCTTTTTGCTTTTTCCTATAAGAAATTCTTCACATGATATATGAATGTTTACTTCCTTGTATTCTAAAAATATTTTTACTTCTTGTATCAACTTTTGAATAAACCTACACTCCCAGAACAAATGTAAAAACGTATATTTAGATCATATCACAGGAGGGTAGTAAAACGTTATTGATAAAATTCACCAAGATATTGATAAAGCATGTTCGGTAGACTGTGGGTTATTTTGGAAACTTTACAACCGGTCTTATAAAGGCGTTTCTCATTCTGTGTCCTCAGGAAGTAAGTTACAGTTCAATGATCGTGTTCTCAAAGATCCTGAGGAGATTACACAAGCTTGGAGAGATTACTTTGCTACCTTGTATAGTGATACGGAACATGTATCATTTGACAACTCTTTTCGGGATAAAGTAAAGGCATCTGTTGACGTTTGGAAAAGCTATGACATCATAAAAGACCAAAAGAAAATATCACATTAGGAATTATGTTTAGCTATAAAAGACATTAAAGGTGGGAAAATTTGTGGGTTGGACGGCATATATAATGAGCACATTATTAATGGTTGTATAGAGCTTCGTAACTGTATATTGCTATTGTTTAATAAAATGTTAGCTGTGTCCTATGTTCCATGTCAATTAAAAGAGGGGTGCATAATAACGTTGTTCAAGGGAGTTAATAAACGTAGAGATGACCCAAAAAGTTACAGGGCAATTACGTTGTCGTCCTGCTTGTTAAAACTCTATGAACGTGTTTTGTTAGGACGTCTTAAAGAAAAGCTCTCCGTTCCCATTCACCCACTGCAGGGTGGATTTCAAGATGGCATGGGATGCAACATGACCAGTTTTCTGTTAAGGGAATGTTCCAACTATTGCAAAGAAAACAATAGTAAGTTGTATGCTTGTTTTCTTGACGCTCGTCAAGCTTTTGACAGAGTATGGCACGATGGCCTACTTTTCAAGTTGAGGCATATGGGTATAACGGGTCAGCTCTGGCAGTCTGTAGTCAGTATGCATAACGACATGTTTAGTTGTGTAATATACAAAAGTCATATATCACACCGTTTCCCGATATTACAGTCTACGAGGCAAGGGGGGCACGTGGTCTCCATTTCTCTATTTATGCTATATCAATGACTTAATTAAGGAGTTGTCCAGTTCGGGGCTTGGTTTGTCTATTAATGATTACAGTTATAGTTCACCGACTGTTGCTGACGACATGCTGTTGCTTTCGTTATCTATAAAAAGTTTACAGTCAATGATAGATTTGTGTTACAGTTATTCTTGTACTTGGAAATTTCTCTACAATCCGTCTAAATGTGCTATCATGGTGTTTAACGAAAAGATGCGTGACTGTTACAGATCCCACCGAATTTGGAGTATTGGCGGAGACAGGATTAATGAAGTGAATATGTATACACATCTAGGTATAGATTGTGATACTGATTGTAAACAAAGTGATAGAGTAAGGATTATTGTGTTAGGCTGGTAAAACTTTCTTTAGTAACATTAGATAGAAATACTATATCTGAGTTGAATCCAGTCACGTGCAAACGTATTTATGATTTTAATCATTTTACCTAAGGTTTTATACGGCTGTGAATGTCTTTAATAATATGTCGTTGCAAAGAAGGTGGTTCTCTTAGAAAAGACACATCTGATGTGTATAAACTTTGTACAGGGTCTTAGTATAAGATCACGGACCGATGTTTGATAAGTATGATCAACGCCCTCCCATTGAATGTGAGATAGAGAAACGTAAGTTTAATCTTTCTCGACAGTTATGTCGCATGAAAAGGGACTGTGCAGTTAAACGATTATTCTTAATTCGTCTAGCATATAGTAAATTAAACAATAACATGATAGGCTTTTTTCCCCAATATATTGGAAGTGTTAAGGAAATATGGTCAGAGCAATTACTTAAATGTTTTTCATTAAAAACCTGCAAATTTCCGTCCAAGTATACATGGAAGCATTTAATATATAACCGTAATAAGGCAAATAGTCAAAGACAGTTGGCTTACAAGATATTCAAAAGCAGATTGATAGAGTGAGGTCCGTGAACTGTCAATATAATTGCATAATTTATGAAAAAATGCATATAAATAACCCAAATCAGCTTAAAAATTTAAAACAATTGCAAAATTATGGTGAATTTGGCATGGAAAGGGGGAAATGGTCGTAAATGTGGACATGATTTCGGAGAATTATCTATAACGATCACATTATTCTTGATTGCCATATTCTGGGGAACATCGATAAATATCTTGAAAAAAAATTACTCAAGGTGTTCAATGTCCACCCATTAATTATTTTAATGAGTGAAAAGTATGAATCATTTATTAAATTTATTTTTAAGCCACATTCAAATTTCATGTGGCAGTATTATAATAATTTTGAGGCTTAAAGTATACAATGCATGAGTACATGTAAGTATCATGCACATATACTTATATACAGCTATAGAGAGTCACATTACTTGCTGGTGTTTTTTGTACTTAGCATGTTTGTGTTTGTACATTCGTATGTGTTGTAACATATTGATTATTAGTACGTTTTAAATGTGTAAACGTTACTAATGAATATCTGGATGTATTGTTTGCATTCGGGGAATTCATAAAGTTTGTACACTGGTACACATGTACCGAGAGTATATTGCATTGTATCCGGTGTGTTACATAATTATATACTTTGTACTGTAATGTTCTATGTAAGTGCTTTAATTAGGACTTTCTGCCCTTTCGGCAGAAAGTCCTATTGGGTTTGTACTGTTTATTCTTCTTTTTCTTATTAGGACTTTCCCGCCTACAGGCAGAAAGTCATATTGGGTTTGTACTGTTTTTTTATTATTCTTCTTCTTCTTCTTATTCTTTTTTTCTTCCTCTTAATATTTTGTGTTAATTTTCGAGGTGTTGCCCATTAACTCAGAACAATGAAAATTTTATGGCATATTTTCAAACCATGGGCTTTCGGATGCAATGAATTGTATAATCATATGACGTCAAAAAACGTCAGACTTGACGTCACGTGAAAAAGTTTGTACGCGGTCCCACAGCCATTATTTCTGGACCGATTTTCATCAAATTTTCAAAAGAATGTGTATATTAGGCCCTAGTTGTGCATCCCGGTGTCCCGTTTTTCAAAATTCGAAAAGTCCATGGTTCTATAGCGAATCCAAGATTCGAACCAAGGTCGTAAATTTTTAAATGCTTATAAAATCTGTCCTATTTTTAAAATAGAAAGTTGATTTTTTAGTCCCGTATATAGTTCTCTAGAAGTTTTAAAGATTTTGTGAAAATAAATGTCATATGACGTCCCGTGACGTCATTAAATGATAATGTATTTCTAATATTAACAAGAATATTTCTATATGTTGAAATTGTCGAAGGGCAATGAAAATTTAATGACACATGCTTCAAATGCTGAAATTTTTGATTTCCCATGATTTTCATATGCCTATGACGTCATATGACGTCACAACTTGAAATATGCAACAAAAGTTTGTACGCGGTCTGCAGCCATTGTTTATGAACCGATTTTCATCAAATTTTTCACAGAATGTGTATATTAAGTTCTAGTTGTGCATCCCGGTGTCCGTTTTCTCAAAATTCGAAATTGCCAAGGTTCTATAGCGAAACCAAGATTCGAACCAATGTTTGTAAAATTTTCAAATGCTTATAAAATCATTCCTTTTTGAGATAGAAAAATTGATATTTGGTCATATGTAGGTCTCTCGGAGTCTGAAAAATTTTTGAAAATTTGCAATCATATGACTTCACGTGACGTCATTATTTTGAAAAATATATTACTAACATTAACAAGATTATTTCTTAAAATTTTTTAAATGGTTCGAAAGAAAATTAAAAAAAATTTAAGACATAATTTTCACATTTTAAAAAATTTCTATTTCAAAAATTTTTAAAAAGCAATTTTTTAAATGGCTTCCCCACTTTACATATTTTACAAAAGTTTGTCCCGGCCAAAACCCCCTTACATAAAAACCGATGTTCATAAAATTTTCCCCCAAAAGAAATTTTTTTTAAAAAAACTAGTTGTGCACCCCCTTTCCGTTTTTAAAAAATTTAAAAGACCGGGGTTTAAAAGGGAAAACCAAGATTGGGGGAACCAGGTTTTTTAATTTTTTTAAATGCTTATAAAATCGGCCCCCCTATAAATTTGAAAAAGATTTTTGAACATTTTAAAAGGTTTATGGATGATTTAACGATTTTGTGAAAATGAACGTAAAATTGGGGCGTCAGATGACTTTTAATAAAAAGAAAATCTATTTTTAAAATTTACAAAAAAATTTCTAAAGTTAAAAGGGGCCATGGGGGGGAAAATTTTAAAACTTTTTTTCTTCAAATGTTATTTTTTTAATTCTACATTTTTTTGAAAAAACCCCTCATATGACTTTTTCATTTTCCAATCCCCCAAAAAAATTTTTCCCGGGGCTCCCGCCATTGTTTAAAAAACCCCCTTTTTTCAAAAAATTTACAAAAGTGAAAATTTTTGGGTTTAGTTGAGAAACCCGGGCCCCTTTTTTCCAAATTTTTAAAAATGCAAATTTTTAAGGGGGACCAATATTCGAACCTTTTGGCCCCCCCAAATTTTTTTAAAAAGTATAAAATCGTTTCCAGATGAGTTAGAAATCTAATAATTTTAAAATTTTAAAAATAAAACCCCCCCAAAAGGGCTTTACATTCTCGAAGAAACTCATTTTTTCGTCCCCAAAACCCCAAAAATTTTAAAAATTTTTTTTTGAAATAAACCGTTTTAAAAAAAAATTTGTTAACTTCCCAGGACCCCGAAATCTTTGGAATATTTTTTTAAAAAGCTTTTTAAAACACTGTAATTCCCCATTAATTTTTTCGTTTTTTAAAAACCCCCTAATTTGACGTCCAGGGGAAAAAAAGGTTTTTTTTCCGGGGTTTTTAGCCCCCTTTTTTTTTTGGAAAACCAAAATTTTCCCCCAAAATTTTAAAAAAGAAAAAGAAAACCCTTTTTGTTGTGATCCCGGGTTTTCCGTTTTTTAAAATTGAAAAGACAAAAGGCAATGGGGTTTTTTTGGCGAAACCCAATTTTAAACAAAATTACGTCAAATTTCAAAAAAATTTTAAAAAAAAGCCCCTTGAATGAAAAAGAAAAATTTATAATTTTTGGCTGAAAAAATTTGTCTTTAAGACTTATTTTTTAAATTTTGAAGATTTTAAGTTATTTGACGTCCCCCAAAAACAAAAAAAAAAAAAATTTTAAAATAAATTTTGCGTTTTAATTTTTAATTTTTTTGCAAAGTTGCAAGGGCCCCCAAAAAAAAAATTCTTGATATATTAAGAAAAATTTTAAATTTATTTCATTGATTTTTCCCCTTTCCTTTTATGTTAAAATGACAACAAAAATTTAACCTTAACCCCCCACTCTTGTACGCGGCAACACCATCCCCTTTCAGATGGGAAAACCCCAAATTTTTTAACGTTTTAAAAAAAAATTTATTTTTTAAAAAAGATTAAAAAAAAACCAAGTTAAAAAATCGAAAAAAAAAAAAAAATTTTCCCCTTACTTTTTGCAATTTCCCCCAAAATTAAAAAAGGGTTTTTTTTTTTCCCCAAATTTTTTTTTTAATTATGGCCAAAAAAAAACAATTTTTAAAAGGTCAAATTTTTATCCCTTAATGTTTTTGCTTTTAAGTATTTTACAAATGAAACCCCAAAGTCCCCTCATTTTATCCAAACGAATGAAAACTAAAAAATTTTTTATTTAATTTTTTTTCTCCAAACTAAACGCTTATTTTTTTTTTGTTTCAATACTCCCCGGAAAAATGAAATTTTTTAAAAACTTATTAGCCACGCAGGAAATTTTGATTTCTATGTTTTTCCCCATGCCAAAGACGTCCTATGCCCACAATTTTTAAAAAGCCCCCAAAAATTTTTTCGCGGCTACAGCCATTGCTTTTAAACCCCAAATTTTTTCAAATTTTCACAGATTGGGTTTTTTTAAAAAAACAAAATTTTGCATCCCGGGTCCGTTTTTTTTTAAAAAAAAAAAAAATCCATGGTTTTTAAAACGAATCCAAGATTCGAAACCCCCAAAGGTTTTGGGAAAATTTTTTAAAGCTTATAAAATCTGTCCTATTAAAAAAAAAAAATTTATATTTTTTCCGAAAAAAAGGGGGTCTAAAGTTAAAAAAATTTTTTTTAAAATATTCCATATGACGTCCCCCTGACCGTCCAAAAAATAATTTAAAACAATATTAACAAATAAAATTTTATATGTTTAAAAAATTTTCGAAAGGGGAAAGAAAATTTAAAAGACACAAGCTTCAAAAAACTGAAATTTTGATTTCTAAATTTTCATAGCCTTTTGACGTCATATGACGTCACACTGGAAAAGCAACAAAAGTTTGTACCCCTTCCAAAAACCATTGTTTAAAAGAACCAATTTTTATAAAAAAACACGAATGTGTATATTTAATTCTAGTTGTGCACCCGGGGCCTTTTTTTAAAAATTGGGAAAACCCAAAGGCCCATAGCTTTCCCAAAATTTCCCCAACCCCCAACCCCAAATTTTTTAAATTTTTTTTTAAAAAAAAGGGGCCTTTTTTTAAAATAGAAAAAAATTTTGGGTTTTAGTATATAGGCCCCTGGAGTCTTAAAAAATTTTGGGGGAAAAAAATTCTATGACGCCCCCGTAAAAGTAAATTTTTTTAAAAATGAATTTCAAATTTTAAAAAGATTATTTCTATTTTTTTTAAATTTTTTGAAGGGCAATAAAAAAAATTAAGCCGCATTTTTTAGATGAAATTTTTGATTCAAAGTTTTTCCCCAAACCTATGAGTCATTGACGCACATTTTAAAAAATCCCCCAAAAAATTGGGGAAAGCGGTCCAGACCCCTTGGGTTAAGAACCAAAAATTTTATAAAAATTTTCCCCAAAAAATGAAAAATTTAAAAGTTTTTTATTGTTAAACCGTTTTCCTTTTTTTTTAAAAATTAAAAGTCCCCCCATAAAAAGGCGATCCAAGATTCGAACCAAAAAATCAATTTTTTAAGCTTAAAAAAAAAGTCCTATTTGAGATAAAAATTTTAAATATTTTTTCATTTGTAGGTCTCTGGGTGTCTTAACAATTATGTGAAAAAAAAAGCCCCTATCCCCCCGGGGCGTCTTTTTTTTTTTTAAAATAAATTTCCCCTTTTTTTTTTCCCCTTTTTTTTTAATTTTTTTTTTAAACCCCCTTTTTTTTAAAAATTTTTAATATTTTTTCAAAAGCCCTAGGACGATGAAATTTTTTTTTGGGTTTTGGGGGGCCCTTTTAGAATTTTGTTTCCCCCCCCACGCATTTTTTTTTGCCATATCTCAATAAAAACAAAATTTTTTTAAAAATTGTATGAATAAAAATTATAGCTGAATAATTTTTTTTCCCCAAAAATTTATTTTAAAAAATTTGGGTTTTCCCCAATAAAAAGGGGTTAAAAAAAAAAAAAAAATTTAAATGAAAAAAATTTTTTTCTGATAATATCTGTTTTTTTTGAGGTTTAATTTTTAATATCCCCAAAAAAAGCCCCGAAAAAAAAATTTTATACATTATCCCCGAAAAAAGTAAAAGTTTTAAGGCTTTCTAACGGTACCAAGTTTTTTTAAAATTTTGGTTTTTAAATAAAATTTTTTCATGGAAAATAAGAAAAATTCAAAACAGCACCCCTAAAAAAAAGGGGAAAAGGCCCCCGCGGGGGGCCCCCCCTTTAAAAAGTTGCGCAACGACTTAAAAAAAAAAAAAAAAAAAAAAAAAAAAAAAAAAAAAAAAAATTTTAAATTTGGGGAAGGCCCCATCAAAATTTTTTTTTTTTTTTTGTTGTTGTTGTTTTTGTTTTTTTGTTTTTTTTCCAATTTTTTACTTTTTTTCCAAAAAAGCTTTGAAGTTAATACATGTACAAGGGCCCAAACCAAGACAAAAATCCTTTTTTCAACCCTATGAAAAAAACGAGTTTTTTCAATTTAAAAAAAAAAATTAAAAAGCAGCCCCACTTTTTTTAACCCCCCCCAAAAAAATGAAATTTTTTATATAACGAAAAATTAAATTGCATCAGTTTTTAGCGGGGAATTTACCTTTCAAATATCACCATAAAATTTTTAAATTCCAGGGGAATTTTTGGCAAAACCAAAAGCCCAAACCGCCAAAATCGCTAAAACATTTCTACGTTACAGGGCGAAAGGGGATGCCCCCATTCAAAAATTCAAACTTCTTCCTAAGAGGCTAAAATTAAAAAAGGGGTTCAACTGACTGGGGGATTTTAAAATTTTTTTGTGTATGAAAGTTAAAACTTTTATTTGAACAAAAGTTTTTAAAATTTTTTTTATTTCATAATTTTACATATTTTTAAAATTTTTTAAGTAAACACAAGTTCAAGATAAAAGGGGGGGCTTTTTTTTAAAATTTTTAAAAATGTGGGGTTTTTTTTTTTTGCTTTTTTTAAAAAAAAAAAGAGGAGATAGGGGAAAAAGCAATTTTTGGCAGATTACTATTTTTCCATCTTCTATATAACTAAAAAAAACAATGTTGCAGAAAGTCCTATCATTTTGTTTTTTAAAAAATGACATCTAGTTTTATTTTGGGCCTTTTTGCCCTTTTTCCCAAAATCCAAAATTGGGGGTTTTACTGTTTTTTTTTCCCCCTTTTTCTTTTTTTAAATTTTTTTCCCCCAGGCCCCAAAAAACAATTGGGTTTGTTTTTGTTTTTTTTTTTTCTTCTTCCCCTTTTCTTATTCCCCTTTTTTTTTCCTCTTAAAAATTTTTTTTTTAATTTTTTAGGTGTTGCCAAAATTAACCCCAACAATGAAAAATTTTTTTGGGATATATTTCAAACCATGAGCATTTTTTTCAAAAAAATTTTTTTTAAAATTATATGACGTCATATAACGCCCCACTTGACGTCCAGAAAAAGTTTTGTAAAGGGGGTCTAACACCATTATTTTTTTTCCGATTTTTTCAAAAAATTTCCCCAGAATGTGTATGTTAAGGGGCTAGTTTGTGCATCCCGGTGTCCGTTTTTTTAAAATTTTAAAAGTCCCAAGGTTTTTTTAGCGAAACCAAGATTCGAACCAAGGTCCCCACATTTTTAAAAGCTTATAAAATCTTCCTAAAATTTTAAATAAAAATTGATTTTTTGTCAGTATATATCCCCAAAAATTTTAAACATTTTGGTTTTAAAAAAAAATTTTAATGAACTTTTCGTGAAAGTCCCCTTTAAAGGGGAATGGAATTTTTTTAAAATTAACCCCAAAAAAAATTTTTATAAAATTCAATTGCCCCAAGGGGGAAAGAAAAAATTAAAAGGGGAAAATTCTTCAAAACCTGAAATTTTGATTTTTAAAAAAATTTTTATATGCCTAAAAACGTCAATGACTCCCCCCCCTTAAAAATGCAACAAAAGTTTGTAACGCGGTCCCCCGCCCCTTTTTTAAGAACCCCTTTTTTTCAAATTTTTCACAGAATTGTGATATTAATTTTTTTGTGGGGCTCGATTTTCCGTTTTTTTTTTAAAAATTTGAAAAGTCCATGGTTTTTATACGAACCAAAAATTCGAAACCCAAAGGCGTACTTTTTTTTTAAAGCTCATAAAATCGGCCTATTTGAGATAGAAAAGGGTTTTTTTGGTCAGTAAAATGGGCCCCCAGTTTTAAAATTTTTTTAAAAATAAACTCAATGACGCACGTGACGCCCCCATATATAATTTATTTCAATAAAACAAGGGGTTTTTTTAATGTTGAAATTGCGAAGGCAATGAAAATTTAATGACACATGATTCAACGCAGAAATTTCGATTTAAAAGATTTCAAAACCTATGACTCATATGAAAGTCACATTTGAAATTGACTACGAAAGTTGTCAGGGTCCAGAGCCTTTTTTAATGGCCTTTTTTTTTATCAATTTTCCAAAAATGTTATATTACGTTCTATTTGTAACCGGGTCCTTTTTTAAAATAAAAAAGTCCCATCTATGGCGGCCCCAAGATTCAACCAAGGACGAAAATTTTTAAATGCTTATAAAAATTCCTATTTGAATAAAAGTTGAAATTTTGTCAGTAGGGGGTCTCTGGGGTGCTAACAATTATTTAAAATAAACGCAAGACGTCCCGTACTCTTTTTTTATTTTATTATTCTTTTTTTTTCCAAAAAACCCTTTTATTTTAATTTTTTTCAATGTCCGGGACGTAAATTTTTGGGGGTTTTACCCACGGGGGAAATTTGATTTCAATATATTAGCCCCCATGACGCACAGACGTCACAGCTAAAAAAGGGAAAAAAATGTGTTCGCGCTCTAAGCCGCATTTATTCGGTTGTCTTAAAAATTTTCACAGAGGTACTTTTTAAAAACTAAGGTGTGCAAAAATCCTTCAGCTAACCAAATTAAAAAAACCCCCAATTTTTCTGGGCAAAATAAGATTCGAAAATGACCGAAAATTTCATTTTAGGATTAAAAGCTTCAGGATGAGATAAAATTGAAACTTCCTTTTGCAGTCGAAAAATTTCTACAAAATTTTGATCGTGACTCAATTCCCCCCTTTTGGACTCAAAACATACTTTTTAATTTTCTTTTTGTTCAATTTTTCACATGATCATTGTTCAGAAAAATGAAAATTTCAGAGTTATGAAGAAAAAAAACCTTTTTTAAAAATAATAATTTTTTTTGCCCCTATGACGTCTGTGACTCAGAGCTAAAAATATAAAAAATTTTTTCACGCCTACCCGCCATTTAGGTCGATTTTTTTCAAATTTTTACAGATGGTACATCTGAAACTAAAGGGGTTTAAATTTTGTCACAACCTTAATTCCCCAAAAACCGAAGAAAAATTCTAAAGAAAATTTCGAACTTTGGGGCCTTTTAAACTAGAATCAATTTTTCAGCCCTGTCCACTCATATACATCATGTTTCGTCACAGACTAATGCTTAGTTTTATCTTTGCACTAATTGGGAAAAATAATTGTTCAGCATGAACATAAATATCCCCCGGGAGTCATTAATAAACTTCTACCCCTGCTTTTTGCATTAACACAGCTTTCAGAAAGTCCTACTTTTTTCACGAAGACATCTATTTATATTAATTTTTATGTAATTTTTTTTTTTGTGATTGTGATCTTTGTGAAATTTTTTAAGTAGGGGAAATAAAGATATATAAATTCTTTCATTTCTGGATCAATCAATAACATGAAAAAGGGAATTTATAAAATTTTTTATAAACCCATCTTATTACCCTTCGTATTTAAAAAAAAAACAACTTACCGTGTATTGACTTTCAATGCAGTTGTAGATTTTCAATTTTTTCACAAAATTATGTCGGGCTTCTTTTGCTCGCTCCCCCCAAACAAATACAAAATCTCGATTCTTAAAACTTTTTTCACAAAACCCATTTTTAAAAAAAATTTATCAAATTACATGAATTTCTAAAATTTAGTTTATAATTAAAATCGATAGGGTGTTTTTATGTGAAATGGACACTTGATGATGTTAATAAAAATAATCTCAATCATTTAAAAAAAATGGGGGACAAAGGGTCAAGTCCACATTTTTTACATATTTTCCTTCATTTTTTCAAAAATACATTCATTCCCGGGTTTTTTTTTTTTTTTTTCCCCCTTTTTTTTTATTTCCCAAACATGCTCCCTCAATTTAGAAAAAAATTAGTTTTATTACGAAAAAAACCGAAACTGCAAAACCAAAGGTTTAAATACCCAAATCCGGTTCCTTTTCAACCACGAACCAATACAGTAGCCCGGCGGGATCCCCGTCAATTTTAAAAAATAAAACAAAATATTTCTTGTCAAATTCAAATAATTTGGTGTATCTAAACAATGGGTCAATCACAAAAATGATGAACCAGGTCTGGCGCCCTTGATGCCACCGATGAAGAAATATGTAATTAATCAGTAAACCCCCCCGGGGGTAGTTCCTCTTGGCCCCCACACACGATTGGGGGTTTATTAAAAAAAAAAAACAAAGACAAATTTTTTTGCCATTTACTAGTATCAAAGTGCGCAGGCGCCCCGGGCAAAGGTGAGAGGGGTTCCAAAAATAAAAAGTAGGGTAAACCTACCAATGTATGGAACATGCAAACAAAGGCCCCCTTTGGTGAATGATGATATAATTTTTAATAAATGGTAATAATGAATTTGATAAAAATAAATAACTAAAATATTTAACACAAGGAGGGAATGTTCATTAATCAAATTAC
>CM037780.1:2088941-2108990 GCA_021229015.1 Solen grandis | reverse complement strand
TTTTTTATTTTTTGAATTGTGAGGCCCTTTCAAACATAACAATACATATTGTGTGAAAATTTCATGAAGAATGAACAGAAAATAAAGTCAGGAGCGACAAAAGCATGTTTTTGAAATTTTAATTTTTCCTAAAATTTAGTGAAGTTTGACCGTTTCTAGAGGACATACCACGCATTTCCTTAATTCGCCACCCCATATATTTTGTGCGTATATGTCTTGCAAATCGTATGCAGCAAACAGAATTCTTCTATCTGATCTCTAACAAAAGTGGGTAGGTTTTTCGTAGACCTACCCTCATTTTTCCACTTTTTTCCAAGGTTCGAACATTCAACCTCTCCTAGAACAATTTTTTTCCCGTACACGATGATAAGATATTCATCATATTTGATTGGGCTGTCAACAAGGAACATTATGTAAAATACCGCATCTAAATCAGGTTTCAAATTTTTGAGTTATTAGCAAAACAGTGATTACATGCATTGCGCCCCCTAGTGGCTAAATCAGAAATAAATGTGAAAAGTTTGACCAATTAGGCACATGTTCAGATAAAGATGACTCCATGCCCAAAATTTCTAGCTTAGTTTACTGTAATAAACATAACAAACCCAAAAGGTCTTTCTGCTTGAGGCAGAAAGCCCTAATAAAAGTTTGAAGAAAGCCGTTATAACAAAGGCAATATGCTTATCGGTCCTGGTGTACACCATTGCATTCTAAAATGCACCTCATTCTCTCAAATACGCATCGCAATTCACCTTTCAACACGGGCACTCTTTCCTGCGTAGGAACGTCCGGATAGAGGGTAACCAACCCAATAACCGCCTTCTTCTCTTCCTTCAAATTGCCAGATTTTCATATACAAGCCCTTTCCGAAAAACATGAATATCTGCCATGTTTGTTGACGGAATCACTTGAAATTTTCAGGACATTTTGCACATTGTAGGCTACGGCATTCGTGCAAATTTCAACTTCAAACATCAACTTGCCGATTTTATATGAATTTTTTAATAATTTCTGCTTAAATATGCATGACGTTATAATCACGTGACCAAACAAGTATTCCTTGCAGTATACATCACTTCACTTTTCAGTGTGTTAATCCTGAAGAAATCATGATTTTTGACTCAAAGTTCATGAAACTACAGCGTTTCAATTTCGTTAAAAGTACACTTTTCGCCTTTCTGTCATAAGTCAACCAATTCAACCCCGATCTTCAAAAACTAAATATCACCTGAAAGGTCTTTCAAATCACTACAGATTTTATCCACAGTGTCTAGGTAGAATCTTGTTCGTTTTTGAGATACACCTTGCCGAATAAAAACACCATCAGCTCTCTAATCCTAAAATGAAATTTTCGGTCCAATGTTCGAATCTTATTTCAGCCACACAACTTCGGTCTTTCGGAATTTCGGTTAGCTGACAGGATATGCACACTTAACTTTCAAGATGTACCATCTGTGAAAATTTGAAGAAAATCCGACCATAAATGGCGGCTGTAGAGCGTGAACACCATTTTTAACTATTTTTAGCTCTGACGTCACATGACGTCATAGTGTGCTAAAGATGCTTTTGTTCAAAAGGGCATACTTTACTGTCATAACTCTGAAATTTTCGTTATTCTGAACAACTGGCATCATGTCAAAATCATTGCCCTAAAATGAAAATTAAGAAGTATGCTTATGACGTCACAAGACGTCATATGACGTCAAAACTCAAGATATATGTAGAAATTCTGCAGAACTGCAAACTGTGTAAGTTTCAACCTTCTATCTCATCCTGAAGCTCTTTAATTCTAAAATGAAATTTTTGATCCTATGTTCGAATCTTTTTTCAGCCACAGAACTTCAGTCTTTTGGAAGTTTGGTTAGCTGACAGGATATGCACATCTGAGTTTCAAAATGTACCATCTGTGAAAATTTGAAGAAAATCTGACAATAAATGACGGCTGTAGAGTGCGAACACCATTTTTCATTATTTTTTGCTGTGACGTCATGTGACGTCATAGGTGCTGAAGATGCTTTTGTTCAAAAGCACATACCTTGCTTTCATAACTCTGAAATTTTCATTATTCTGAACAACTGGCATCATGTCGAAATCATTGCCCTAAAATGAATATTAAGAAGTATGCTTATGACGTCACATGACGTCATATGACGTCACGACTCAAAATATTTGTAGAAATTCTGCAGAACTGCAAACTGTGTAAGTTTCAACTTTCTATCTCATCCTGCAGCTCTTTAATTCTAAAATGAAATTTTCGGTCCTATGTTCGAATCTTATTTCAGCCACAGAACTTCGGTCTTTCGGAATTTCGGTTAGCTGACAAGATATGCACACCTTTTATTCAAGATGTACCATCTGTGAAAATTTGAAGAAAATCCGACCATAAATGACGGCTGTAGAGTGCGAACACCATTTTTCATTATTTTTTGCTGTGACGTCATGTGACGTCATAGGGTGCTGAAGATGCTTTTGTTCAAAAGCACATACCTTGCTTTCATAACTCTGAAATTTTCATTATTCTGAACAACTGGCATCATGTCGAAATCATTGCCCTAAAATGAATATTAAGAAGTATGCTTATGACGTCACATGACGTCATATGACGTCACGACTCAAAATATTTGTAGAAATTCTGCAGAACTGCAAACTGTGTAAGTTTCAACTTTCTATCTCATCCTGCAGCTCTTTAATTCTAAAATGAAATTTTCGGTCCTATGTTCGAATCTTATTTCAGCCACAGAACTTCGGTCTTTCGGAATTTCGGTTAGCTGACAAGATATGCACACCTTTTATTCAAGATGTACCATCTGTGAAAATTTGAAGAAAATCCAACCATAAATGACGGCTGTAGAGCGTAAACACCATTTTTCACTATTTTTAGCTGTGACGTCATGTGACGTCATAGGTGTGAAGATGCTTTTGTTCAAAAGCGCATACTTGCACCACGGTAAAACCAATCCCAAAATGAATTAAATCATTGCCCTAAAATGAAAATTAAGAAGTATGCTTATGACGTCACATGACGTCATATGACGTCACGACTCAAAATATTTGTAGAAATTCTGCAGAACTGCAAACTGTGTAAGTTTCAACTTTCTATCTCATCCTGAAGCTCTTTTATCCTAAAATGAAATTTTCGGTCCTATGTTCGAATCTTATTTCAGCCACAGAACTTCGGTCTTTCGGAATTTCGGTTAGCTGACAGGATATGCACACCTTTGATTCAATATGTACCATCTGTGAAAATTTGAAGAAAATCCGACCATAAATGACGGCTGTAGAGCGCGAACACCATTTTTCACTATTTTTAGCTGTGACGTCATGTGACGTCATAGGGTGCTGAAAATCATTGAAATCAAAATTTCCTCACGTGACTAATAAGCCATAAAAATTTCATCGTCCTAGGACTATTGCAACATATAAAAATAAGCGTTTAGTTAGGAAGAAGAAAAGAATAATAATAATAATAACTAGAT
Source organism: Solen grandis (assembly GCA_021229015.1). Lineage (NCBI taxonomy): Eukaryota > Metazoa > Mollusca > Bivalvia > Adapedonta > Solenidae > Solen > Solen grandis. The sequence goes on along the minus strand of CM037780.1, from coordinate 2,105,514 downwards.
GTCATTCGTTGATACGAATGATAGGACTTTCTGCTACATTTGTCAAATACTTAAAAGCAAAAACAGTAAGAGGATATGAAATTGCATCCTTTAACTTGCTTTTGTATGGCCATAACTTAAATGAACTTTGAAAAATAAACCGTTTAACTTGGAGGAAATTGCAAAAGTAACTGAAAATCATTTTTTTATATCGATTTATTTAACTTGGACTATTTTTATAATCTATGTTACAAATCAAATTTATTTAAAACGCTTACAATTCGAATTCCATCCTGTAATGATGGCTGTAGACCGCGTACAAGAGTGTGTAGATAACGTCAAGTTTGATGTCACATGACATCATAGGCATAAGAAAATCAATGAAATGAAATATTAAGTATCTTAAATATATCAAGTAATTTTTTCATGCTCCTTGCAACTTTGCAACATATAGAAATTAACGCGTAGATATATTAACATTCTTTTTGACATTATGACGTCAAATAACGTTAATCTTCACAGAATATAAATAAGTCTTAAAGACTAATATTCAGTCCAAATATCAACTTTCTAAATCATCTCGAAGCGATTTTATATGTTTTTGAAATTTGACGTCAATGTTTCGAAACTTGGATTCGCCATACAACCATTGCCTTTTCGTCTTTTCGAATTTGTAAAACAGGACCCGGGATACACAACTAGAGCGTTACATATACATTCTTTGAAATTTGCTGAAAATCGGTCCAAAAATAATGGCTGTACACCGCGTAAAACCTTTTTGTCCTGACGTCAAATCTGATGTGATATAACGTCAAATTAATATGAATTACATTGCATTTTAAAGCATTTCTAAAGTATATACCATAAGATTCATGGTCCTGGGAAGTTAACAACATATTAAATTTACGCGTATATATCAGAAATTTTTTTTTTGACCTTATGACGTCATATGACGTCAAATGACGTTCATCTTCAGAGAATGTAAAGCACTCTTGGAGACTTATTTACTTTCCAAATATTAGATTTCTAACTCATCTGGAAACGATTTTATACGTATTTAAAATTTGACGCCAATGGTTCGAATATTGGATCCGCCATAAAACCTTTGCATTTTTGAATTTGGAAGAACGGACACCGGGATGCTCAACTATAACCTAATATACACTTTCTGTGAAATTTTTATGAAAATCGGTTCATAAACAATGGCTGTAGACCGCGTACAAACTTTTGTAGCATCTGGCAAGTGTAACGTCATATGACGTCATAGGCATATGAAAACTGTAGAATTAAAAATATCAACATTTGAAGCAAAATGTCATATAATTTCCATTCCCATGGACCGTTTTAACATATAGAAATTTTCTTGTAAATATTAGAAATAGATTTTCATGTATTGACGTCATCTGACGTTACATGACGTTCATTTTCACAAAATCGTTCAGTCATCCATAATCCTACACAATGTTCAAATATCAATATTCTATCTCAAATGGGACCGATTTTATAAGCATTTGAAAATTAACGACCTCGGTTCGAATCTTGGATTCTCCATAGAACCATGGTCTTTTAGAATTTTGAAAAACGGAAAGCGGGATGCACAACTAGATCTTAATATACACATTCTGTGAAAATTTGATGAACATCGGTTTATATGTAATGGCTGTAGACCGCGTACAAACTTTTGTAGAATATGTAAAGTGTGACGTCATATGACGTCATATGCTTATAAAAAATATTGAAATAGAAATTATATCGTGTGAAACATATGTCATTATATTTTTATTGCTTTCGACCATTTCAACATATAGAAATAATCTTGTTAATTTTCGTGACGTCACGTGACGTCATATGATGCAAATTTTCAAAATATTTTTCAGACTCCGAGAGACCTACATACTGACCAAATATCAACTTTCTATCTCAAAAAGGACTGATTTTATAAGCATTTGAAAATTTACGACCTTGGTTCGAATCTTGGTTTCGCTATAGAACCTTGGCAATTTCGAATTTGAGAAACGGACACCGGGATGCACAACTAGAACTTAATATACACATTCTGTGAAAATTTGATGAAAATCGGTTCATAAATAATGGCTCTGGACCGCGTACAAACTTTTGTAGCTTATTTCACGTGTGACGTCCTATGACGTCATAGAGATATGAAAATCATAGAAATCAAAATTACAGCGTTTGAAGCATGTGTCATTAAATTTTCATTGCCCTTCGACAATTTCAACTATAGAAATATTCTTGTTAATATTAGAAATACATTATCATATAATGACGTCACGTGACGTCATATGACATTTATTTTCACAAAATGTTTAAAACTTCTAGAGACCTATATACTGATAAAATATCAACTTTCTATCTTAAATAGGACAGAATTTATAAGCATTTAAAAATTTACGACCTTGGTTCGAATCTTGGATTCGCTATAGAACCATGGACTTTTCGAATTTTGAAAAACGGACACCGGCATGCACATCTAGAACTTAATATACACATTCTGTGAAAATTTGATGAAAATCGGTTCACAAACAATGGCTGTAGACTGCGTACAAGCTTTTGTAGCATATTTCAAATGTGACGTCATATGACGTCATAGGCATATGAAAATCATAGAAATCAAAATTTCCTCACGTGACTAATAAGTCATAAAAATTTCATCGTCCTAGAAGTATTGCAACATAGAAAAATAAGCGTTTAGTTAGGAAGAAAAAAAGAATAATAACTAGATTCCGTTTGCACGGCAAACAATAGGTCTTTCTGCAACCCGTTTGAAATTTGATCAAACTGAAAATCATTTTTTACGGAATACGAAGAAGACATTAGGAAATGAGAGTGTATATTATACATTCTGTGAAAATTTTAGGAAACTTCATCAATTTATAATGTCTGCAGAACGCATACAAACTTTTTGACCTGACGTCTATTCTGACGTCATATGAATATGAATTCATTGCATTTAAAAATTCAGCATCTGAAATACATGTTATAAAATCTTCATAATTCTGGACCATTCGGATCACATCGAATTTATTGCGTGAGAAAGGAAATCATATAAGAACATCATGTCGTTAGATATTGTCTGGCCTGTGAAATTCTAAAGAAACCTTTGAAATTACAACATGAGCAAATTTCATCTTTCTATCTCATCTGGGGGCTCTGAAATATTTAAATTAATTTTGAGGTCATATTTTCGAAACTTGGTTTCACCAAAGAACCCTGGTCTTTTCAATATTTGAAAAGGAAAGTAAGGATGCACGACTAAAGCGTAACTTACATCCATTGAGAAAATTACAAGAAAATCCATTCATAAATAAATTCTGCAGAGCTCGTACAAACGTTTAGGTGACGTCACATCTGGCGTCATATGACGTCATATGAATTTGAAAAACATTGCATTCGAAAAGGCATGATCTGAAATTTTTGCCATACAATTTTTATTGTTATGGGCCATTGGCAATCACATTTTCCGACAATGTCTAAATTTAATTTAAAGTGAAAATAGGATATTTTCCGAAAATGCTTTAACTTACCATGTAGAAATACCATGTGACCGTGATGTCACTAAAGGCATCAATTATAAGACAAAACTGTCAACATTTGGCTCCGCTTGAGCATAGAAAAATACCCATAAGAAGTTTGTTTCTTCGTCGAATTTAATGGGACAAGTGTCAGTCTAAGGGGAAAAAAATCTTATTTTATACGTATCTGAAATGAAATTTGACGTCAGTGGTTTTAATCTTGGATTAACCATAAAACCGTTGCCTTTTCGAATTTGGAAAAACGGACAAGGGTAGGAACAACTAGAGCGTAACATACACAATTTGTGAAATTTTAATGAATATCGGTCAGGGAATAATGGCTGTTGACCGCGTACAAACTTTTTGTAGATAACGTCAAAGTTGAAGCCATATGACGTCATAGGCATAAGAAATTCAATGAAATGAAATATTCAATATTTTAAATATAGGCTTTTAATTTTTCATGCCACTCGGACCTTAGTAACATAGAGAAAATAACGGGTAGATATAAGAAATTCTTTTTTTTACCGTATGACGTCATACGACGTCAATTGACATTCTTCGAAACTAATATTCAGTCTAAATATCAGCTTTCTCACTGATCTGGAAGCTATTTTATACGTATTTGAAATTTGACGTCAATCGTTCGAATCTTGGATTCGCCATAGAATTATTACCTTTTCGAATTTGGAAAACTGGACAATGGTTTACACAACTAGAGTGTTGCTTATAAATTCTGTGAAAATTTGATGAAAATCGGTCCAAAAATAAAGGCTGTAGATCGCGTAAAACCTTTTTGTTCTGACGTCAAATCTGACGTTATATGACGTCACATGAATATGAAATACATTGCAATCCAAAGCACATGGTTTGAAGTATACGCCATTAATTTCCATGGTCCTTGAAATTAAAAACATATCTAACTTAATGTGTAGATATCAGAATTTTTTTTTTACTTTATGACGTCATATGACGTCAAATGACGTTCATCTTCACAGATTATGAAACACACATAGAGGCATATAATCTCTTTAAATATCATCTTTCTAACCCATCTGGAAGCGATTTCATACATATTTGAAATTTGACGTCAATGGTTCGAATCTTGGATTAGCCATAAAACCTTTGAATAAGAGCGTAACATACATATTCTGTGAAATTTTGATGAAAATCGGTTCAGAAATAACGGCTGTAGACAGCGTACAAACAGTTTTAGACGACGTCAAGTTTGACGTCAAAACACATTGAAATAAATTGAAACTTTTTTCTTGGTGTTAGATTACAAACAGTTATTCGTTCACAGACTGTTCATTCATGTTTTTGTTCCTTGGTGTATTCGCGATTTACTGTCAGTATAGGTCACATGATAAAAAGAATCTGAAATGAATTGTCATTCAATTGAAATTTTATTTTTCATGAAAATGCTTAAAGCTCACTAGAGGCTCACTTAATAACATTTTTATGAACACGTTTATTAAAATGTCATATGATATAACAATTCATGTCAGATCCTATACATATATACAAGTTATATGATATGTACATGAAGAAGTATAGCACAGTTTTTTTAGGCTCAGTGCATAAGGGTCGTAATAAACATATAATACAGAAAACAAGTTGCGAACATTTTGCGCTGAACCCCTCACAAGCTCTTTGGGTATCGGTTTAAAATACAAAGAATAAAATAATTTCAAGTATGCTTCTTTTATTTTACATTCAACTTGTGTTATATTAATACATCTTAAGCCATCAACAATATATATATATATACTATAACATTGAACATACCTCAATAAACTTGGATATCCTAATCAAAGGAACATTTAAAATAGCTAATTAAAAGTGATTAATTGATGTTTATTCAAACTTGATTTCTCTATTTTGATTTAATGGTAATGCAATTACCATCTTTTGTAATTAAACACTCAACCTACAGCCTTCGTGATTAGATTACTTCACACCTGAACTTAACACTGTGCATTATTCTGCCATATAGCAATATTTCCTAAATATATAATTCAAGTACAATGTAACATAGTTAAGACATGAAATAAATTCATTTTCTCTTCACTAATAACATTATCAGAAAGAAAAAGAAATAGGACTCATTAAATTGAAATGGAGCTCATTTTTTAATGACAGTAGGTACCAGCCTCCCAGGGACTCGGTGGAATTGAATGCTAGCACTAACCCTGCCCTGCATTCAGTTAAGCATATCGCCAGTAACTGTCAGGGATTTGATTCCCTGCTTGCTCTCTATACTCTACGATTAAATGGAGATGCAAACGCTAACGTCATGGACTTTTAAACAGTAACTGAACGCATGGCTGATTTAAAATGTTAAATGTATCAATATCTACATACCAAGGGGAACAATTCTTTTCAAAATTGTTCAAATTGTTATATGTGTTATAGCCCATGAATAAGCATATATATTTATTACCATTGACTATGGCCAAGCCTTTCGGGGCCCCCTCTTAAAGAAGCTTGCTCACAGATGATCATTGACTAAGAATATGATTTAAAACTACTGTCTGTAAGTGTATTATCTCAATCAATACCCATGTACAGACACATGGTCAACCAATGCAAGATTCCATGATTATACATGATGTAAAAATATAGGTAGTTTCTCCATCACATGCAATGGCATTATAAACCTTATCAAAACTGTATATAAAATCATAAAATCTATACAATTATTTAGATTTTCTTTTTCCATGTGCAGTCACAAGATTGATCGCATGCACTTTTCGTGCATGCATTCAACTTCTTAGGCAGATTTTTTTTTATAACACTTATTATGACTTTGCTACCCAGGACTGGTGAAGACATCATGGTACCATGTTCACAGTCATTGTACAGCAAGTACCTGCATTGGAAATGCTGTATAGTTTATTTAATCCCAAGAGTGCGTTTACGAAAAATAGCATTTTCTTCTAAAATATGACCTATACTTCATACTAGACTTCACCAACATTGATAAAAGTATATAAAAAAACTTTATTATTTATTTCTCCCGATCAACTGCAAACTAGCTGCTTTAACAGAGATTTTTGAAATTTTTGAAATAAGATTTCTTCTTGTTGATTTAGCAACCAGAGTTCTGCATTGAACAAATTCATTTAAGAAACTCTTGCTAAGGCCTATACCACCATCTCTGCCAAGTTTCTTAAAAATCTGTCAAGTGGTTTCAGAGATGTCAATTAAATCAAAGTGTTTATGACAAACATTGAGTGATCACAACAGCAAATAAAAAGTTTACCTCTTTGTATAAGGTTACGCCGACTTTGATATTTTACTTACTTAAAATGGCCCTCGATGGCTCACCTAAGTAACATCAGCAAGATTAAAAATTATGAAAAATAAACTGGTCCTATCCATGGGAATCTCATTCTGTATATTAGCACTACCTTATTTTTCAGGGAAATTATTTGAAAAAAAAAATAGTTTATCGCATTGTATAAGGCGAAATATTGTTTGGAAATTCGTGCAGTTGCTCATTTTGATAGACTGAAAGTTATTTGTACGTCCCCGTGGATAATCATATGGTGAACCGTTTTATTTACATGTCGTAAAATTACCGTTAGACTGTTACACTAAGGAGGATTGGATAAAGGTGATATATCGACTCACATAACATGGCATTACTCAACCGTGTCCCGGCATTCTGAATAACACTGGGGACCAATGACCAATGTCACCTGTCAAAATTCTCCCAACTAACAGACATTACGTAACAATTGCCATCGGTCAAATTACTTCTGTACATCATGAGGTTCCGTAACATAAACTTATTTGTTTACACCAAAAATGGCTTCCATCAAGTTGTTTCAGTTTTTTTTTGCGATCATTTTATTATAAAATACACCATAAGAATAGCTAATACGAACGATAGCAATAACCAGCTGGTATTGTTTATAATGGTTTCGTATAGACTTAATGACATATTATCATATAAAAGTTTGCTTTCAGTATATCCATTTTCGGAGACTGTATACCGGTAAATTTAACTTTTCGGTGACTGAAAAAAGAAACACGAAAAACTATATATCATCATATAAGGCGCACCCTCTCTATAAACCTGAATTATCTGGAGAAAAGTGCACCTAATCTGCCTTTGTATATGGTTATAGCAATGATAACATTTCAAGGGAGATAATGCATGTCAAAATGTTAAAATCAATATTAAAGGTATATCCCTTGAATAAGCATAAAATTATATAAGTATTCAGGAGCTTCCTCTTTTACCGGATAATTGGATGATCAACTTTTTAGCAATTTCGGTAATTGGCCATGATCTTACCATTTGTGTCCTATGAAATTTAATTCGTACCAATGGTTTCAGGAAAGAAGATTTGATTTTTTTTCTTTATTCTTGTTGCCAATTGCAGATTTCTGCATGTAAGATTTTAGCAGCTTTTGTAATGGCCTACCATCATCTCTACCAAGTTTCTCTTAATTCTGCTAGTGGTTTCAGATCTTTCATTTGCTCAAATATTTGATGAAAATAGTTGATAACAATAGTGATCAGTTTTTTCTGACAAGTGCAATGTATTTTACTTTGTTTTTATGCTAGATAGGCAAATCAAAAGTATTCTTTGGAACATGTGTGTCACCTGCTGAAGTGTGACTGAAAAATCATGACGGACAAACAGACGGACAGATGGATGGACCGACAGACAAACGATAGAAAAGTTATCCCTATGTGTCAATTCTGCTTACAGAGGTGACACAAAAATGAACAGGAGCTGGAAGATAGCATGCTCAGCTATTCGAAATTCTGTTTGGTAAAATCAAATGTCTACTTTAGTTCTTCTTTGAAAAGGATAAGTATAAGTTGTTTCCCAATCAACGTAAAATAAGCAAGTTTAATTAATCAATTCTTGCACTTAACATACCCATAGTCAATCTAAAACTGATTCTTTGCCTAGTTACTAAGATATAAGCATCATAGCACTGTGAATGTAAAACTTTCACTAGAATATCTAAGTTTGAAAAGGCACATAATCTATATCTTATTTATTTATGAGTTACCAACCTTGGTTTTCTGATTACCCTGAACAAACTCATAACCTTTCAAGTTGATAAAATGAATAGTTATTGATACATAAGCTGTATAGCAGATTGCATGCAATTTTTAATGCATGCAAAAACTTTAACCAAATGTGGCCATAATTTGCATTTAATCCAGAAATCCAAAAATGATTTGTCTTGAATATCTGATGCCACTGAACAATGAAGTTTCAAACCTATCCTTCACCTGGTCACTGAGATATAAGCATGGTAGTAAATTACATGCAAAACTTTAACCAACATTTTTAAGTAAAAAAAAATGTTTGTTAAACATATATGCCCCCTCATATGTCATAATACTCATATAGAGCTCTATATTATATTTATGATGTTTGACTTCATAAACAGTGGCATGTCACTAAGATCATAGAGTTCTTATCTTGGTGAAGGTTTACTACTGTTAATTATGAAGGCTGCTAAAAAGTGAAACTATATCTTCACTAAAATAAATAAATTGGAGATGATTCTATAAGCATATGCAATTTAAGTAAAGTATAACATTGACACTAATAACCAAAAATTATAAGTGTTTCATGGTCAGACGGACATTACTTACTTAGCACAGTGTTTATGAGAATTCAACTTAAAACCTTGAGACTTTATCCTTTGATGTACATACACCCAACTCAAAAGGGCTTTCCTATACTTATAAGCAACATATAAAAAGATACTTAGAGTTATCAGTTGGACAATGCTTCCGTAACACAATGTTAATGAAAATTTCATTTATGACAATGTGACCTCGACCTTTGATGTTCAGAGCCCAAAATCAATAGGGTCCTCCTACTAGTCATAAGTAACTATTGTATAAAGTTTGAGACCAAGGAGTCAATTAGATTATGAGTAATCAGTCAGACAATGCTTTATTACACAGTGTAAGAATTTAACTTATTACCTCAAGACCTTAACCTTTGAGGTACAAATCCTAAAATCATTTGTGTCTTCTACTAGTCAAAAGCAACAACTATACCAATTTTGAGATCTCAGGGTCAGTTTAAATAGGAAGTATTCGGCGGTATTATAGTTTAAATTATTTTGATAAAGATTTGTTTTCAAACAAATGCTTTAGAATGAGATGAGGTCTATCATATGAGTTTTACATTGTAATAAAGGTTATATTTTTTCACATAACTATTCAATTTATTATGAATTTAGATTATAGCTTGTATCCCATTTATCTGTTGATTTTAACAATAAATTTGGAAACACCAGTCTGAATGACCTATCTAAAAGCGCCCAAAGGATTATGGGTATTGCATTGCTACCACTGATATGTTTAAGTAACGTAAATAAAATGAATTTACACACCATTAAGTTATTGTCAACAGTTGCTTAGCTAGTAATATAAATTTATTATGGTAGTGAAATGTATTTTGACATTTTATATGACTGTTTGCTATAAAAATACATATCTGTAAAATTACATTTTCCGAAAATGCTAGATTTAGTGAAAGTGAAAGTAGGATATTAAATTCTTATTTACATGCTTAATCTACGAAAGTACTTTTGAAATTATTGTATTATGTGTCAACAATGACAAAAACACATTAAGCAATATCTAGGCATGTTCGGTATTTTTCACACATTTAGATCTCAAGTAGTAAAACTTAATAAAATCAAACAATATACAAATTAGTAACAGGCATTTGTGAAGCTTGCATGAAGGCTGATTAAAATGGCTTAATATATATTTCAAAGCTTGTTTGAAGAGGGGAGATACAAAGAATTCTTGATTATTATCTGGCTTTCTGGTAGAGGGTGATCAATAAGCAATATTCAGGTTATGTACCGGTAACTTTTATAAAGTTTCACTTCGCGCATTCAAAAACATATGCAGAGTGTCACTTGAATTTGTTTGGTAATTGAGCAGGTGTGATAATATGGTCCAAAAGAATATATTAAGTTGTCCCATATAACCTTGGATCTTATTTCACATTCAACAGTGCAATTAATACAAAAATATATAAATTTAACAGACAAATCTTTTAAATTCATCACAATGTCTTTTCAAACATATAAAGTAGGGAAACTATGAACAAAACATTATTTGAACAAGAAATATATCTCACACTGTGTTCCATGTTTGAATGTTCTACAATACTTTTGTATACTGTAAAGTCCCTACGTAATATGGTCTCGTTTTACGGTTATCTAAAAATCAATATGAATACAAACTAATTATTATTTTGAGTGCATTTGAATCAATAATTTAAATTGTATATTGATCATAGATCATTTATCACCAGAGAAATATATTATCAATACAATGGTATCAATATATTGTGGCCACCCTATCAATATATTTTTTCACATATTAATATGTGAATACTGCCAACTAAGGTTTAACTTGCTAAATCTTGGTGACAAAGCTATTTTGCAGTGTTTTCAAGATTTATTGAACATGCTAATGAAGATCTGAAGATACTTTTTCTTTCAGTTGAGATCAATTGTTCTCACCAGAGCCATATCTTTTTGAAGCAGTCAATGGCTTACTGCCAGGTCTGATAAAGAACACTGCTGTTTACAGGCGGTTTCAAAACAGGTATTAATGCATTCTAATCAAAGGTGTAACACAAAGCATTACATTATGTAATACTAACTTGCACATGCATGACAGGTCTGAAATGAACCTCAAACCAAGTATCATTAAATAGGTTCATAAAACTTGGCATCTCAAACTAGAACCTAGCAAGACAATACCAATATCACACAAATATATAATACTAATGTACTTACATTGTAATTTAATAAAACACAACATTAAAAAAGTTTAAAATAATCTAAAATTTTATTGAAATGTACATTTGTTTATAAGACTAAACCAAATCAATCAACCATACCTTAATCTGTAAAATTAAAAACCACAAATATAGATTGTTTTTATCCGCATATCTAAATACAGTGCAGTTCCATCATGATGCTATATTTAGGTCCACTTCTAGATTTATCAGTACCTTACTATATTTGACTGCATTGCAAGGAATAACCACTAACTGTTCCATCTGTTTGGAGCTTCCCTTATAAATTTGCTGAGAATCAAGCAAAGGGAGATATACCTGTGCCATCTTTAACGACTTTGGTTCATTGTAGAAATTTATACAGTTTATTTCTGGTAACATTCGAAACTGTAATGTCTTAATATTTAAAAAAATATATATAAACATACTTATTTAGAAAATATTTCATATTTGGCCTCTTTTTTTTCCTATTTGTTCTCATGTACATATTTTGCATTTCTTCCTAGAAGAGAAATGGCTACTTCTGTTATTTCATAAATTCTTGGTAATACATATCTGTCTATATGTGCATTGGTTAAATCATGTATTCTTTTACATATACTTTTTATGTTATCTTTATACTCTTGTTTTTCAGAAGCTTATGTTATCTGTTTTGTATATATCCAACGTAAAATAAAATTTCTTGTATATTGTTTCTTGGGTATCAACCACCATGACCAACAAAGACGGTTGGACTGGTCTTTTTGGCCTGTATGAAAGAATAATATGTTGAGTTTTAAAGCAGCTTGGTCACAGATAGTCATTCATTGACTAGTAATTTAATTTTTAGCCATTTATTGACACATGGTCACCCAATGCAAATTTTCTGTCATTGTAAAGAAAATAAAATAAATGGTTTCTCTATCACTCCGCAGGCAATAGTGTTGCAAACGGTATTGAATCTATATTTAGAATTTCTATTTTTGTATGCCGTTGAATGACTGATCACATTCACTTTTGCGTATGCGCTCACTTCAAAGGTTGAACTTACAAATGTGCTACTAAGAATTGGTTAAGACACGATGTTGCGGTACGTGTCATTTGGTATCGCAGGCACCTACTCAGAGAATACCGCATTCTATATTTAACCGTTTACCAGGAACTCCATCAACAACCACTGAACTGAGACTGGTCCCCAATAAGTCTTTGTGAAAGAAATGTTTGCTGCGTTTAACTCGATGAATACTCTATTCATTTACCTTGGTCTGGGTGTTTGTTTATTGGGTTTAATGTCTCACCGATAGTATTTCAGTTATTTGGATACGAAGTCTACTTGAGACAGATATAGTGCTGCCACACTGCAGTAAAATGCCATAGACATGTAGCATGATATCACACATAGTCACATTATCCTGACTTAAAGTCAACCAGTACTGGAACAACCCTTATGTACTGAGCGCCAAGCGAGAGAGCTATACCAGTACCTGGGTATTTTGTCTTTTTGACAAGAAGTATAATACAAAACAATCATGTTTCTCTTCTAAAAAAACACACACACACACACACACACACACATTGCTTATAATCGTTATCTTAAGAAAACAAACATTTCAGAATTCTCAAAATGGCACAATTCAAAGTCAAAAAGGCTACTTTTAATCATTTACAAAACTCGTAAAAAATATAATTGTAACAATGGTTCAACGAATGGATGACAATTTGATGGCTGCATTTTGGGAGTTGTTGAAAAAAGGAAATAGAAACATGTCTATTGGACACAGATGCCCCTTCTTTGTGCCATTTTCACTTAAATGTGCCATTTTCTCTAGGTCAAATCGTAACACTGCAATGACATGTTCAATTTCAAAACATAACTACCCATGCTAGTAAAAATTCCTGTAAAGTTTTATTACTCCGGCACATGTACCAGGGTAGTTTTGGTGTGATATGTGCGACAATGGATAAACAGGTGAGTGTAAAATCTTTGCCCCCCCCCCCCCCCCCCCCCTTTCTAAACTGAGGAAAAAACTGCAAATACAGTAAACTCCACTTATAAAAATATTCACCAGACCTTGATTTTAATACTTTTATATCTCACTGCAAAACGAAACCGGAAATGGTATACAATGGTAACAAATGTTCTTTCTGATGTTTAAAAAAGTCTGTCATTTGTCTTTGTTTTGTTTTTCTGAAAGCTACTCTTCAAGGGAATTTATATGATGGAACATTTTATTGCAAATATCTGTGTTTTGACCTTTGCTAACAACAAATTGTTTGTATTAATCAAGACATGTTGGATCTATATCGTTATAAGAAATATATCATTTTTACAGTGAAACCCCTTTACAACGGCATTCATTGTAACATCCTCTTTATAACAGCAGTAGCATTGAAAACTAAAGTGCATAATTCTTTTACATGAATGTCTCTATTCTTTACAAAAGTAACTATTAAAGGACACCTTTTCGTTGATTTTTAACAATGTTTCAAACTTGGAGAATTGATGTTTTTTATTATATTATTCGATCGATTCGAGTAAGAAAACATCAATTCTCCAAGTTTGAACATTGTTAATAAAACAACAGCAACAAAAAAGTGTCGTATAATAAGTATATAATCGTATACCAAAATGTTCGAAATTTATCGACCTTTCGATTGACATAGGTTTCATAGATGTACGTTGAGAAGTGTAATGAAAATATCGGCGACGGAACGAATCCGGCATACTTCACCGATTGAGGTAGTTGTTTCCTTGTCTATATATAGTACTTGTTTATAGGTAAAATTGGATTACGAGCCGGATACCTGTGAAATATATGGGACACAAAAAATAAAATCGTGAGAAACCCCTATGATTTTATCATCATTCTTTGCAGACCTTCTTTCATTTCCAACGCTAATATGTATATGAACATTTACACTGAACTTCGAAAAACCAGTGTGTTTCTTACTCTGCTGGTTTAGGAGATTCCCTGCGTTAATATAAATGAAGAAATTTGTACATACCTTCTTTCGGCCTTTATATGCAAGACATCAGTATGGTTGTCGGCTCCTTTGTCGTCTGCTTCAATGCCCATTGGGTGCATATATCTCAAATGTCACGTGCCAGGGACGGTTAGTTATACTACTGAAACTACTACGCGAAAACCTAATTGTGGTGAGTTTAAGTGACGCTTGTAAATAAATCTACTAAATAACAATATTGATAGATCTAATTCCTTTTGTGTGAAACATATCAATTGTGGTATTATCTCTTTGTAAACGACTTGAAAACATTAATTTTGTTACACGTAAAGAAAGGGGCTATGGTTGAAATATTCAATTTCGACTACCTTCGGAATCCTTCTTAAATTTACGATGTCTTTAACCGAAAAGTCCTGTTTATCGCAAACTTAATTATTGTATAAATCAAGTCTATTTAAAAACTGATCAGGACAAAGTTCAGTACCCGATGCACGTGTCTTCACGAACATACTACACAGGTGTCATCATTATATTTTGGAAATTATAAAATAAACATACAAAGTCAAGTATATATATATATGAATAAGTCCAATTCAAAGAACACAACTTCCGCTTGCGCACGTGCGACAATAGCTGTAACTAGTTTTACATAAAGTGCAGCCATAGTTAAACCGGCTACTGTGCAGCCCTAAAAGTGTCGTTGTTTTTAACAAAGGGGTCTGGCACGAAAGGTGGGTCATATATCTATATATAATGCAAGGGATACTACTCCCGATTGACCAAAATTCATATCCTCATTGAAAAAGAAATACCAATATCTCAGTTATTTATGATGGTATATCCAGTTTTTGCACCTATCGTAAGCTTATACATTTATGTGAAAGAAGATTACAACTATTTCACCAATGCAAACGCAACTAGATGTCATTCGTGAAAACGAATGATAGGACTTTCTGCAAGCTGTGTTAATGCAAAAAGCAGGAGATAGAAGTTTCATGTAATGACTCACCTCTGGTAGTATTTCATGTTCATGCTGAACAATTGACATTATATTCCGAAATTAGTGCAAATGATAAGAACTAAGTATTAGTCTGTGATGTCACATGACGTCATATGATATCATAACTCTAAACATATGTAGAAATTCTGCAGAACTGCAAACTGTGTAAGTTTCAACTTTCTATCTCATCCTGAAGCTCTCTAATCCTAAAATGAAATTTTCGGTCCTATGTTCGAATCTTATTTCAGCCACAGAACTTCGGTCTTTCGGAATTTCGATTAGCTAACAGGATATGCACACCTAACTTTCAAGATGTACCATCTGTGAAAATTTGAAGAAAATCGGACCATAAATGGCGGCTGTAGAGCGTGAACACCATTTTTCACTATATTTAGCTCTGACGTCACATGACGTCATAGGGTGCTGAAGATGCTTTTATCAAAGGGGCATACTTTCTGTCATAACTCTGAAATTTTTCATTATTCTGAACAACTGGCATCATGTCGAAATCATTGCCCTAAATGAAAATTAAGAAGTATGCTTATGACGTCACAAGACGTCTATGACGTCAAGACTCAAGATATATGTAGAAAATTTTGCAGAACTGCAAACTGTGTAAGTTTCAAATTTTATCTCATCCTGAAGCTCTTTAATCCAAAAATGAAATTTTCGGTCCTATGTTCGAATCTTATTTCAGCCACAGAACTTCGGTCTTTGGGAAGTTCGGGTTAGCTGACAGGATATGCACACCTGAGTTTCAAAATGTACCATCTGTGAAAATTTGAAGAAAATCTGACCATAAATGACGGCTGTAGAGCGCGAACACCATTTTTCAAAATTTTTGCTGTGACGTCATGTGGGCGTCATAGGGTGCTGAAGATGCGTTTTCAAAATCGCATACTTTGCTTTCATAACTCTGAAATTTTCATTATTCTGAACAACTGGGATCATGTCGAAATCATTGCCCTAAAATGAAAATTAAGAAGTATGCTTGACGTCAAAAAGACGTCATATGACGTCACGACTCAAAAATTTGTAGAAATTCTGCAGAAATGCAAACTGTGTAAGTTTCAACTTTCTATCTCATCCTGAAGCTCTTTTATCCTAAAATGAAATTTCGGTCCTATGTTCGAATCTTTTTTCAGCCACAGAACTTCGGTCTTTCGGAATTTCGGTCATCTGACAGGATATGAAAACCTTTGATTCAAGATGTACCATCTGTGAAAATTTTAAGAAATCCGACCATAAATGACGGCTGTAGAGCGCGAACACCTTTTTTCACTATTTTTAGCGTGACGTCAAACCCT
>CM037780.1:2073455-2088841 GCA_021229015.1 Solen grandis | reverse complement strand
GGTCATATTAAGGATGATTCCTGTGAAGTTTGGTCAAAATTCATCCAGTGGTTTAGGAGGAGAAGTTGTTTAAAGGAAAAGTTGACGCAAGACGCACGCACGCACGGACGGACGGACGGACGGACGACGGACGACGGACGACGGACGACGGACGCCGGACAAAAGGCGATCACAAAAGCTCACCATGAGCACGTTGTGCTCAGGTGAGCTAAAAAAACTTATAACTCTAAGCCAATGGATGTTTGCATCTGCACTGCAGTTATTTTAAGCATTGAAGGACAGTGATTATAATTTATTATAATTTGCTGATGGATGGATGGATGGATGGATTGCCTTACAGAAGTATTATCGAATTTGTTTATCTCGTTCACGGATATTACCGAGCCGAATTCGCGCGAATCATAAAATCTCAGTTTAGGCTCATCAGCTTTTAAAGATTTTCGTATTTTTCACAACAAGAAATTCTGTGTAGTACTATTACGTAATCTTTGATGTGAATGGTGTTTTTAAAAGCACGGTTTAAAGAATTACACATGTTTTATGATATTTATGATTTTTATAATGAATTTGAACACATGTAACATTGATGTTATGTATATCGACGGTTTATTCCTACCGACTGGGGTTTCCGACATCGCTATGGTAACGCCATCAATTGTCCACCAACTGACATGTGGAACTTGGTCAACTCTACCCTCTTCTGCCATATTGCTTTTCCATTTATCTATCTGTGTACCATTCTGAAAAAAGCATTTACTTTATCACATTTCGGGGAGATAAAGTTAAAATTGAAGCCTATAGGAAATAAACAGTATATGTAATGCGGGTGCAAACGCTCGTCTGTTTTTGCCAACGTTACACATTTTTGTTAAACACTTAAAAAAGTTGACCTTTAACGTTGGCCATAACTTTTTACTATCTGACATACATCTTTTATATTTGGTATGCATATTCATCATGACAAAATATTGAGGTAAATGTACCTGAATATCTGAAAAGCCATTGTCATGATGAATATGCATACCAAATATAAAAGGTGTATGTCAAATAGTAAAAAGTTATGGCCAACGTTAAAGTTTTTTGTGAAACATTTCGAAAATAGGTTAAAGTTCAAAGGTCAATGTCAAAGTCCAAAAGTGTAACAATGCTGGAAAGATCTTGCCACAAGGAATTCACATGTGAAATATCAGTGCCCTGTTGGTAACGGTTCTGAAATGACAGGCATTTTAAAGTTTTCAAAAAAAATACAGCAAAAATAGGACAAAGGACAAGGTCAAGGTCAATAGGTGAAAACTTTGCATATGTCTGGATAAGCCTTGTCCAGATGAATATGCAGAACAAAAATGAAAGTTGTATATGTAATAGTAAAGAAGTTATGGCCAACGTTAAGATTCTGGACGACGACGACGACAACGCGGACGCCGGAGTTACGACAATAGCTCGTATTTTTTCTTCGAAAAAACAGACGAGCTAAAAATGAATCAAGGGTGTGTGGGGGGTGGGGGTGCAAGTAAAATATTACTTAAAATTTCCATTGCTTGACATTTTGAAAGCCTATAAGCTTATATTGAGAAGTTATATGCATGGCTGTGATCGAAGTGACGGCTGTTTGGGTGCGAAAACCTTAAATTGTGTAGGGGTCATTTTTTTTGCTAGGATTTCTCTGTTAATATGCATCTCATTTAATAAACGAGTATGTCCACCTCTCCTACGAATGAAATCATGGCAGAATACCCGTTCTCTACTGTCAAGGTGAACGTTTCGCTGATAAGATAACATGAAGAGTTACCAGAGTATACAAATATGTTATATGCAACATACACACAATGGATACGTTTTCATACATCTATGCGAGTGTGTACATTTAACCTGTCTTCGTGGAGAGATGGTACATACCAAAGTCATAAAACTAGTTCTGGTACTGCTCTATTGCTTGGCGCTCAGCATATAAGGGTAATTACAATCATCAGATAAATGCAATTTGGTCTGGAATCATGCAACGTGTCTACGACCTGTCTAACAAGGCACAGTCTCAAAATGAATTAAATACGGCCTTCGGGACGTCAAACAACATATCAATACTGGTAACAGTATGCAGGTCATGGGTTAGATTCCAAAACCAGCTTATGAACTAAAAATGTTCATCCGTAATGCCCTGGAACTGAATTATTATTCAAAATTCGGATCACTTCGCCAAAGATAGCCGAGATGATACGATTGGATATCTGTTTATAGTACTTCTTACCATGGTTGAGTAAACGCAGCGAAAGAATACGCTAGATTCATTCATGTTTCGTCCATAGGAATCGTAAATCTCATTGATGGTTGTATTATACCACCTGAATCGATTACTGGGGTCAACCTTCGCAGCAGAACTCATCTTTAAACCTTCCTAAATTAATTTCTCAATTTATCTGTAAATGGCACTGTAAAATCATTAATTTTCGTTGACATTGAATTTCGTTGATTATGTACCTGAGAGAATTTCGTGAATCTATGTTCTAGAAAACGTGAGTTCAATATAAGAGACAAGTTTTCGTGGGGATAAATATTTGTGGATAAAACCTACCACGAAATCGACGAAAATTAGTGCCCCACAAAATTGATACAAACAAATTTAAACATTAAAAGGGGCATTACCCCTGACCTAATTAGCCAATATCAGCCATAATGGAACTTGGCCGAAAGAATTGTTCTAAAGTTTGAAGATGATTACATGAGAAATGAAGATGCTAGAGTGCAAGCAACGTGAAATCTGGCATTTATTTATATTCAAAGGGACATAACTCCTCGCATAATAGGCCGATATCAACCATTATCTAAGTTGGCCAAGAGATTATGGTAATAAACGTTGTCATAAAGTTTGAAGATGATTGCTCAAGAAATGAAGATGATAGAATACAAACAAAGTGAAATCTGGTATTTTTTATATGAAGGGGTATGACTCCTGATCTAATGGGCCGATATCAGCCATAATCGAACTTGGCCGAGATATTATGGTTAGAGAGCAAACAAACACATTGTGGACGACGGACGGACGAACGACGGACATTCATAGATCCTAACAGCTCATCCTGTGCACATGTGCTCAGGTGAGGTAATAAGTACACAGAGGTACACGGAGAGAACCAGTGATCGATCATATGATCATGTGTAGCAGAGGTATATGTTTGTCTGGTTTAACGTCCCACCAACAGAATTTCAGTCATTTGGAGACCACTTGAGACAGATAAAGTGCGGCCACGCTATAGTTTCACGCCAAACCTGTAAATCCTTGCTTATTAAGTTGTAGGAGAGTGTCCGAGTTGTATACCGAAATTCCCGAGTTCGATTCCAGCTCGGGGCAATAGGATGTAAGTAATGACTAAAGAAAATGTCTTTCTTCGAATTCTAAAGGGTTATCACTGTAAAAACACTAAATTTCGTTGACATTAGATTTCGTGGAAACTGCAGTAAAGTCTATTTCGTTAGAACATATGCCCGTGGACACATGTCCTAGAAGTCTATTAATTGAACAGTTTTCGTTGTGATTGATATATTCGTGGAAAATACCATCTATGAATTCCACGAAAATTATTCCAACACGATAATTAATGATTCTACTTTACTTTAAACACACTGGCTTTATAGTACATGTATCTGTCCAGATATTTGAATGGTGTGACTTAAAACAGAGGCGTTTGTTTAGCATAGGACTAACTTTCGAGGGCTGACCGCGAATGTTTTAGAAATAGGTTAGATGGAAGAGTGTCACGGTCAGCCCTGGAAGCGGCATTAATATGGATGTCTTTTGTATACCTACTTATTCGTGAACGTTACTCTTCCTCCCTCCAGGCGAAACTTAGACCCGATTTCCATACAGTCAAACAGGTGACCGATATAGTTGGGCCCGTCCGGATTCTGATATTTTGTCTCCCCAAATGCACCACATGAATGTCGCAAAAAATTTCCTATAACATAAGTATCACATGACCTATACACAGCATAATGACGTTTTCCAGAGGGGTGATAATTCCGATAGCATACCGTATTCGAGGTTTACGCAAGTTCCATAGACCATTTCGCCAGGTGTACGGCTATACTCGGTTTAATTCGCCGATTTAAACTGACAAATCAGTGATTGGGAAAAATCTCAAATGTATGTTTGACTGTTTATTTATTGGGTTTAACGTCCCACCGACAGTATTTAAGTCATTTGGAGACGATGCCTATAGTGCTGCAACACTGTAGTATCACGCCGTAGACATGTGGCATGAAACCACAACCAGTCACATCCTGACACAGGGCAAACCAGTCATGGAACTACCCTTATATTCTGAGCGCAAAGCAAGGGAGCTATTATTACCATTATTATTTTTACGACTTTGGTATGTCGTGGCCAGAGACCGAACGCACGACCTCCCGATTCCCGGGCGGACGCTCTAACCACTCGCCCAACGTTGAACAATATGTGGAATTATAAACCTGCAGGTAGATTAGGTGGTCGGGTAGTGTTCGTTGATTTGCGAAGGTTTACATCTCATTTCGGAGTGAAATGATTTATCACCTTCCATAAATTCAAATAAACAGTGTGTAATATATGTCCTCTTGGCACACCGAGTTCATAAAATTGTCACCAATGTAGACTCTTCTGAGAGAAGATGCACGTTTTAAGTTTTTAATATTTTAATATTTAGCAAACATATCAGTTTTAATTTTCGCACACTTTACTGTATTTTTCATCGATCTAGCGCAAAATCTACCACATGGCATAGAGAGATTTTCATTTTATTTTCAAATAAAAAGTCGTTGAAAATCACACACACAAAAACACACACACGTGCTCACATGTTTTTGGAACTGAGTGTACAATACAATCAGAAATTCACACATATAACATAGAAGTAAACTGTTTAAATGTAAGTTGAATGTGCCAAACATTTATTAAAGTTTTAAAGAGCGGTCTTTTATTCATGAGATAAACAGATAATTTCAATATACTGTGAATAGTGGACGAATTTTTTGCGCCAGTGAAGGTCACCAAAAATATCTCAAAAATCGAGAATAACCTTTGGGTTTTTAGTCGTGACCTCTATAACTGCATCACGATGATCTTAACCTTTACGCGCTGGTAAATAAGATACGTTTAATGTCATACCATTTAGCCAGCAGGGTACAGAGCCGTTCTCCAAAATAGCTGGCTTGTCTATGGTCTCCTGCTTGATGTTACTCACTGCTACTGCGACTGGATCCACGCCCAAAACCCCAGTGAGTGAAATCATCAAAATAAATCCACAAAATCCTGTCCTTGTATAGAGCTCCATTTCTGCAACAAACACAATTATATCCGCTCTAAATTCACATTTATTTCGTGTTTGTTATACACGTTTTATTTTGACATGCATTGAACTGTGCAACGTGTTAATTTGATAGCTTTAAATAAAAACGCAGCTTGTTGCAATTCTGGGTAAAATGACTACGTTTTATTTATTGTCCAAGGTGTTCCGAATGCAGAGAACTTAGGGCACTGTCAAAATAAATACAAGAGGGCCATGATGGCCCTGAATCACTCACCTGATTATAAATGAGCAACATATGTTGGATTTTTCATATTGACCTACATTTTGACATCACATGACCCACTTTCGAGCTTGACCAAGATTTATGGAAACAAACATTCTGACCAAGTTTCATAAAGATTGGGCCAAAAATGTGGCCTCTAGAGTGTTAACAATGTTTTTCTAAGATTTGACCTCATGACCTACTTTTTGACCCCACATGACCCAAATTCAAACTTGTCCAAGATTTTATGGAGACAAACATTCTGATCAGGTTTCATGAAGATTGGCCAAAAAATATGACCTCTAGAGTGTTAACAAGGTTAAAACGTTGTGCTCAGGTGAGCTAAAAATGAACATGTCTTAACGTCACATATCATCGCTTTTGTTGAACCTTTTCCCAGACTTTTGCACCAATCCTTGATTTGCTGAACCCATCTAGGAAAATGCTCTCTTTTTTTTAACAAAGAACGAATTCAATATGCCTAGGCGAGTTTCATATTATATTTCAAATCGTGTCTGGCCAATATCCTGTAGTCATTAACGGTTGGTCGTAAAAAGTGTACGGTGAGATAACTGAAACTCAGCTGTCAGTTCTTTCACCGTAATAACAACGGTATTTTTTACAGTGTATATGTATATTTTCGGGGGGGGGGGGGGGGGGGTCGTGGGTTCGATCCCCGGACGCTGTACAGCAAAGTCGTAAAAGGTAGTACTGGTATTGCTCCCTGCTTGGCGCTAGTTGTAGGACTGTTTGGCCCGGTGTCAGGGCGGCGTGAAACTGCAGGCGGCAGCATTATATCTGTCTCAAGTAGACATAGTTTCCAAATGACTGAATACTGTTGGCCGGACGTTAAACCCTTCAAATATACATATAAGTATTGCTGTATCTCAGCTCATTCATGTTACGAAACTAATCTCACGAATGAACTGAATCAATGTCACGACACTTACTAAGATCATTGCAAACAACCGCTTCAGGTAACGAGAAATGACTAGATCTAGATGAAGTCAAGATATTATCATCTGTCAATAACTTGATAGAACTTGAAAATTAAACAGAAATGAAACATTAAAATGCTTACCTCGACATTTAGTTCTAGAATTTAACCTATATATTACACGTCCAGTTTGACTATGCGCGTGAGCCAGGAATGCAATTCATGCAACAATTCATGGCTGCACGCCCCAGTGACGACTCCTGATAGGTTACATGAACACACGCGTTTTTGCATATTTGTTAAGATATATTTGTGCGTCATATACTACGCTTAGATACTGCAATGCATATTCTGTCAATCTCTGTGCTTGATTAAAACAAGCCTTTGTATACTCGCAAATTTGTGAGTTGATTCCCTCCTTTCATCCATTTAAACTGATTACGGTTTAAGGTTATTGAGATAAATCAGTACGTGAAATTTGTATATTATAGGGGATATCGTGACCTGGGGTTGGACATAGGAAGCTTATGTTCCAATCAACCTCGGCCTACGGCCCCGATCAATTTGGACAGAAGTTACCTCAATGTTACCCAGACCATGCTATCCTCATCGGAACACATCGTCTCAGGCCGGGGATTGCCGAGTTGATCCCATGATAACACACGCGATCTCATCCTACAGCCTTTACGTAAAGGATTTGTGTGTGTGTGTGTGTGTGTGTGTGTGCAATAAGATATATGTATAATTATTTTACATGCGTACATCATATGCCTGTCGCACTGAAATGATCCAGTACTTAGAATAAAATAAATTTAATTAAAGAAAATTGACTTTTAATCGAGCTATTCATTGAATATATTCGAAACCTTATAAACATACTTTTAAGGAATGTATTACCAGAAACCAATAGTTCTTTGCATTATTTAAAAAATATGTAAGCAAATGTACATGTGAATTTTAATGTGTAACTTAGAGACCATTCTTACACGACGGTGCCCACGTGGTACGTATTGACTCACTCTGACTAATTATTTATTTAACACGCTCACTTTACAATAAAATTTGTAAACTTTTAATGGCATAACAGAAATACGACACGGCCGGTATTCATTCCGAGTTATTGAAGTGTAATTAAATGGACATACAGAAACGACGAGCGTATAAATATACCTTTAAATAAAGAATTTTTACAACAAAATCAAAGCGTTGAGAGCACTGAGAATACAGGGTTTTAATGTGATGATGACTACGTTTGTTTATCAAAGTAAATATAATAAACTATGATCAATTTTCAAGCCATGCCAATAAACCAAATGTTATAAACCCGCTTAAACCTTTAACCCTTTTCTTTGCAAAATTGGGTTGAGACAAAACTTCATTATCTCCTGTTATCCATTTTAAACGATGATGAGCAATGATAGGGCTTTCGCATTCTTTTGTTTAGCAAAGTAAATTTTATAAACGAGGATCAAATTTTCCCAATGCTACCTTGCGTGATCACGGTTGTTAAGAGCAACAAGGAGGCCACGACGGCCCTATAATCGTTCACCTGAGAAACATTGCCTTCATTACCTGCACTGCTGAAGAAATGAAGATGCCGGAGTGTTAACAAAATGAAATCTGGCATTTTTTTTATATCAAAATGGTCATACCTCCTGACCTGATCGGCCGATATAAGCCATAATCGAACTTGATCGAAAAATTAAGGTAATTAATATTGTCATAAAGTTTGAAGATGATTGTTGAAGAAATGAAGACGCTAGAGTGTAAACAATGTGAAATCTGGCATTTTTTTATTAAAAGGGGCATAACTCCTGACCTAATTGGCCAATATCATCCATAATCAAACCTGTTTGAAGATGATTGCTTAAGAAAGAAATGAAGATGCTAGTGTGTAAACAAAGTAAAATAAAAAAAAAAAGAATTCCATGATGTACTTTAGGACAAGAAGATTATTTTTCAAATGTGTACTAAATACATATAAGGAAAACGGGCTCCGCCTCCTGACTGCCTGGTTTTGACCAATCCAAATGATTCTTACAATCATGATAGAGAATGACCCAATATCTGTGCCAAAAATCTTTGAAAAAAAAATCCTTCCAAAACTTTTGGAAGAGAAATGTTTCAAATTTGTCCTATAAACATTTAAGGAAAGCAGGCTAAGTTAAATGTTGATGCCGGACATTCATAGGTCACAATACCTCACCTTTGGAAAAAGGTGAGCTAGAAGGACTATAATTTAGATGCTGAAAATAATTACCTTGTATCTGTGTCATACATCACATGGTATGCAGTGTTTCCTACCTGTGTCCTTCGAAGTCGAGCGTGAGTCTGAATTCAACAATATGCACGGTGACTATCTAGGTGACAAAATCACATGAATTATTTTTACTAAACCCGAGTCATACACATTTAAAATAGTAAATGCAAATGGCCAATATCACTAATCAAATGAAGAAAACAAAGATATCCCGAAAGTGTTTGAATATTCGGACTAAGTATACATATTACTTTTTGCATAATCAGGCCTTGTTACACTGCAATATGTACTGCTATACCCATGTTTTCTGCATAAAACAGCTATTTATATCGCATTACAAATCTAAAAAGGAGATCTGAATAACCTGATATGGTGTGACAGTTGCTAAACAAATGTGTAGACTAGTTCAACATTAACTTAGATGTTGAATGTGTATAAAGCAGAAAGAGGTTTTATTTTCAATCTAGATATTCATTAAGTACAATAAAAGAGGTCAAAATGACCCATGATCATTATAATAAGTATAAACATTTGAATTAGGGGAGGGGGGTATTATTATATATTTTATAATTTAAAGTTCTTTAAAAACTTTTTTTTGCATGTGCATGCATTTAAACGTTTAAAGATATATACTAACACAAAGGAAAGTGTGCACTTTGTTACAGTGAAATTTTGTATGCATATTTAAGCAAAATATTGGCATCTTTGGTATCTGGATTTGCAAAAATTAAGTAAACTACGCGATTGTTAACTTTTGATTAAAATTAGATTAATATCAGAATTTTGTTGTACGTGTATATAACTGAGGGGTGAAAAGTAAGAGTTGCAGACTTGTGATTTTTTAACTGTTTTTTTTTATCTTTGGATACTTGTCTAATTACGTGACAGTTAATCAGTATTTGTTGTGCCCACTTCGGCTACGGACCAACGCAAGTATTCTAGAACGCATGGGCCTGACGTTACGTCTTATGACGTCGGTGGGAAATGGTGTTCCATTCATGTACTAAGGCTGCATACACGTCATTGATATTGTTAAATACATGATTTTTCCTTGCTCTCCGACCAATCAAATCCCATAAATATTCAATTGGATTCATGTCCGGAGAGCAAGCCGGCCAAGGTAAGACGTTAACGTTATGTGTAGCGTAATGCGTAGAGGTATGTGGCCTTGCAATACCATTCGTTAGGCAACCAGAGTTCTGTTGTAGGAAAGGATTAACAACTTGGCGTAAAACTTGGTTAATATAGCCTTAGGCATTTAGATTACCATGAATAACAACAAGGTTTGTTTTCCTACCACCCATGATACCTCCCTAGACCATTACACTACCACCTCCGAAACGATCCCGCTCTAGTAAACAGCTAACGTCGGCTGCGAGCTGCACAAGTGATTGAAATCGTTCGTTTTCATGAAGCCGTGTTTGTGTTTACGAGTGAAATTCAATAGTGTGATTTTATTATTGCCTTAACGTTTTACGTTATCGGTCAGGGTCAACCTGTTGCTGTACATACATTGCTCAGGTAAAATGAGCGAAAAATTGCGTAAAAGCCTGCTGTCGGTATGAAGGTTGTATTTGCGCTTAAATGTAGGGCAAACGGGTGCAATGTGTGATGGATTATTTTGTTCGTTCATGGTGTAAAATCCGTTTCTAAAGTGCACATTTTCTTTTGCGTGTCAGTATATGATAAACAAATTAGACGCGTATGTTTATGTACTTCGTGCAATTTTCATTTCTGCAATCTAATAAAATAGTTACGCAATCATTTGTTTCCGTATGGTTTTAAAGGCAATTTCTAAGCATTTTTGAATGCTGACATGTCTTTGTTTAATGTCTGAAAACAGTTTACACCCGAAATGGTGTTGAACATATTATGTAACCTATACTAAAATTCAATGTATATCAACACATATAAATATTTATAACATACCAAAAAATGTTCTAAAGCAAAACACGGCTGTTTTTGATTTAAACACATCCGTTTTCATTCAAAACACTGTGTTCTCCTAGTGTTTACTGCCTTGAAGCAAAGTGGTAGTGTTGTTCACCCATTTTCAATATCTGTAAAGCGATGCAATTGTAATTATTGCCTGTCGTCGGTCTTTCTGTCTGTCTGTCTAAAAAAAGGAATATTCAGAAAAGAACAGATCATTAAGGATTCCCAATTTACCTAATGCGTAAAACTTGTCTTGAGGCATTTCTGTATTCATATATACTTTTTTTTTGGAATGGTACATTCTCGGAATTGACAGGTTCTTTACTGTCGTTTGCCAAATATCTGAATTATCCCTTATACAGAGATGATACATGTTACAATAGTGACTAAATGAACTACGCTTCTGTCCGTTTTACAATCCTACTAATGAGTGAAAGCAAATAGGCAGTCATCTGGACACGTTTACTAAGATTTTTGCTTTAAAAACATTTGTCGCCAAATCAGTTGAAAGGCTGGTTATGCTAGCCTTCTTCTTAAAGCGCTCAAACAAATGTTCACTGACCATGCAACATTCTGAAATGGAATAAAGCGAGTGCAAATACAACACAAACCACAGCAAACAGTATCAGACACATGATTTGCAGGAAGAGTTAAGAGTGAAATGTTTGTTGCTATCAGTGTGAAGAACTATGACTAATTCATCATGTAATATCGAGTTTATAACTTTTAACAGACGGGTACCCCAAAATAATGAAAATAAATCATAGTCTATCTCAGCTCCATACGTAAGCAGTCGATATTTACAATAGTTCAAATAGGTTCGCACTGACAGGTTTGTTATGAGTTTTAAAGATTCAATCAGTTTACTTATCAATTCAACTAACAGCAACATTATGACATATGATAACGTCATTCCGTGACGTTTCACATCTAAACACGTGGTAGACCTTTTCAATGTGGAGGTTTTCTAAGCAAGACAAACCTTTAGAGTCAGGGAGAAATTCGACGAAATTTGATAAGATACATTCTGAATCCCTTTGAAGTTTGATGAAATGCTTTTATGTTTTATTCGACGGGATAAACCTTTATATTGAAGTCAAAAAGAAGAGGTCTCAAAAGTAATATCGAGATGCAAGATATTTTGACCCTCAGTGTAAATCAACGACAAGAAAATATTGGAATATTTCACAGGGTACTAGAAGCTTATCATATTTTGCTAATAAATACATGAAACAATGTTATGATTAGTGGCCAAATGCTTTCAACGTAATGGTGAGCAGATATATTAATTACATTTATGTGAAAGGTTTGTTACTATATGGTAACAAACCTTTCAAAGGTTAGGGTTAGGGTTTCCAGTCATTCTGAATACATATAAACATAAATAGATTTTTTTTCTGTTTTCTACAAGCCTCACACGCTTTTTAGAGACACAGAGAGAAAAACGTTTAGAAAGAGAGGTTAAAAATGCCCAGCAGGCAGAACAAGACACAAGCGGATATGAGACAGGTGGTCATTCATCGGACACAACATCTCTGATTGTGAATTTCGGGTTTCCAAATCGAAGAAACGGACCACGAAAAAGGATAAGCAAAGCCTTATTGAAAATATCGAAAGAATTGAAAAAGCTGAAATCAAGTTTTGATTACTTACAAGTAAAATATAAAAGGAATCTTAGAGCACTAAAAAGGCTGAAAAAGAAGGTAGAAAGAGCAAATGCACCTGGGAATGTTCTTAGCAACGATCATGAGTAATCTGCAAATTCAGATACTAGTAATGAGTTTAACCTACATTCGGAAAAATAAAACGGGTAAAAATATATCACAATTACCAGAAACCAATATGGATGACTTTTTCCGGGTACCAAAGTCACTTGTTTGATGGAAAAGGCAAATCTCTCCAAAAGCAACGATCAGCTGTGAAATATCAATTACTCTTTGGGTTTTTTTTGTGCACAGCCAAATGAAAAGGAAACAGGGTATGGTGCCAGGACAAATTGGACCGTTGCGAGGACTGATTGGTGGTGTAATTATCCGAAAGTATAAAAAAGGTGGGCCAACCAGGAGAGTGGTATTGAAAGAAACCACTGGAATAGATTAAAGAATGACAAAGTATCTAGAAAAAGAGAAATTGAGAAACACAGATCAAAAGCCATCGAGTTTCTGTCAAGGGATGAAACCTGGCAAACGTGACAAAGAGAAATCTAAAGATGTCACAATCCAGACGAGAACATCGACTGATTACTTAAAGAATCTCTATGACAAATTCGAAGTGAAAACCCAAATATCAAGCTACCCCTAGCATCATTTTGCAGGATAAGAACAATACACTTCAAAACGACGTCTTTCATATCACTTGTCTCTGCACTCGTCATCAAAATACGGCAGTGTGTCAAAGCTATGAAGAACTGTGGAATGCATGTATGACTGAATACTGACATTCACAGTATTTGCAAAAGATGAAACCATTGAAGACGTAATGGAGGCAAACTTGCCAGCTAAAATATCATTCAGACAATGGGAGAGGGTTGCAATTGAAGATAAAGGGAAGAAAAAGAAGATAATGAGAATAGTAGAACAAGAATTTGAAAATAATGACTTTGTGACTTTTGTAAAAGAACAGCTTGATGAGTTCAAGCGAGATGTAAACCGTGTCAGGAGACAGTATTCAGAGATCAAGAAACTGAAAGAGAATCTGAAACAAGATGGCCCTGAAGACGCTCACATGAGAAAAACTGCTTTCAATGCCTGTACAAGTTACTGAATTATATCATGTTGTACTGAATACATATTCCATGAGATCATTTAAATTCCACAAACCAAACAGTACCTGTGGTCAAAATTTGAAGTTGAACTCAGCAGAGAGATTATGGCCATAAGCATTGTCAATGAACTTCAAAATGACTACATAAGAAATGATGATGTTAGAGTGTAAATCTGGCATTTTTATTAAAGGGCCATAACCCCTGACCTAATTATCCAATATCAGCCATAGTCGAATCTGGTCTAGAGATAATAGATAAAGAACATTGTAATAAAGTTTAGAAATGATTGCTTAGAACTAAAGATGCAAAAGTGCAAACAAAGTAAAACCTGGCAATTATTAATATTAAGTAGTCCATTACTCCTGGCAAAATTGGTCGATTTCAGTCATAATCAATCTTGGACAAAAATTTATTGCTATTAACATTTCAGGTTTCCAAGCGGGCCCTATTTTTCCTACTTTTTTGTTTGACCCTACTTTTTCTTGAAATATCCTACTATTCCTATTTTTTTTTAAGAAAAAAAAACTATAATTGAAAAAATCCAGTATTAGTAGAGTGATTTTAAAATAACATTAATCTCAAATTTAACAAGAATGTAGCTAGTTTACTTGTAGAAAACAGTTGATGGAAGTAAGTTATTAGTGTTGCAAAAGGGTTCCATGGTTAGGATGGTTGGAGCAGACATTGCAGAATTAGCAACTTTAGATGAGTCTTGATTCTATGAAGATATCTTAGTATTCAATATACTTTTTATGATGCATTTCAAAATTATAATGTTTTTATACACAGACTAGCTTCTCAATTGATTCCCAATGATGCTTATGCTGAGGGACAAGACTGAGTATATATAGATTTAAGGCAATATTTGGCATTTTGGCAAGTATTGAAGTCATTCACTGTGATTATTTGATCCTGAATTTTTCAGTTCATGGAAGATGAAAATATGTAGATAGTGCTCCTGAAAAAAAATCTTTGTTTTCATTAGAAATAATTTTATAGCCTTAATATGGTGGAGGCTTTGGAATCTTTACAGAAATACATAATATAACTGTGTGTTTAGGTCTTCAGTGTGCCAGTTATTAGTATTTATGTAACCATTATGGATGTGAGGTATTTTGTTGCCTCCAAAGTTTACTTAGCAGCTTTTAGCTATCTTTATAAAAACCTGTTAAGTAAATTTAAGGCAACAATAATACCTCACTTCTTTAAGGTAACTTTTCTTTCATATCAGAATTGAAGATATTCTCTTTGAATTCTATTGACTATTATAGTGAACAAGTATTTCAAGTGAGAGAAATTGAAATAATTTTTCACTTTCATAATGGGATCTTATTTGAAAGAGAATATCTTCCATTCAGAAATATGCAAGAAAAATCATATTTTTG
This sequence comes from Solen grandis, assembly GCA_021229015.1. Lineage (NCBI taxonomy): Eukaryota > Metazoa > Mollusca > Bivalvia > Adapedonta > Solenidae > Solen > Solen grandis. Next base: position 2,074,019 of record CM037780.1, on the reverse strand, counting down.
TTGATATTTGGTATTTGGTGACATAAAGATTCATTTCTAACTTGGAGTAATCTGAGACCTACCCACATTTCTTGCAAGTGTCAATGGGTCTCTTTGTTATTCTGTTTTACTAGCATACTCAATATTTCAGGTCCATTAGTTTGTAAAAAATAACTTCATAATGTCACATGGACTCACAAAATTTAACAATGCATGGTTAATGCAAAGAGATGAAAATGGGCATGAACTCCAATCCTGGTGAAAAAAGGAATCTAAATCTGAATACAGTGGCTACTGTTCTCACTGTTACAAATCTGACCGATGTTTAAATAATGGATTTAAGCAACTTTTAAATCATGCACAATGAAGGAAACATAAGGAACTTGCAAAAGGTAGCATTGGGAGAGGACAGAAACATTTCCTAGTCTGTGTACAAATACACGCTCACTTAATATCGCTAATAGTTTGTGATCTGACATAATCATTATCTTAAGTTTTCTGTAAATAATAAAAAATTCCAGACTAATCCTGTCGTGGGATCCCTGTTGAGACACTGTTGACTGGTTTCCTAAATGAAGAAAATGC
>CM037780.1:2023355-2073355 GCA_021229015.1 Solen grandis | reverse complement strand
TTCGTTCTTAGGCCGTTTGAACAATCACCTTCAAACTTTATGTCAATGTTTATAACTTAAATCTCTCGATCAGGTTTGATTATATCGGCCAATTAGGTCAAGCGTTATCCCCCTTTTGATATAAAAAAAAAATGCCAGATTTCATTTTGTTAACACTCCGGCATCTTCATTTCTTCAGCAGTGCAGGTAATGAAGGCAATGTTTCTCAGGTGAACGATTATAGGGCCGTCGTGGCCTCCTTGTTGCTCTTAACAACCGTGATCACGCAAGGTAGCATTGGGAAAATTTGATCCTCGTTTATAAAATTTGCTTTGCTAAACAAAAGAATGCGAAAGCCCTATCATTGCTCATCATCGTTTAAAATGGATAACAGGAGATAATGAAGTTTTGTCTCAACCCAATTTTGCAAAGAAAAGGGTTAAAGGTTTAAGCGGGTTTATAACATTTGGTTTATTGGCATGGCTTGAAAATTGATCATAGTTTATTATATTTACTTTGATAAACAAACGTAGTCATCATCACATTAAAACCCTGTATTCTCAGTGCTCTCAACGCTTTGATTTTGTTGTAAAAATTCTTTATTTAAAGGTATATTTATACGCTCGTCGTTTCTGTATGTCCATTTAATTACACTTCAATAACTCGGAATGAATACCGGCCGTGTCGTATTTCTGTTATGCCATTAAAAGTTGACAAATTTTATTGTAAAGTGAGCGTGTTAAATAAATAATTAGTCAGAGTGAGTCAATACGTACCACGTGGGCACCGTCGTGTAAGAATGGTCTCTAAGTTACACATTAAAATTCACATGTACATTTGCTTACATATTTTTTAAATAATAAATAATATTGGTTTCGAATATATTCAATGAATAGCTCGATTAAAAGTCAATTTTCTTTAATTAAATTTATTTTATTCTAAGTACTGGATCATTTCAGTGCGACAGGCATATGATGTACGCATGTAAAATAATTATACATATATCTTATTGCACACACACACACACACACACACACACACACAAATCCTTTACGTAAAGGCTGTAGGATGAGATCGCGTGTGTTATCATGGGATCAACTCGGCAATCCCCGGCCTGAGACGATGTGTTCCGATGAGGATAGCATGGTCTGGGTAACATTGAGGTAACTTCTGTCCAAATTGATCGGGGCCGTAGGCCGAGGTTGATTGGAACATAAGCTCCCTATGTCCAACCCCAGGCCACGATATCCCCTATAATATACAAATTTCACGTACTGATTTATCTCAATAACCTTAAACCGAAATCAGTTTAAATGGATGAAAGCAGGGAATCAACTCACAAACTTGCGAGTATACAAAGGCTTGTTTTAATCAAGCACAGAGATTGACAGAATATGCATTGCAGTATCTAAGCGTAGTATATGACGCACAAATATATCTTAACAAATATGCAAAAACGCGTGTGTTCATGTAACCTATCAGGAGTCGTCACTGGGGCGTGCAGCCATGAATTGTTGCATGAATTGCATTTCTGGCTCACGCGCATAGTCAAACTGGACGTGTAATATATAGGTTAAATTCTAGAACTAAATGTCGAGGTAAGCATTTTAATGTTTCATTTCTGTTTAATTTTCAAGTTCTATCAAGTTATTGACAGATGATAATATCTTGACTTCATCTAGATCTAGTCATTTCTCTTACCTGAAGGGTTGTTTGCAATGATCTTAGTAAGTGTCGTGACATTGATTCAGTTCATTCGTGAGATTAGTTTCGTAACATGAATAAGCTGAGATACAGCGATACTTATATGTATATTTGAAGGGTTTAACGTCCGGCCAACAGTATTCAGTCATTTGGAAACTATGTCTACTTGAGACAGATATAATGCTGCCACCTGCAGTTTCACGCCGCCCTGACACCGGGCCAAACAGTCCTACAACTAGCGCCAAGCAGGGAGCAATACCAGTACTACCTTTTACGACTTTGCTATACAGCGTCCGGGGATCGAACCCACGACCCCCCCCCCCCCCGAAAATATACATATACACTGTAAAAAATACCGTTGTTATTACGGTGAAAGAACTGACAGCTGAGTTTCAGTTATCTCACCGTACACTTTTTACGACCAACCGTTAATGACTACAGGATATTGGCCAGACACGATTTGAAATATAATATGAAACTCGCCTAGGCATATTGAATTCGTTCTTTGTTAAAAAAAGAGAGCATTTTCCTAGATGGGTTCAGCAAATCAAGGATTGGTGCAAAAGTCTGGGAAAAGGTTCAACAAAAGCGATGATATGTGACGTTAAGACACGTTCATTTTTAGCTCACCTGAGCACAACGTGCTCAAGGTGAGCTTTTGTGATGGCCCGTCGTCCGTCGTGCGTCGTTCGTCGTCAACAATTTGACCTTGTTAACACTCTAGAGGTCATATTTTTTGGCCAATCTTCATGAAACTTGGTCAGAATGTTTGTTTCAATAAATCTTGGTCAAGCTCGAAAGTGGGTCATGTGATGTCAAAATGTAGGTCAATATGAAAAATCCAACATATGTTGCTCATTTATAATCAGGTGAGTGATTCAGGGCCATCATGGCCCTCTTGTATTTATTTTGACAGTGCCCTAAGTTCTCTGCATTCGGAACACCTTGGACAATAAATAAAACGCAGTCATTTTACCCAGAATTGCAACAAGCTGCGTTTTATTTAAAGCTATCAAATTAACACGTTGCACAGTTCAATGCATGTCAAAATAAAACGTGAATAACAAACACGAAATAAATGTGAATTTAGAGCGGATATAATTGTGTTTGTTTCAGAAATGGAGCTCTATACAAGGACAGGATTTTGTGGATTTATTTTGATGATTTCACTCACCGGTGTTTTGGGCGTGGATCCAGTCGCAGTAGCAGTGAGTAACATCAAGCAGGAGACCATAGACAAGCCAGCTATTTTGGAGAACGGCTCTGTACCCTGCTGGCTAAATGGTATGACATTAAACGTATCTTATTTACCAGCGCGTAAAGGTTAAGATCATCGTGATGCAGTTATAGAGGTCACGACTAAAAACCCAAAGGTTATTCTCGATTTTTGAGATATTTTTGGTGACCTTCACTGGCGCAAAAAGTTCGTCCACTATTCACAGTATATTGAAATTATCTGTTTATCTCATGAATAAAAGACCGCTCTTTAAAACTTTAATAAATGTTTGGCACATTCAACTTACATTTAAACAGTTTACTTCTATGTTATATGTGTGAATTTCTGATCGTATTGTACACTCAATTCCAAAAACATGTGAGTACGTATGTGTGTTTTTGTGTGTGTGATTTTCAACGACTTTTTATTTGAAAATAAAATGAAAATCTCTCTATGCCATGTGGTAGATTTTGCGCTAGATCGATGAAAAATACAGTAAAGTGTGCGAAAATTGAAACTGATATGTTTGCTAAATATTAAAATATTAAAAACTTAAAACGTGCATCTTCTTTCAGAAGAGTCTACATTGGTGACAATTTTATGAACTCGGTGTGCCAAGAGGACATATATACACACTGTTTATTTGAATTTATGGAAGGTGATAAATCATTTCACTCCGAAATGAGATGTAAACCTTCGCAAATCAACGAACACTACCCGACCACCTAATCTACCTGCAGGTTTATAATTCCACATATTGTTCAACGTTGGGCGAGTGGTTAGAGCGTCCGCCCGGGAATCGGGAGGTCGTGCGTTCGGTCTCTGGCCACGACATACCAAAGTCGTAAAAATAATAATGGTAATAATAGCTCCCTTGCATTGCGCTCAGAATATAAGGGTAGTTCCATGACTGGTTTGCCCTGTGTCAGGATGTGACTGGTTGTGGTTTCATGCCACATGTCTACGGCGTGATACTACAGTGTTGCAGCACTATAGGCATCGTCTCCAAATGACTTAAATACTGTCGGTGGGACGTTAAACCCAATAAATAAACAGTCAAACATACATTTGAGATTTTTCCCAATCACTGATTTGTCAGTTTAAATCGGCGAATTAAACCGAGTATAGCCGTACACCTGGCGAAATGGTCTATGGAACTTGCGTAAACCTCGAATACGGTATGCTATCGGAATTATCACTCCTCTGGAAAACGTCATTATGCTGTGTATAGGTCATGTGATACTTATGTTATAGGAAATTTTTTGCGACATTCATGTGGTGCATTTGGGGAGACAAAATATCAGAATCCGGACGGGCCCAACTATATCGGTCACCTGTTTGACTGTATGGAAATCGGGTTTTAGTTTCGCCTGGAGGGAGGAAGAGTAACGTTCACGAATAAGTAGGTATACAAAAGACCTCCATATTAATGCCGCTTCCAGGGCTGACCGTGACACTCTTCCATCTAACCTATTTCTAAAACATTCGCGGTCAGCCCTCGAAAGTTAGTCCTATGCTAAACAAACGCCTCTGTTTTAAGTCACACCATTCAAATATCTGGACAGATACATGTACTATAAAGCCAGTGTGTTTAAAGTAAAGTAGAATCATTAATTATCGTGTTGGAATAATTTTCGTGGAATTCATAGATGGTATTTTCCACGAATATATCAATCACAACGAAAACTGTTCAATTAATAGACTTCTAGGACATGTGTCCACGGGCATATGTTCTAACGAAATAGACTTTACTGCAGTTTCCACGAAATCTAATGTCAACGAAATTTAGTGTTTTTACAGTGATAACCCTTTAGAATTCGAAGAAAGACATTTTCTTTAGTCATTACTTACATCCTATTGCCCCGAGCTGGAATCGAACTCGGGAATTTCGGTATACAACTCGGACACTCTCCTACAACTTAATAAGCAAGGATTTACAGGTTTGGCGTGAAACTATAGCGTGGCCGCACTTTATCTGTCTCAAGTAAATGTGGTCTCCAAATGACTGAAATTCTGTTGGTGGGACGTTAAACCAGACAAACATATACCTCTGCTACACATGATCATATGATCGATCACTGGTTCTCTCCGTGTACCTCTGTGTACTTATTACCTCACCTGAGCACATGTGCACAGGATGAGCTGTTAGGATCTATGAATGTCCGTCGTTCGTCCGTCCGTCGTCCACAATGTGTTTGTTTGCTCTCTAACCATAATATCTCGGCCAAGTTCGATTATGGCTGATATCGGCCCATTAGATCAGGAGTCATACCCCTTCATATAAAAAATACCAGATTTCACTTTGTTTGTATTCTATCATCTTCATTTCTTGAGCAATCATCTTCAAACTTAATGACAACTTATATTACCATTATCTCTCGGCCAGGTTTGATTGTGGATGATATCGGCCAATTAGGTCAGGAGTTATGCCCTTCTGAATACTAAAAAATACCAGATTTCACTTTGTTTGCACTCTAGCATCTTCATTTCTCATGTAATCATCTTCAAACTTTAGAACAATTCTTTCGGCCAAGTTCCATTATGGCTGATATTGGCTAATTAGGTCAGGGGTAATGCCCCTTTTAATGTTTAAATTTGTTTGTATCAATTTTGTGGGGCACTAATTTTCGTCGATTTCGTGGTAGGTTTTATCCACAAATATTTATCCCCACGAAAACTTGTCTCTTATATTGAACTCACGTTTTCTAGAACATAGATTCACGAAATTCTCTCAGGTACATAATCAACGAAATTCAATGTCAACGAAAATTAATGATTTTACAGTGCCATTTACAGATAAATTGAGAAATTAATTTAGGAAGGTTTAAAGATGAGTTCTGCTGCGAAGGTTGACCCCAGTAATCGATATCCCCTTGCTTTTCAGGTGGTATAATACAACCATCAATGAGATTTACGATTCCTATGGACGAAACATGAATGAATCTAGCGTATTCTTTCGCTGCGTTTACTCAACCATGGTAAGTAGTACTATAAACAGATATCCAATCGTATCATCTCGGCTATCTTTGGCGAAGTGATCCGAATTTTGAATAATAATTCAGTTCCAGGGCATTAAGGATGAACATTTTTAGTTCATAAGCTGGTTTTGGAATCTAACCCATGACCTGCATACTGTTACCAGTATTGATATGTTGTTTGACGTCCCGAAGGCCGTATTTAATTCATTTTGAGACTGTGCCTTGTTAGACAGGTCGTAGACACGTTGCATGATTCCAGACCAAATTGCATTTATCTGATGATTGTAATTACCCTTATATGCTGAGCGCCAAGCAATAGAGCAGTACCAGAACTAGTTTTATGACTTTGGTATGTACCATCTCTCCACGAAGACAGGTTAAATGTACACACTCGCATAGATGTATGAAAACGTATCCATTGTGTGTATGTTGCATATAACATATTTGTATACTCTGGTAACTCTTCATGTTATCTTATCAGCGAAACGTTCACCTTGACAGTAGAGAACGGGTATTCTGCCATGATTTCATTCGTAGGAGAGGTGGACATACTCGTTTATTAAATGAGATGCATATTTACAGAGAAATCCTAGCAAAAAAAATGACCCCTACACAATTTAAGGTTTTCGCACCCAAACAGCCGTCACTTCGATCACAGCCATGCATATAACTTCTCAATATAAGCTTATAGGCTTTCAAAATGTCAAGCAATGGAAATTTTAAGTAATATTTTACTTGCACCCCCACCCCCCACACACCCTTGATTCATTTTTAGCTCGTCTGTTTTTTCGAAGAAAAAATACGAGCTATTGTCGTAACTCCGGCGTCCGCGTTGTCGTCGTCGTCGTCCAGAATCTTAACGTTGGCCATAACTTCTTTACTATTACATATACAACTTTCATTTTTGTTCTGCATATTCATCTGGACAAGGCTTATCCAGACATATGCAAAGTTTTCACCTATTGACCTTGACCTTGTCCTTTGTCCTATTTTTGCTGTATTTTTTTTGAAAACTTTAAAATGCCTGTCATTTCAGAACCGTTACCAACAGGGCACTGATATTTCACATGTGAATTCCTTGTGGCAAGATCTTTCCAGCATTGTTACACTTTTGGACTTTGACATTGACCTTTGAACTTTAACCTATTTTCGAAATGTTTCACAAAAAACTTTAACGTTGGCCATAACTTTTTACTATTTGACATACACCTTTTATATTTGCTATACATATTCATCATGACAATGGTTTTTCAGATATACCTCAATATTTTGTCATGATGAATATGCATACCAAATATAAAAGATGTATGTCAAATAGTAACAAGAGTGCCAGTGATGCCACAATATACGCCGCCACAAAATATAAAGACCAAGAGGGGTCTTTTAATTATTGCTTTTAACATTTCTGTAAGCATAACCTCATAATGAAGTCTGTAAGACCAATTAATTTAGCTGAACAGAGATAGAACCCTAAAAATGCTTCCAATATGACAGTAGGTCAAATAGCAGTATCAATTTGAATCCTTTTTTCTTTCTCCCCATAACTCTTGCAAAAATTAGTGTACCAGAAAATCCTTGCCTTATGCACTTTTACCTGCTTAGAAACTTGCGTTGTGTTTTAAAGAGACCATGTTTAGAAAGGCATAACTATTGCAAATATTGATGAACATCAAAGCCCCTGCTTTGTGCATATCTACCCAGTATAGTAATGACATTGCCCAAGTTTTGAAAAGATTAGGTCAGAAACATACAAGAAATTGCATTCCCAAAGCTGAAATATCAATCAGCTAAAAAAAACTAAGTTTCAAAGGGACACAAATCTTGCAAAAATTAATGTACCGGAAAATCACCACTTCATGCACATCTACCCATTATAGTAATGATATTGACCAAGTTTTGAAAAGATTCATTCAGAAATGTAGGAGGAGTTGCGTTCACAAGGCTGCAATATCAATCAGCTACAGAGACTAAGTTTCAAGGTACACAAATCTTGTAAAAATCAATGAACCATAAAATCGCCACTTCATGCACATTTACCCATTAAAGTAATGACATTGACCAAGTTATAAAAAGATTCATTCAGAAATGTAGGAGGAGTTGCGTTCACAAGGCTGCAATATCATTCAGCTACAGAGACTAAGTTTCAAGGGACACAAACCTTGTAAAAAATCAATGAACCGGAAAATCACCACTTCATGCACATCTACCCATTAAAGTAATGATATTGACCAAGTTTTGAAAAGATTCATTCAGAAATGTAGGAGGAGTTGCATTCACAAGGCTGCAATATCATTCAACTACAGAGACTAAGTTTCAAAGGGACACAAATCATGTAAAAATCAATGAACCGGAAAATCGCCACTTCATGCACATCTACCCATTATAGTAATGACACTGACCAAGTTTTGAAAAGATTCATTCAGAAATGTAGGAGGAGTTGCGTTCACAAGGCTGCAATATCATTCAGCTACAGAGACTAAGTTTCAAAGGGACACAAATCTTGTAAAAATCAATGAACCGGAAAATCGCCACTTCATGCATATCTACCCATTATAGTAATGACATTGACCAAGTTTTGAAAAGATTCATTCAGAAATGTAGGAGGAGTTGCGTTCACAAGATATGGACGTACGGACGGACTAACGTACGGACGGACGGACAGACGGAGAAGATGACGCCAATATACGACCGCCTCCGGCGGCGTATAAAAAGTTATGGCCAACGTTAAAGGTCAATTTTTTTAAGTGTTTAACAAAAATGTAAAACGTTCGCAAAAACAGACGAGCGTTTGCACCCGCATGCGGTACTTTTGTCATGAGTTATCTCCCCTGAAAACTAAAAAAAAAAAAAATAACTTTCTCCATTTTTCATCGGTAGATATTACTATCATTATTATTATTATTATTATTATTTAATCATGAAATTTAAAACAGAATCATATAATGCATCTTTCTACCGGATTTTTGTTCTCTAAAATCAAATTAAATTTTTCATAATTACAGATACTGTTTATTTCCAATAGGCTTCAATTTTAACTTTATCTCCCCGAAATGTGACAAAGTAAATGCTTTTTTCAGAATGGTACACAGATAGATAAATGGAAAAGCAATATGGCAGAAGAGGGTAAAGTTGACCAAGTTCCACATGTCAGTTGGTGGACAATTGATGGCGTTACCATAGCGATGACGGAAACCCCAGTCGGTAGGAATAAACTGTCGATATACATAGCATCAATGTTACATGTGTTCAAATTCATTATAAAAATCATAAATATCTAAACACATGTGTAATTCTTTAAACCGTGCTTTTAAAAACACCATTCACATCAAAGATTACGTAGTAGTACTACACAGAATTTCTTGTTGTGAAAAATACGAAAATCTTTAAATGCTGATGAGCCTAAACTGAGATTTTATGATTCGCGCGAATTCGGCTCGGTAATATCCGTGAACGAGATAAACAAATTCGATAATACTTCTGTAAGGCAATCCATCCATCCATCCATCCATCCATCCATCATCAAATTATAATAAATTATAATCACTGTCTTTCAATGCTTAAAATGACTGCAGTGCAGATGCAAACATCCATTGACTTAGAGTTATAAGTTTTTTTTTGTTTTAAGTTTATAAAGGCTTGCATTTACTTTAAAGATTTGACGATCACTTGATGGACCATGATCACAATTTAATGATGGATGAATTACTTTAAAACACTGAAACATGGTCAAATGAGTTTTCGGAATTAGCAGTAGAAAACTTTGAACATTTTTCACTCAGTAGAACAGAAAATGTAAGTACATGTAAGCGCGCATCAGAAGGTACAGTGGTATATATCCATGATACATTTGTATTTCAAAGCCAGGATGACATAATATGCATTAAAATCTGTGGTAACCTTGAAGGCACTGAGGGTGATCTATTTATATGTTTGTGTTATGTAATTCCAGAGGGCAGCAGTAGACAGGCTATGGTTGATACACATACAAAACCATGTTCGTTCATATTTTGCATTTGTGCTAATTATGAAATCAAACAATCTATCATATGTATGTGTATGTTAAGCGGTTTATTTTCCTGTCCCCTTGACAGACCCTTTAAAACAGAGCTGACTGTACTTGAGAAATCAAGAAAACCTTATGAAGAAAACACACACAGACTCACACATACACCGGAACGGCTGAATTAATGGTCTCCGGTTTGACAAGACTTCTCCGTTTTCGGGAAATTTAGTTGGTGCTCTTTTCCCACCAAGAGTTTCATTACACATTTTGTGATACTAAATCTATCCTCGTTAATACTTAAATGCGCGTGCATCTACGTACCATGCTTTGACGGGAGATATATTTCAAACGCGTAATTTTATTAGACTATTAAACCTTAATACACTTGTATGTATTAGCTGACGGTGTCTATTTCATTTAAATTTTCAAAACCCATGCAACGTCCACTCCTCATATTGAAGTGTGGAAGGGTATGAAAATGAAAAAAAGATGTCTTATTCTATTTTTGCTGGTATATTTCTAGTTTTGTCCAAATAACGTTTTACTTTACTAGAAAAATCTGTTTACAGTCATCATTATGAATGATTTTTTAAAGATATATTTCAGGTATGTATTTAAAGTGAAAGTGGCTTAACCCTTTCCCTCATATTGGCCCAATTTGACGCACTCAATAGGTACCATATAAAGCCTGATCTGCAGAAAGCCAAACTCAAACCTTACCAAATTTAATTGTAAAATCCTCATTACCAGACCACTGAGGAGCAGCGAACAGCATAAAACCTGATCAGCCTGCGAGTTACTCGCAGGCTGATCTGGTTTTATGCTGTTCGCATAGGTCTTTTCATGGTCTCCTCTATGAGGGAAAGGCGTAACAGAACCGATATCATACAATGTCGTGGTGATTTATTATTCCCCCACAGAAACAAAAATGGAATGAAATTAAATGAAGGATAAGATCGACAGTGATGATTTAAATTACAGATTTATTTCCTTTTCGACTTAGAATTTTCAAAAATTAAAAATACATTATTCAATCAATAACACCTCATAAACTCAAACGAATTTAGAATAATTTTGGTACACATGTTTATCTCAATAAAATGAAGTCCAAATTTGACTTTGGGCAAAAACAGTAAATTCTTGATACAGTTTTTGCCTTTTTTTCTCGATTTTCCATAATACCTAACCCACCATAGGCTTAACTGATCTGAGACATTTGTGGTACACTTGTTTATTTCGCAAAAGTTGACTTCGGGCAGTCATTAAATGTTGACACAGTTATGGGCCTTTTCGACTATAAATTACCGTGTCCGATCAATATGGCTTCATATACTAAGCGTTGTGCTGTGTTGGTGCATAAATTACATTTAAATCTAATGATATTTCCGGTTCTGATTGGTTTAGTTAACGTCATAGTCCACAACAATTACAAACACGAATTTTCAGTATAAAGCATATATTTTCTTCGAAACGAATATACGAAAATGAGCAAAAGTTCATTGTCAACACAAAATAATGTGCGTTTCAAATGTACTTTTATTACACCTGTAGGTGTTGTGATTGACCCACATTCGATGAGCCAGGAGGGTCGGGTACCCTACCGTGACGATAATTTTAACATCTCAACCCCAATCCAATACTTCGTAAACAACCCCGCCCACGAGCACGTGGAGCCCGACGGTACGCTGTGGAGCACGGTCACCGCTGTAACCTTCACCTCTCAAACAGCCTTTCAGCAGAGGTCAGCTACTACTATGAATTGTTTGTTCTTTTGTAATTAATGCAATCTGGATATAGGTATATGTATTTGTTAGGGTCTGAGGGGGTTTAATTAATGCTCGTAGACGCGAGGTCCGGAATGTCATGGATAATTTTTTCATTTTCTTGAAGTTTGTTTTTGAAGTTTAAAAAACTGTATCAGCATTGGAAACAGACGTCGAAAAGTCGCAGTGTTCGGGAATCGTTCCTCGAACAATCGAGATTTCACAGGTTGTTTTTTAGTGTTTTTTTTCTTTGTAGTAATTAGAGTTGAAGTTAAAAATTTATAAATCCTAGTCCTGGTGAATGTTACATATTTTTTTTCGACACAGGCGATTATCGAAGCACCGTACCTAGTCCGAAGTACTGACACAGGTCATATAAAACCTCTAAGTTTTACGAATTATTCTGCTCTGAAATTTGAAATATTTTCAATGATATGTAAGCAGACAAATCCTCCTCCTCATCATTACAATCGTCATCTGCATAAAGAGTTTTCTGTAAAGAACTTAAGACGTGTTTTTTTTTTTTTTTTTTTTTTTTGTTTGTATGTTTTTGTTGCATTTTCTTCTATATCCATTGTATAGAACATTGATATATCATTTTAGAAGGCCTCATGTAAATAAGTTTTACTTACAATGTCAGTTAACTTACACAGCTATCTTTTATAAATAAATATATTATTTATTATTTATTATTATTATTATTATTATCTCATGATTAATTGAGAACCTTGCCTAATCCGAAATATATTCGCAGTCCTAGTGTTTGTAAAAAAAAGTCCCGATTTCACGAACCTTGCGATTGTCTGGTCACCTTTCCTTTTTCGATATATGGTCCCAGTCCTAACGTTAATCATATAAAAAATTCATTTTTCGACCTAATATATAAAAAATTTCATTTTTCGGACCTTGCGATTTTCCGACGACATTGCCACGTCCGAAATATATTCCCATTTCCGGCAAAAGTTAAAAAAAATCATTTTTTTTTTTTTTTTTTCAAACCGTCTTTTTATCTGAGCATTTCATCGCATTTATCAGTATTGGGATGTCGCATTTCTATTTTAGTGTTTTGCTAAACTTTAAGAAAAACCTATAATGTACTCACTTTGCACTGCTATTGATTTTAAGTCGATGCCTGTTTGTTCCCAATGTTTGAATGATGAATAAGATGATTATTATTAGTTAAAAAAAAACTTTATGTTCATCTGTGTATATCTAATGCAAACATGCATGTAGAAGATTTTATCGTTTCTTTCCTAAAGTAGAACAGCTTTATTGTGATTGTGTACCTTATGAGCACACTTTATAATTAATTAGCATTTGTTATCTTAATAAAAAGGCGCCTGATCTACAAAGTTGGTCCCGACTTTATCCGACATGTCGTCGGGGAACATTACTACGCTGAGGCAGACCTATCGCGTTGCCAAGGTAACGACCCATATCCAGACATGGAAGCTCGATTCGGATACCTCCATTCTTTTTGCATGACGGAAAATTATATCATTCTGCCGGAAGCTTCTTACATGCACGACCCATGCTTTTATGGTGAGTATACACTGGAGTTACGTCCCCTTTCATAGGGGAACTTCGCAAGGGAGGTCACTGCGTAGAGTTCGCAATTTTGAATTGAAATGTACAAACACTGGTATTTGACAAGCGCTGCACTGTATTTGATAAAATACAAAATATAAATGATAACATATTTAAAGGTGTAGTATGACCCCACCTCTGAGTGGATTGACAGAAATTCACATGCTTTTGGCAATGCAGTAAATTCAGTTATCAAATACTGAATAATATTCATAACATTTAACATGACGTAATCAGTCAACGAAAACAAGCTCCGCCCAAAACTCTCTCAGGTCACGTAAGCACCAAACAGGCACTTAATTTTCCGTATCAAGTCATTGGTTATTTTATGAATTATAAATTTCAGATTTTCAACGAAATACAGGAATTTCAAAAGACTTGAAAAAAAGAAATCATCTAATGTTGTAAGTTACACAAGCTGTGTAGTATGATAATAATTATACATATTTATTTAATGCTTTTTGGTGGATCATAGAGAAATATCAGTGGGTTATATCCTTATAATTTCACTGTTCAAAACAGTGAAATTATCAGGAAAATAGTGAAATTATCAGGAACTTGAACCCGACCCTACGTTATAAACTGATCGGAGCGTCACTTGTGCTCGGTTGTACGCAAGAAATGACGTCATAAATAACGTCACGCAATCGTGACGTAATCCCGCCAATTTTGACGTCTTTTGTGTACAAGAAAGCTTCATATTTTGCTTATTTCAAAAATATGTTCCTTATTCTATTTAAATGTACATAAAATATAAGAACAAAAGTTCCAAGACTGCTTGGCCCGGTGTCAGGATAATGTGACTTGATGTGGTGCCATGCCACATGTCTACGACGTAATACTGCAATGTGGCAGCACTATATTTGTCTCAAGTAGACCTCGTCTCCAAATGACTGAAATAATGTTGGTGGGACGTTAAACCCAACAAACAAACATAAGAACAAAAGTAAAAACATTGATATGAACCACAATAAGAAAAAATAAGGAAAAATTGATCGATACATAACACATTACTTAACATGATTATAATTATGTTTACCTTCCTTTTGCTATTACATTGTATTTAAGTATAATTGTTAAAACTTAAGCAAAATCTGAAGATTATCTGTCATTCGTTAAGATTCTGATCTCAAGTGTTTGTGGACGCTACTTAAGGTAATCCATCCAACACTAAAGTATTCATGGTCCATCAAGTGATTGTCGGAATTTTATAGTAAATGCAGCGTCTATAGACTATAGGCAAACAAGCCTGCAACTCCAAGTCATTGGATGCTTACATCTGCACTGAAGTCTCTTAAAGCATTTGTAAGACCTTATTATAATATATTGATAGTTAGATTACCTTAAACGTACATCTTTTATTCCCCTTTTCTAGCTCGATATTCCGACAAAAAACCACACTTCCTCCAAGCGTTCCGAGATGAGCCTAGCGGGTTCTCGCGTCTCCTGGTCATGCGGAAGAGCGATGGGGTCATTGTTGCCAATATCAAGTCTAAACCTTTCTTTGTTACACACCAGGTCAGTCTGAAACTAATCAATCAATCAATCAATCAATCAATCAATCAATCAATCAATCAATCAATCAATCAAATGAATGAATCAATCAATCAATCAATCAATCAATCAATCAATCAATCAATCAATGTTTAATCAATAATTAAGGATATGAATCAAATAATAAATAAAAGTATCATATGTATATTAGACTGGTCCAAGTTGCCGAATGGTTTAGCGTCCACAGCGGGAGCGAGAGTTCCTCGGTTCGATCCCCTGTCGCAAAATGATAGAGCTCCCTAATTTGGTGCTTATGGTATTTCCAAGACTAGTTGACCCGGTGTCAGGATATTGTGACTGCATGTAGTAACATGGCACATATCTACGGTGTGATACTGCAGTGTGGCAGCACTATATTTTTGTCAAGTAGACATCGACTGAAATATTGACGGCGGGACGTTAAACCCAACAATATATAGGTATTATTTTGATACGTTAATCAATTTACTGACAACATTTAATTCACAACGTTTTCGGTGGCATATTGGTTAACCCTTTCCCTCATAGAGGAAACAATGAAAAGACCTATGCGAACAACATAAAACCAGATCAGCCTGATCAGCAGGCTGATCAGGTTTTATGCTGTTCGCTGCTCCTCAGTGGTCTGGAAACGAGGATTTTATAATTAAATTTGGTAAGGTTTAACTGTGGTTTTCTGCAGATCAGGCTTTATGTGGTACCTACTGAGTGCGTCAAAATGAGTCTATATGAGGGAAAGGGTTAAAGGTTCCGCCTATAACCAAGAGGTCGTGAACCCGGCCGCGACAAAACAAAAGTCGATAAAATGATATTGGTATATCTTAGAACCATGAATCTTTCACCCGATGTTAGGATAATGTGACTGGCAGTGGTATCATACCATATATCCATATATACCGGGGGGGTGGGAGTGGTATCTTACATAGACCATAAGTCCATGAATATTGTTGGTAAATCGATAACTAAAATATGTCTTATTCACTGCTTATTTTTTACACAGTTTGATTAATTTTGAAGTGTTCTGTTTTTTTAGCGTTATCCAATTATTTAAATACTTGCATAAAGGCATTTAGCTAGCATGATGTTTGTTTTGAATTTCATCCTAACGTTTTAGGGATAATGTCAATATCACTATCCCCGATACATTACATTATCATTACCAGTATCATAACAATACCAGTATCCCCCGATACAGAACAATGTCATTTAGTTTAAAACATACACTACTGTGTCTGTAAGACATTTTTTTAGTTATAATGAAAAACGTGATGAAATCATTATAGTTGATGTCATCATCATCATCATTATCATCGTCATCATCATCACAGCAACTACCATTCATTTGTATCATCATAATTTTAGCAATGAGAGTAATATCTATTTTTATGTTTTTGTTGTGCTAAGCTCGGGGCCTACGAGGAAGGGGGGATAATAAAGATGCACATGATAATGTACGACAATGCTGAAGTTTACACCAAGGTCACGTACACAAATTTCATCCTGCATGGGGTAAGTTTTTGAAGGAAAAGACAAGGACAATACAGAAAAATAATGTTTCCTCGAAGTACTAATTAGAATTACAGTTTTAATAATCAAGAACTTTGTTGATTTGAGTGTGCATTTTTTTTTATATTCAATGTGTAGTTCAATGTGTGAAATATTGATCACTTATCGAGGATATGAATGTGAATGTTATCGTTTATTATATATTAAGAATTATGGAATTTATGCAAGCGACGCATTGCGATACACTCATAATTTTTTTTTTCCTACTGATGGTAATTTATGAACGTTATCGTTTATATGTATATAAGTTTTATGGACTTATCGATTAATTCATAAAATTTTAAAATATAATCGATAACACATTAACAGTTTGTCTCGTACACCATTAAGCTTTGCCTTTGACCCCGCATTATGGAACCGTTGTAACAGCCCAGATTTTCCCCCCAGTCAGTTTTTTCCCCGGGGAAAAACCTGACTAGTCAGATTTTTCCCCGGGGAAGAAACTGACTAGTCAGTTTTTTCCCCACCCAGTCAGTTTTTTCCCCACCCAGTCAGTTTTTTCCCCACCCAGTCAGTTTTTTCCCCCCTCTTTTTTAATTTTTTTTAAGGTTTCTGAGGTGGGGAAATTCTGGACCAGTCAGTTTCCCCCCCCCCCCTGTCATGTTGATTGTGTGTGATGGTGGGGAAATTCTGGCCTAGTCAGTTTTTTCCCCCCTGTCATTTAGATTGTTCTTGATGGTGGGGAAAGTCTTGACGAGTCAGTTTTTCCCCCCTGTCATGTAGATTGAGCATGAAGTCAAGAAAATTCTGGCCTAGTCAGTTTTTTCCCCCCTGTCATTTAGATTGTTCTTGATGGTGGGGAAATTCTGGACCAGTCAGTTTCCCCCCCCCCCTATCCAATATATTGTGCATGAAGGTGGGGAAATTCTGGCCTAGTCAGTTCCCCCCCCCCCGCCCTATCCAACATATTGTGCGTGATGGTGGGGAAATTCTGGACCAGTCAGTTTCCCCCCCCCCCCCCCTGTCATGTAGATTGAGCATGAAGTTGGGAAAATTCTGGCCTAGTCAGTTTTTTCCCCCCTATCCAATATATTGGCTGATGGTGGGGAAATTCTGGCCTAGTCAGTTCCCCCCCCCCCCCCTGTCATTTACATTGTATTGATGGTGGGGAAATTCTGGACCTGTCAGTTTTTTCCCCCCTATCCTATATATTGTGCTTGATGATGGGGGAAATTCTGGCTTAGTCAGTTTTTTCCCCCCTGTCATTTAGATTGTTCTTGATGGTGGGGAAATTCTGGCCTAGTCAGTTTTTCCCCCCTGTCATTTAGATTGTATTGATGGTGGGGAAATTCTTGACCAGTCAGTTTTTAGGGGGGGGGCTGATCAAGAACTTCCCCACCACAATACAGTCTAAATGACAGGGGGGGGGGGGGGGGGTGGGAAACTGACTAGGCCAGAGTTTCCCCACCATCATGCACAATATATTTGACAGGGGGGAAAAACTGACTAACCCAGAGTTTCCCCAACATCACGCACAATATATTGGATAGGGGGGAAAAACTGACAAGTCCAGAATTTTCCCAACTTCATGCTCAATCTACATGACAGGGGGGGGGAAAAACTGACTGGTCCAGAATTTCCCCACCATCACGCACAATATGTTGGATAGGGCGGGGGGGGGAACTGACTAGGCCAGAATTTCCCCACCTTCATGCACAATAATGATAGGGGGGGGGGGGGAAACTGACTGGTCCAAATTTCCCACCACAACCATCTAAGACAATGTGGTGGATAGGCGGGGCGGAATTTCTGACTAGCTCAATTACTGCAGGGAAAAACTATGTAGGATTTGCCGCGCGGAGAACACTAAAGGTACCAGGAATTTCCCGCCTAGGGAAAACTAACTAGGCAGGGGAATAACCATCTAAGCACAAATTTAATGTGGAAACTATGGCCAATTCCCAGGGGGCAAAACTGATTTTGCAAGGTAAACACTGACTGTCAAGACATCAATCAAGACAGTCTGAAGGCAGGGGGGGGAAAAACTGACCAGAATTTCCCCACCAATCAAGCACAATATAAGGATAGGGGGAAAAAACTGACGGCCAGATTTCCCCACCATCAATCACATGTAAATGATAGGGGGGAAAAACTGACTAGGCCAGAATTTCCTGACTCATGCCAATCTACATACAGGGGAAAAAACTGGACGGTACAAGACTTGTCCCACTGCAAGAAATTCCAAATGAAAGGGGGCGAATAATAGGAAATTCCACATCAAGAACAAATATAGGATAGGGGAAATAACTGAACTAGGCAATGTATACCAGGTGCAACAATATATTGATGAGGGAAAAATCTGACTGTCAAGAACTTCCCCACACAGGAAAAAAATGACATGGAAAATCCACTAGCCAGAAATCCCAAATAAGCACATAAGGGGGGGGGAAAACTGAGTCCAGAATTTCCCCCCAACAATACAATATATGATAGGGGGAAAAAACTGACTATGCCAGAGATTTTCCGCCATCCATGCTCACATACATTACATTGGGGAAAAGGACGGTAAGAACTTTCCCACTGTCAAGACAATCTCACAACTAAGGGGGGAACGACTAGAGGCGAGAAATACCACCTCAAGCACAATATATAGATCGGGGAAAAACATGTCACAATCGCACAACAAATGACAGGGGAAAACGATAGCAGATTCCACCATGAGCACAGAAATGGAAGGGGGGGAAAACTGACGTCCAGAATTTCCCCACACATCACAAACAATATAAGGAAGGGGGAAAAACTGACTGGTGCCAAATTTCTACCATGCTACAATCTAAATGACAGGGGGGAAAAACTGATTAAGCCAAGTTTCCCACCACCCCGCAATAACAGGAGGAAAAACTGGACTGGGGGGGAATTCCCACTACAAATTTCCCAATCAGGAGCAAAAATAGATAGGCTAGAGGTTAACACGACATAAATGATTCCGGGACAAAAACAAATGACCAGGAGTGCCAACAACTACAGCCAGAATTATCCACATACGGCAAAAACTGACTAGGGCAGGAATTACAAACTACCATTAAGCAATCACAATTTACATGGACAGGGGGGGGGGGAACTGACTGGTCCAAGAATTTCTCCACCATCACGCACAATATGTTGGATAGGCGGGGGAAAACTGACTGGTCCAGAATTTCCCCAACACACGCACAATTATTGGAGGGGGGAAAAAATTACTAGTCCAGAATTTCCCCACCTCAGAAACCTTAAAAAATTTTAAAAAAGAGGGGGGAAAAACTGACTGGGTGGGGAAAAACCTGACTAGTTAGTTTTTTCCCCGGGGAAAAATCTGACAAGTCAGTTTCTTCCCCGGGGAAAAACCTGACCAGTCAGTTTCTTCCCCGGGGAAAAACCTGACCAGTCATTTTTTCCCCGGGGAAGAAACTGACTGGGGAAAAACTTGACTGTTACACCGTCTCTCGTTTGATTGGCCGTTTTTATTTCAAAGTAAAGAAATGCTCTGAAAGGAACTGTTAAAAAAACTGATTTTTGTTACATATCTAGGATGAATTCACTTCAAATATAACAGCTATTCACATCGATAAGACTGACTGGAGCGTGACCTACCATAGTCTCTACAAGGGGGCACCCGAGTCGTTTGAGATGCCAATCATTAACTACGCATTTAACGGCAAGAAGTACAAATACGCTTACATGGTGAAAAACCTCAACTCTCGCTATATAAATGCTATATCAAAGGTAAGTACGAGTATTACTAAGCCGTCTTTTTAAATAATCATACATGTAATTTAGACTCAAAAACGATGAAAAGAAGGCAAGAAGAAGAAAATGGTGATGAAATGAGAGTGTGCTTTTCGGCGGTAGCTGTATGATTTTGATTTTGATTCACCGAATTTCGACCAAACAGAAATGTTCAGAAAATTATTTCTAAGCGCACCTGCTGAAAGGCAGCGTTCTCATTGGCTGTTGGTCCAGACTGGTTTATTTACTTAAAACAAATGTAATTGGACGTGAAAGCTCTGCTCAAAATCAAAAATATAGACTGTTTGCTTCATGCTATAAGGTGGTTGTTAAATGGACCAGATGATTCAGTGTTAATATCATGTGACTAGGTGTGATATCATGCCATTTGTCTTCAGTGTTAGGACCATGTGAGTAGGTAAGATATCATGCCATTTGTCTTCAGTGTTAGGACCATGTGAGTAGGTAAGATATCATGCCATTTGTCTTCAGTGTTAGGACCATGTGAGTTGGTAAGATATCATGCCATTTGTCTTCAGTGTTAGGACCATGTGAGTAGGTAAGGTACCATGCCATTTGTCTTCAGTGTTAGGATCATGTGAGTAGGTAAGGTATCAAGCCATTTGTCCTCAGTGTTAGGATCATGTGAGTAGGTAAGGCACCATGCCATTTGTCTTCAGTGTTAGGATCATGTGAGTTGGTAAGGTACCATGCCATTTGTCTTCAGTGTTAGGACCATGTGAGTAGGTAAGGCACCATGCCATTTGTCTTCAGTGTTAGGACCATGTGAGTAGGTAAGGCACCATGCCATTTGTCTTCAGTGTTAGGATCATGTGAGTAGGTAAGGCACCATGCCATTTGTCTTCAGTGTTAGGATCATGTGAGTAGGTAAGGCACCATGCCATTTGTCTTCAGTGTTAGGATCATGTGAGTAGGTAAGGCACCATGCCATTTGTCTTCAGTGTTAGGATCATGTGAGTAGGTAAGGTATCATGCCATTTGTCTTCAGTGTTAGGGTCATGTGAGTAGGTGTGGTATCATGCCATTTGTCTAGACTGTCAGGATAGTGTCTAGGTGTGGTATCATGCCATTTGTCCTCAGTATTAGGATAATGTGACTAGGTGTGGTACCATGCCATTTGTGTCCAGCCAAAGATTACAGTGGGATGACACCACAGATTACGTACACTTTCCTCCAAATAACTGAAATACCGCTGGCTGAAGTTAAAGCCATATTATACGAACACCCATTTACCAATAAACAAGATTCTGCAATCTCAATACTTTTCTTTGGCATTAGGTTTCGTTGATCGTACATTTAAGAAAGTATGTCGTCACGATTTCTAGGACACTTTGAGTTAAATATCAGCAGCTGCCATTGAGATTAATATTCGTCTAAAGTACAAAAATAACAAAATCCTCGAAAATTATTCCCCACTAATATTGATAACTACAGTCAAACCTGTCTTAAGCGGTCAATCAATGGAACAAGAAAATAATGGCCGTTTAACAGAGGTGACCGCTAAACTAAGGTCAAACATATCAAAATACTAATTTGGTGACATTAAATCTGACCGTTAAATGCAGGTTGGCTGATTAATACAGGTGACCGCTAATACAGATTCAACTGTAAACAGTATAATTTTTATGGTGAATTTGCAGCTGCACGTAGACACCGGTAGGATAGATGATTTCGAGTTTCCATACGGACTCCTTGTGCAAGAGCCACAGTTCGTCCCGAGGCCAGGGGCCGACGCGGAAGATGACGGGGTGTTGATGGCGCAAGGCATCGATGGCAACAAGGAGAAAGGTACATCTGAAGACCGCAATTAACAATGAATGTTGCAGGAATTGATTCCATTGCATGTTCTATGTTTGTATTGGCTAGATCCACGTATGATTATAAAACTACAATTTACTTATATTTTCACAATAAGCAAGTTTAAAACAATTGTTCACATGGCAATGTTTATGCTTAAGGTCTGTTGTAAAGAAAAGATTAAGATCAATCTATTGTTCGATGAGAAGTTGAATGATCAGATTTCGACCAACAATCCCAAACGCTAAATAATACTTAAATACTTAGGAGTAAACAAAAAACTTCTTAGGAGCGATTCATCATTCTGTTTTTATAATAAATAAATAAAATACCTAGATATTTCATTTCGATAGAAGTATGGTAATCGTTTAAGTCACCTTAGTCATTTAAATGAATGGTTCATAAAAAAGAATTTTGTAATGTATCTCTATCTTATTTAAGAATTAAAGTATTGCTTGAAGCTAAGTACATGTATTCGGTCCAGGTAGTGAATGTGATAGCTAGAGAAAGGAGAGCTGTGGCTGTCAACATATGCTGGTAACCTACGAGTATTACGATATATTGCGATACCTAATTGTTGTATCGCAATACATACCATAAGATATTGCCATATTTGATCTTACTACACTTAGAGGCTATTTGAAACAATGCCTTGCTTCGATGAAATAGTAAGCTAAATAAACAATAAATATTCAAAAGGAATACTGAAAATGCCTTAATAATCGAGTAGCCTGCGTCTCTCGAATTGTTTCGAATTGTCTCCTTTGACTTTGAATTGACTACGGACTCCATTTTAACCTGTTTTTAGGAGATCCTTAAGTGAAACTTAGACTTTAGACGGCAGCAACGGTATAGTTTTTGTATCGTGGCGCAGTGTTCACTTAACTCATTATTGCAATATACTGCGGCATACCCCTATAGTCCTAAAGAAATATAGGAATAAGAGAATAATTTGGAAGCAGTAGAAATAAACGCAGTAGCAGTAGTAGCTGAGAAAGCAGTCTAAACCGTAGAAGTATACCCAATAAACAGTATTGCATAAGCAGTAAAAAAACACTATTAAAAAAGTAGACGATCATTAGTTACAGGGGCAGTTGAAGTTAACACTAGTGACAGTAACAGATTACTGATGAAGAAGTAGACGTGTACACTATTACCATAAGTTGCAGGGTCATTTGGAGTAAACACTAGTGGCAGTAACAGATTACTGATGAAGAAGTAGACGTGTACACTATTATCATTAGTTGCAGGATCAGTTGGAATAAACACTAGTGGCAGTAACAGATTACTGATGAAGAAGTAGACGTGTACACTATTACCATAAGTTGCAGGGTCAGTTGAAGTAAACACTAGTGGCAGTAACAGATTACTGATGAAGAAGTAGACGTGTACACTATTACCATTAGTTGCAGGGGCAGTTGAAAGTAAAACTAGTCAGTAACAGATTACTGATGAAGAAGTAGACGTGTACACTATTACCATTAGTTGCAGGGACAGTTGAAGTTAACACTAGTGGCAGTAACAGATTACTGATGAAGAAGTAGACGTGTACACTATTACCATTAGTTACAGGGTCAGTTGAAGTAAACACTAGTATCAGTAACAGATTACTGATGAAGAAGTAGACGTGTACACTATTACCATAAGTTACAGGGTCAGTTGAAGTTAACACTAGTGACAGTAACAGAATACTGGTGAGGAAGTAGACATGTACACTATTACCATTAGTTGCAAGGCAGTTGAAGTAAACACTAGTGGCAGTAACTGTAAAAAAAAGCAGCAGAAGGAAATATTACAAGTAGATTTAGCAGAGGCTAAAACTAGTAGCAGTTGTTGAATAATCGGAAGAAGTATACACTTAATCTACCGGTAGTAGTTACAGAAACACCGAATTAGCGGTAGAAGTAAGAACATCAGTTGTCGAAACAATAACTGGGGTGTAACAGCCCAGAGTTTCCGCCCAGTCAGTTTTTTCCCCACCCAGTCAGTTTTTTCCCCCCTCTTTTTTTTTTAATTTTTTAAGGTTTCTGAGGTGGGGAAATTCTGGACTAGTCAGTTTTTTCCCCCCTATCTAATATATTGTGCATGATGTTGGGAAATTCTGGACCAGTCAGTTTTTTTTCCCCCTATCCAGTATATTGTGCGTGATGGTGGGGAAATTCTGGACCAGTCAGTTTTTTCCCCCCTATCCAGTATATTGTGCGTGATGTTGGGGAAATTCTGGACCAGTCAGTTTTTTCCCCCCTATCCAGTATATTGTGCGTGATGTTGGGAAAATTCTGGACTAGTCAGTTTTTTCCCCCCTATCTAATATATTGTGCATGATGTTGGGGAAATTCTGGACTAGTCAGTTTTTTCCCCCCTATCTAATATATTGTGCATGATGGTGGGGAAAATCTTGACCAGTCAGTTTTTCCCCCCTGTCATGTTGATTGTGCGTGATGTTGGAGAAATTCTGGCCTAGTCAGTTTTTTTCTACTATCCAATATATTACATGTGTAAGTGGTGAAATTCTGGACTAGTCAGTTCCCCCCCCCCCCCTGTCATTTAGATTGTCTTGATGGTGGGAAATTCTCCCCCCTATCCAGTATATTGTGCGTGATGGTGGGGAAATTCTTGACCAGTCAGTTTTTTCCCCCCTATCCAGTATATTGTGCGTGATGGTGGGGAAATTCTTGACCAGTCAGTTTTTCCCCCCTATCCAGTATATTGTGCGTGATGGTGGGGAAATTCTTGACCAGTCAGTTTTTTCCCCCATCCAGATGTTGGGGAAATTCTTTCCCTACCATCAATACAATCTAAATTGTGCATGATGTTGTGGAAATTCTTTCCCTACCATCAATACAATCTAAATGACAGGGGGGGAAAAAACTGACTAGGCCAGAATTTCCCCACCATCAGGCACAATAATTTGGATAGGGGGAAAAAACTGACTGGTCAAGAATTTCCCCACCATCAAGAACAATCTAAATGACAGGGGGGGGGGGGGGGGGGGGAAAATGACTGGTCCAGAATTTCCCCAACATCACACACAATATATTGGATAGGGGGAAAAAACTGACTGGTCAAGAATTTCCCCACCATCACGGACAATATACTGGATAGGGGGGAAAAAACTGACTGGTCAAGAATTTCCCCAACATCATGCACAATATATTAGATAGGGGGGAAAAAACTGACTAGTCCAGAATTTCCCCAACATCACGCACAATATATTGGATAGGGGGGAAAAAACCGAACAGGCCAAAATTTCCCCAACATCATGCACAATATATTAGATAGGGGGGAAAAAACTGACTAGTCCAGAATTTCCCCAACATCACGCACAATATATTGGATAGGGGGAAAACTGACTTGTCAAGAATTTCCCCACCATCAAGAACAATCTAAATGACAGGGTGGGAAAAAACTGACTAGGCCAGAATTTCCCCATCATCTCGCACAATATATTGGGTAGGGGGGAAAAAACTGACTAGTCCAGAATTTCCCCACCATTAATACAATCTAAATGACAGGGGAGAAAAAAACTGAGTAGGACAGAATTTTCCCATCATCACGCACAATATATTGGATAGGGGGAAAAAAACTGACTGGTCCAGAATTTCCCTACCATCACGCACAATCTAAATGACAGGGGGGGGGAAAAAGACTGGTCAAGAATTTCCCCACCATCAAGAACAATCTAAATGACAGGGGGGGGGAAAAACTGACTAGGCCAGAATTTCCCCATCATCTCGCACAATATATTGGGTAGGGGGGAAAAACTGACTAGTCCAGAATTTCCCCACCATTAATACAATCTAAATGACAGGGGGGAAACAACTGACTAGGCCAGACTTTTCCCATCATCACGCACAATATATTGGTTAGGGGGAAAAAACTGACTGGTCAAGAATTTCCCTACCATCACGCACAGTATATTGGATAGGGGGGGGAAACTGACTGGTCCAGAATTTCCCCACAATCAAGAACAATCTAAATGACAGGGGGGGAAAAACTGACTGGTCAAGAATTTCCCCACCATCACGAACAATATACTGGATAGGGGGGAAAAAACTGACTGGTCAACAATTTCCCCACCATCACGAACAATATACTGGATAGGGGGGAAAAAACTGACTGGTCAAGAATTTCCCCACCATCACGCACAATATACTGGATAGAGGGGAAAAAACTGACTGGTCAAGAATTTCCCCACCATCATGCACAATATACTGGATAGGGGGGAAAAAACTGACTGGTCAAGAATTTCCCCACCATCAAGAACAATCTAAATGACAGGGGGGGGGAAAAAACTGACTAGTCCAGAATTTTCCTGACTTCATGCTCAATTATAAGGGGGAAAAAACTGACTGGTCAAGATTTTCCCCACCATCATGCACAATATATTAGATAGGGGGGAAAAAACTGACTAGTCCAGAATTTCCCCACATCATGCACAATATATTAGATAGGGGGGAAAAAACTGACTAGTCCAGAATTTTCCCAACATCATGCACAATATATTAGATAGGGGGAAAAACTGACTAGTCCAGAATTTTAAAACTGACTAGTCCAGAATTTCCCCACCTCAGAAACCTTAAAAAATTTTAAAAAAAAAGAGGGGGGAAAAAACCTGACTGTTACAGGGGTTATATTTGTAGAAAAATCTCATAACTGTAGAAATTGTAACATTTTTAATAGTACGTATATGCATTGGTAGCAGTAGTAGTAGGCGACAGGTATACGACTAGTAGTAGTATTAGCAAATGTTATAATAGCAGCAGCGGCAGCAGTAGAAGTAGTATAACTAATATTTAGCAGAAATGTAAAAAAAAAAAATGTTCATAATGATAGTGATAATAAGACCAAAAATAATAATGATTATCATCATTATTATTATTATGGATATGGAGTTATATGCTAAAAATAATTATTGTATTTAATTGGTTTAAAGATATTTTCGGACAACTGTATACTAGTACAACTTCATTTCAGCTTTCCTCGTCATTCTTGATGCGAAGAACATGACTCTAATTGCTCATTTAACAGCCCCGGACCTCGCTCTGACCGGCCTTCATGGAAGGTATATATGATATTAGTTAATTGATTACAAGTCAAATATTTTTTTCCTGAGTTAAATAATCAGTTAATTTGATACTAAATTATTGTTTTTATCAGTTGATTAATAATCTTTTTTAATTGTTACTTAATTTATTTTTTATTGATTAACGTATTAATTAATTTATTTATACTCTATTCAACAACTTTTGGATTTGCTCTTTTCATTCTGTTGTTTAAACCTTTCACTTTTAGAATCGTTGGGATCCTTGTTCTTACAACAATTACTGCTCCTTCTCAGCAATATTCATTGGTCCAAACAGTACTTTATCCTAAAATGGACATGCGCTAAGTACTGGTCCAATCCTGGAACCACTGAAATTATTCAGTGCCTCTTAGAATTGCTTTTTTGTTTCAGATTCTATCCCATAGAAGCTGGTGCGTGCATATCCAACAATTCTCCTGGCTTGAGCTCCAGTCACGTGATCAAAACAGTCCTGGCAGTCAGCCAGATAATACTAATTTTTTTCCTGAATTGGATATGAGACTGGTGTTCTCAGTTCTCAAAACTTCTTAATTTGAGATTTACCGCAACTAATTTTTGTCACTACATTTCTGTCATCACTTTCAAACACATTTCTTTTAAAATCAGAAATCGAATACTATCCATTGAGAATTTGCTCAAGCTTAAATAAATACATATTTTAGGAGTTTTAGGGATAGGTTTTTAAAATGTTAAGTTTGAGGAAAATCTTCAGCTGAGAAATTCCTTGACAATTGAGTGCTACTCACTGTACATACATGCGTACTCAGATACTTGTAAGTAATGACTTTCAAGATTTATTGCCTTCTCATGTTTCTTTGTAGGTATATTGTATTATTTACTATTCGTTTAACATGTTAAACACAGTAAAATCATTGCTGTTCGTGGGTGTCTAATTTTCGCTATTTCGTGGATGGCTTTTTCCAAGTACAATAATCCCCACGAAAACTGTAGGCCTCGATAATCTAATAGACCTCATTTTTTTCTGAATGTATATGTTCCAACAAAATTGACTTTATTACTGATTCCACATATTGAATGTCAACGAAAGTTACTGGTTTTACAGTATGTTTGTTTTGTTTGATCTCCTCTTTTTCGTCTTGGTCGAGGGGCAGTGTTTCATCCTGTAACCGGGAGGTCAGGTGTTGGATCCCATGCCGCGATATACCATTGTGTTTATCATTGTATTGGTGTAAGGAAGCAAATTTATGTTTATACTATGTATGTAAATACTCGTATAACTACATATGTACTGTTTTATTTTTCATAAATTTACAGATGTATTCAATTAAAAAAAGTATGTGTGGTTTATCCGATCAGGGGAGGTAATACTTGTCGGTGTTGCACTACTAATGAAACCGAGATATTCTCCCCTCTGTGTGTGTGAACAGTTCTGGTTTTTTTTGTTTTGTTTTTTTGCTAGGGCAGGCACACGACATAAAAACAGTAACTGTTGCCTTTTTTTCCGTGGATAACTTACATAACCATTTTCTGAGGCGAAAATGAAAATCTTTCTTAAAGGAAATTTGTATGAAGTTGTCCGTCCCCGAAATTTTGTAAAACGCCTGAAAGTATTGGTTATTTTTTGATAAATTGTTCAGTACATGAACTTATGCACCTGGGTTTTTCATCGAATCACTGTTGCCTTTGTCAGAATAACGGGCCTTGAATTTGTGAAAAACATGTAATTTTATGTTTGTGATGCTCTTAACTTCGAAAGTATATGTACTTTAAACTTGAAACTTCATTAATAAATTACTCAGAACATGCTCGCCTTTTACAGAGGAACGGGCTTAAATTTGTGAAAATATGGAATTTTATATTTGTGCAGCGAGTAACTTCGAAAGTATTTGTACTACAAACTTGAAACTTCATGGACATATTATTCAGCTCATGATCTTGTGCACCTGGGTATTTTTGTCGAAAAGCAATTGTCGTTGGCAGAGTTACGGGCCTTGAATTTGTGAAACTGTGGAATTTTAAGTTTGTAAAGATAGTCTGTACATAAATACTTAAATTTGAAAATGGCCAATGGCCAAGTATTTGCCAAATTTTGACCCTTGTAACTAGCAAAGTGAAAGGTTGTGCCATTAATTTTGTGTCCTGTGCACACATCTCTAGTGTTGTTGTTGTTGTTTTTTTGTTGTTTTTTTCCACTATCGCCTCCATGCTAAACGTATATAAACGTTGACTTGCAAGTTTAAAAAAAAACATTGTTGATACGTAACGGAGGGATTTGACCGTAGGTGTCCGAAGATGGGTCAAAGACAGTTTTGCCTTTCTCTTAAAAAAAAGCATGACTGTGCGTTTTCTTCAGACACCATAGTCAATATTTTCCCGAAAATTAACCTAAAACAGTAAATCTACGATAATGCGGGAAGCGGCCATCTGAGCATAATGTGTACTTCTGTGTATATCTCTAGTCTCCTTCTGCGGAGATATGATGAGCCCAAGAAAGAAAATATTGTTTATGGAAAAATTACTCCATGATTACGTCACCGCTATTGACCAGTCACATAGCGACATTTTCGCTGGGGTAGAGATAAAATAACATTTCATGTTTGACATTCTAAAAAATGGCCGTTTTAAGCCAGTTGGTTGCTCAATATGGGTTGCTACTGACAGATGTGGTAAGACTTTAGGGGAGATGTGCAGATGTATTTAGAGTGCAGTCACCTATAAACTGAGTTAAATAGAGGTTTAGATTTAATTTTAGTCTCGTAAAACAGACGATACTGTCTTAAATTACATACTTGTGACTCTGTTTTCTAAAATCTCGCAATAAAGTCTATGGAGTTTATTTGAATATCGACATGACTTATATTAGTGCGGGGTCCCCAAAGAGAGCGGTGGCGGGGACTATGTTTAACACGGGGTGTCAATGCACGGTATATGGAGAGTTTGCGACTCTTTCTTCATACTTAAAAATGCGCTCATTCAACACGAACATTCGTCTCAACCAGTTTTTTCTCCATGATGAACATTTTAATCTTTCTATTTAAACAAGAATAACTAATCACTTTCGAGTCGATCAAGGAAACCATGAACAGCAGTTATTAGAAAGAGTGTGAATTTGTATAAAGAAACAAAACTACGTCGAACCTTGTGTAATATTACCGTAGTGCAGTAAGCAGAGCGTCAGTCCGGTCCAGTAGGCCAGAGATCTCGAGTTCGATTCCTAATCAACATTTTTTTTGTTGTTGTTGCATTCCTTAAAATTTTTTTACCGACTTGCATATTTACAGTTCTAAAGTTATAATTTATCAAACAAATAAACAAATACTCTTTTTAGTTCAGACTGTAAAGTAGTTTAAACACAGATGACCGTGTTGCTTAAATATCCACTTTTGCTTTTCATTACTTTTGTACTGTTATCAATTTTTTTTTTTACTTATGTTACTTCAAATGTTGCAATTTTTATGAATAAAATATTTGGTTTTTTGGTGTTGTTTTTTTTAAATACACGTTTTGTTTTTTTCTTTTTAAAGATATTGCATGTTATTATTTGAAATTGTGTGCGATTATTAGGTTTGGATGTGAAAGAAAATGTTCAATTGGTATTTCTGAAAGGACTGATGAATCAACTTTTTGCTTGCACAGGTTTTCTTCACCATTAAGACTGGCAGAAGGAAAAAAACTATTAACATTTTGTATGACGTACAGAGCTTTCAAAAGCTGCGCAAAAGAAATTTTGGAAATAACGTTATATATCTAACTAACATTATCTAAATGTCGGTCGTCTTTGTTTGTGGGACCGCTGTGATACTCTGTATCACACTTCTTCTTGAAGTCAGCCTTAAAACCCGAAGCGTGAGATCTATGATCTTTTCATAACTACTACCAAAATCGAATGAGTTTTGAAACAGTTACTGTAGCCGGTATCACTTAACTACGTACGGAAGACTTTGATCTTATTCGTATGGCGTTCTACATAGTGTCTTATAATGTCTAATTTCCACATTAAAACATTAAATAAGTTTATCAACTCTTTTTAAGAAGAAACAACAAATATCTTTTAAAAAAACAAAGATACTCGGTCATGGTTACCAGCTTGATGATTAGTGTCTGAATGGTTTAACATGTAATATATTTTGTTGTTGGTTTAATAGTTGTAAAATTCCTGTGTCAGTGCAGCTCTTTGAAAAACCAGTTATCCAAATAATTTGTACAATCTTGGTAGACACTTACAGCCTTAAAACATCTGCGCATAATACTTCGTTTCGCGGGCTACAAAACGAAACCGGATGTTAAGTTTTTGTTGAATATAAGATCTGTCAGGGTCGAACAACCAATTCCGAAATCTATGTGTTTCCTATTTTTTAGCGTTCTACTCTTTCAGTTCACCTTAAAAAGGTACAGTGTCTTACTATTCGGGACAAATCGTTCGCAGGGGAAAAAACTTTAACTTTAAAAACAGAGATCTAAAGAACTCGTTTCCGCAACTCCTTTCTTTTCTTTTGACTAATTTTACAATGACCAATGGGAATTTACCAACGTATGTAATAACCAATGAATACCGAATTTCATTCCGCTTCATAACTTTGTGTTTCACAGGAAGTCAGGATGAAAATAAACGGCCTAACGGCCGAAAAAAAAGCCAGCTATTTAGGCGTGTAGTGCTCGCATACGACATAACATCGACATTCACTCTCATATTCACGGCATTGACATTAGTTGAATCGCACGGCGACTTCGACTTGGAATTCAGTTTTTGAGTCGCGACGACATTCATGAATTGGACATTCAATTTTGAATGTCGCGAGACATCACGCATTGGAATTCAGATTGATGTGCACGCGAATTACGACATTGGACATTCAGTTGATGTGGGACGCTTCACGCTTGACATTAGATTGAATGCCAGACATACATGAAAAATCTGATGTCAATGTCGTGATGTCGTGCGGACATTCAATCTGATTCAATGTCTGATGAGTTGAGTTTTGTCGTATTTCAGCACTTCCACACTATTTACTCCTGAATTTATCTCACGAGTTAGTGAACGCTTTGTTATTTGCACTTTTTATTATATTAGTGACACGTGTATCAGAAGTGATTTTTAACACTATACTGACTAATCTCGTAGTCATCCTTTTCCGCTTTAACACACTATACTTTAATCGTAATTATGCATTAGCAATGGCGCACATTGTTTTGCATATGTTAAGGTAGACGGTCCATGGATCTCTAACCAAAGCTGATTTAAGAAGCAATCGGTTGGCCATGTATTAAGTTTTCCAAGACTACACATTTGTTTGTATATGATTTCTATTGTCCGTCCCCGATGGCCGAGTGGTAAGAGCTTACGCCTCGGGAGCTGGAGGTCGTGGGTTCGATCCCCGGCAGCGACATACCAAAGTCGTGAAAGATTGTACTGTTATAGCTCCCTTACTTGGCGCTCAGCATATAATAAAGGGTAGTTGCATGGACTGGTTGGCCCGGTGTCAGGATAATGTGACTGGGTGTGGTGTCATGCCACATGTCTACGGTGTGATACTGCAGTGTGGCAGCACTATCCGTTTCCAAATGACTGAAATACTGTCGGTTGGACGTTTAACCCAACAAACAAACAAACAAACAAAACGATTTCTGTGGAAGCTGAAATTTAGTAAGCAAATCCCTGAGTGGTGCCGGATTTTTTTTTTTTTTTTTTTTTTTTTTTAAGGTGGCAGCATCATAATCATATTTATCTCAAGCACTCATTTTTCATTTTCAAGACGTAAATACTAAAACACAGGAAACATAAAAAAACTCATACTTTTGGTGTATCCAATTCCGGCGTGATACTGACATGGTGCAGCCATGTCTGTCTCAAGTAGACAGTCCAATGATGAATACTTCGTGAGTTTACCAAAAACAACAAACGATTTGTGAAGCTGAAATTTAGTAAGCAAATCCCTGAGTGGTGCCGGATTTTTTTTTTTTTTTAAGGTGGCAGAAAATGGGATTATTCCTTCATGAGTTAATGTAATTCAAATGGTGATAAAATCCTGAAAATTGGAAAAAGATAAATAAATGCGTTTTTTTTTTTTTAAAAAAAAATTTGCATATTTTTTTTCACTGCATGTTATTATAAATATGAATAGTTTAGAATTAATGAATCTGTATGATGAAAGAAGTCATTGCTAGAAATAAATTAAAAAAGATTCATTCATATGCAAATATTAATTTTCTGTCTGTCTGCCTGTATGAATTGTAACATCATGCTTAAACATGCATATGCCAGGACTGGTACGTTTATAAAGTCCATAATGATGCAAATTACTATTAATATAATATTAAAACCCCCTTTTCCGGGTATAGTATTTCGGGTGTGGAGCGTTTATGGCTGTATTTGTCAAACAAATCATGTCTGCTACGTTGCACAGTGTAAAATCTATCCCACTATATTAAAGTACATCTCTTTTAATTCACTTGTTATTTTCACTCCTTGCTTTATATTTGTGTCAAGGTCAGATGGAGTATTTCGAAACGATTTTGTACTTTCGCCTCAATCCCACCCCTTTCTCTCTCTCTCTCTCTCTCTCTCTCTCTCTCCGTCGGAATGTACGAGACGAAGAAAACAAGTCATTAACAAGGCGAATAAAGGATTTCCACGCACACACACACACACACACACACAGCAGCAGCAGCAGCAGTAACACAATTTCTTCATGGGTGACTTAAAATGCTATCCATATATTGGCAATGTGCCAGTGTGTTCAACAAGCGACGGCTGCGTGAAATACAAACTCCACTAGTTGGTTTATTGGAGGTCCCCACTGTGAACTCCCAGCAGGGACATCGTCTCCTAATGACTAAAATACTGTCCAACAACAACCCAACAAACAAACAAATTAACAAACATTTGACTACATGTACATTAATCCGAAGAACAAGAAAACAGAAAGAAGAAAAGAATGAAAGAACCTACTCCATTATTAGACAATGGTGCTTCTATCGGGTTCGGTCAATGTACATGAAAAATGCTAACAAGTACTATCATATTGCGGTATCACGCCGGAAACACCTGGAATGATACCATACCGGGGCATCCTTTTTTCGACACTGTGGTGATCTTAAAGGCGGATTTGAGGGGGGTACGCCCCCGCAACGCCAGCCGCCCCTATTTTTTTTTTTTTTTTTTTTTTTTTTTTTGATATTTGAAATAACTTCTATATGAGCCAAAATATATATGATCACCCTGCCAAAAAATATATCATCACCCCCCACCCACACACACACACACACACACACACATTGGTTAGTGCCTTCCCCTCACACTACTTTCCTCAGTAAAGTATGCAGGGGACCAAACGTTGAAAATTTTCAAATTTACTCTCCCACCTCTAATTCAGAATCTTGTATATGAGCCGGGATCCATGTTGACCACTGAACATGTTTGTTGTTGGGTTTAATGTCCCACCGACAGTATTTCAAGCATTTGGAGACAATGTCTACTTGAGACAGATATAGTGCTGCCACACTGCAGTATCACGCCGTAGACATATGGCATGATACCACACCCAGTCACATTATCCTGACACCGGGCCAACCAGTCATGCAACTACCCTTATATGCTGAGCGCCAAGCAAGGGAGCTATAACAGTACCCTTTGTTACGACTTTGGTATGTCGCGGCCGGGGATCGAACCCACGACCTCCCGCTCCCGAGGCGAACGCTCTTACCACTCGGCCACCGGGGACGGTTTCATCACATCATCACTGAACATGAATCATTCAATTATGATGAAATAGACATTTCTTACGGTTCTTTTTAAACTTTATATAAAATGTTTATTTCTTTATTGCTATATCATTTGAAATGAAAATAAAAAAAGTTTCAATTATCATATTTCATGTTAGGCGTACTTTACAGAAATGATTAATATAGTCCTATTGAATTTGTCCAATAGATTCCAAGTTAGTAAAAATAAATTCCATTGGTCAGACTGTCACGTGATATAAGAGACTGATGTTCAAAATCGGCTGAAAGGTGTTTTTAATTTTTAAAATAAAAATAGGCCTAACGCCTGCAGCTTTGATTTTCTATTTAAAAAAGATGATATTTGTAAAATAACCTTTAAGATAAGCTGATAAATCATTTTTACCAACTGAAACATGTGATGACTGGCTCGGCTCGATCCGGACAACAACTTTGATCCGCTTTAACGTCAGTCGCATCTAGGTATGATCAATGTCTGCATCCTATTAATTTTCCTCGATCTTTCTAGGAAACTAAACCTTTTTTACTCGCATAGATTTTAGGGAGCGGATTGTCTACGCTTAATATTCGGATACCGATAGAAAAAGTTAAATCAAGCTGATTTATTGTGAAATTATATAAATGTGTTTATTACGATATTTTTCATCACCATGTGTATTTGACACCGCGTCTATATATTCATTTATAATTCATTTTTCATTCACTCATTCAGTCAGTTAGTCTTTCTGTATAATTTTCTATCTATCTTTCCATCAATAAACGTTCCTTGCATGCTATCTCTTAGGATGTTATGCGTGTTTGTGAGCGTGTGGTTGCGTGTTAAGGTTTGCATGTGTGTCTGTGTACGCGTATGCAAGTCAAGATGTGACATTTCCGTCCCTTCCCACAGCCCAAAGAATGTCGGTGAGACAGCGCACGTACGCGCAGATACCAGGGTCATGTTAACAACAGCAGACGCAGTCTTCCCCAAGTTTATTTCATATCACATGACATGAAGTTCATCAAGGTCAGGCATGCGCCCTGCAGCCACGTTAATTTTATCTGTCAGCTGGTACGTTAAGCAATATATGTGCATCACGTGTGAACTGCAAAAGGGCTACGGTGGCGTAGTGGTCTGAACAACGTACGTATAGGTTCATCATGAGGAAGACAGTGGTACATCTGCCAAGGGCCTCGGTGGCGTGGTGGTCTGAGTAGTTCGTGTGGTATTAAACACAATAATAATTATATTGAGATAATACTGATATTTTTTTACTTCACCAGGGTTGACATAAACACACACGTTAATCATTATTAATGTTAAAGTTACTTAAATAACATGTATTGATAGTAAAACAATATATTTATTGAATCGTTGGTTCGATTCCCGGTTGCGACATACCGACGTTGTAAAAATGGTACGGGTTAAGCTGCCTTGTTTGATGCTCAGTCATATAGTCATATAAGGGTAGTTCCAGGACTGGTTGGCCCGGTATCAGGTTAATGAGACTGGGTAGGGTATCTTGCAAATTGTCTGTAAACGGCATCATACTACAGTGTAGCAGCACTATATCTGTCTCAAGTAGACATCGTTGCCAAATGACAGAGTATTTTCAGCGGATGTTAAGCCCTATAAACAAACAATAAATCTCAGCGGACGTTAAACCCTATAAACAAACAATAAAGTCAATCCATGGTGAAATGATGAATTTATCTTTCACCAATATTTCACGCTCTATTACCTTTAAATATGTATAAAATATCAGTATAAATGATTTACTGCCTTTCTTTAACGATATCCAGACCAATCTCTGTGACTTAGTGAATAAATCCAGGAGGTCTTGGGTTCGATTCTTTCACTCTTTATTTAAAAATGATTCCGGTATATACCTCTCCGCATAGGCTGTTATCGCAAGAGAGTTTTGCTTGGTGTCAAAACAATGTGACTAGGTATGTCTTCGGCGTGATAACGCGGTGAAATTTCGTGTAGAAAAAATCCCCGAATGATTAAAATATTGTCGGTAGGACGTTCAACCCAAACGAAGTTTGTACTTCCCATTTCGAATAATCTAGTTGTTAATCAATACATAATCAAGGCATATTTGATTATTTTTCATGTACAAAAAATGTAATGACCATATATAGGCAATTAAGGAATATAACACCACAACGCTAACTGCTGGAGAGCCCCTACTTGAGAAACCGACCAATACACAAATACTGTTGCCGAAAATAGATTCACTAATAAGTTTGTACTGGGTCACTCACACAGGGGCAGAAAAAAGTGAAGTTGATATAGGTTGTAAATTGATACTTTTCATTATTCACCACAACTATCATCATCTTCTTATTTATCTTCTTCCTCTCCTTCTTCTTCTTCTTCTGCTCTCAGCAGCAGCAGCAGCACCAACATCATCAGCATTTAGCAAACGCATCACCACCCTCCATGGTCCTCTTCCCCCGCAACATACTGCAC
The DNA here is from genome assembly GCA_021229015.1 of Solen grandis. Lineage (NCBI taxonomy): Eukaryota > Metazoa > Mollusca > Bivalvia > Adapedonta > Solenidae > Solen > Solen grandis. Next base: position 2,036,261 of record CM037780.1, on the reverse strand, counting down.
AACAAGCCACTAAAGTCCCCCCTCAACCAACATCTCCATCAAGATCATCATCATCAATAACAACAACAACAACAACAACAACATCATCATCACCATCATCATCAAGATCATCATCATCATCATCAACAACATCATCATCATCATAAAAAACATCAACAAAGGCGTCTTTGCTATACTTCAATATACAGCAAAACCTCACTAATATATATAAGACCAGCATATTGGTCTCATAATCGAGTTTAACCAATGCTTCTAATATAATGCAACAGTTTATACCACTGGCAAGTATTTGTTCTCTCTCTCTCTCTCTCTCTCTCTTATCTTTTACTTCATAATTAAAAATTTTGTGCTACAGTATGTTGTTGACAGACATTTAGATTAAGGAGATACATGTTATATATTTTCAATCATTCATCCTACACATTATCATTAATAATAAGCAGTACCTTATAGCATTTTTTATTTCTATATCATTTAAATGGCCTTACTTCTACCGAATGTTTTGTTTTTTCCTCGAAATCCATCTTAGAAAGATGTTAATATAATTATTTCTCGTCTATGACGAAAATCTGTGGTTCTGAATAAATTATAATGCTAAACTAAATAGAACGAACACAAATCCAATTTTAGTTGACCTACTTTAAATATACACCGGGGTTAAGAAAGACGACGGTCTCCTTTTTAAACTTGTTTGTTACAACCAATCATTTCCACATTCGAAACAGAATAAAAAAAATAATAACACACACACATACACACAAATAAAAGATAAGCACAATTAAAACATACAAACAAAAAATAAAAAGGGAAGGGATACACACATAAGGAAAAAAAACGTGGATCATTCTCCATGGTCCTATCGTCAGATCGGGCAAGACTGGTTGGTTCAAGTGGTTTATAATTCGATCTTTAAAGTCATATTTAAATGCCAGCTAGTACTTTAGACGAAACCACCCACCTAATGACAAACCATTATTAACGTCATTTCAAATTGAAGAATAAAAACCTTAAAAGTGGGTAACTTTCCTATAACCGCCAATATGTCCGAGCTGTATTGGAAAAGCGATTTTATGGTTATATGTCAATAACACTCATAAAATAAAGAGCATTTGTTTAGTTGTTTTTTATCTTTCTGTCATTAGTACATAGGTGTACTGATACTGTAAAATGTTTAGGTTTATATACTAATGATGTATCACACAATGACTGATTTTAACCATATTTTAAAGTTGACACTTAACACGCGTTATAGCGTTGAATAAAAAAGAAATTTCGAATAAAAATGTTTTCAAAAAACATGTTTATTCATTAAAGGCATAAATGACAGTTTATGTTAAGTCGGATCTCGGTTATTCAAACAACCTATCTCATAATTCAGTACAAACATGGATTTTTTCCTAGTTATATTGGAAACACGAAATAAAATTAAAACACATATCTTCACAGCATGCCATTAAATATATACATAACATTAACAATGACATTTGATCATTATGGATTATTAAACAATATGCTTCATTTGAAGTGAAACGTTTGTCCCGACGACTTCAAATAAATTATAAATCTAGAACCGCAAGTTCTTGAAATATTATGTATGCTATAATTTTCAAACATTAATTTTTTTTAACTCAGTTTATTAGGTATTGTATGTTTACTTGTTAAATGTAATATAAGGTTTTTTAATTTGCATTGTTAGCTTTAATTTGTAGCTGTATGTAAACTGTACAGTATATGAGTCATTTAAATATAAGGGTCATCGCTATCTCGCTCCGTGTTTCTCGATTTGTCAAAAATAAATCTTTCACATTCAATGTAACGGCCGATATAAATGGTTAACGTTTCAACTCTCGTTTTAATGCATGAAGCGGAAAACTCGCGAGGATTTAGTTACATTTTCGAATTGCCATTTCTGGTAATATCACAATAGTTCTAACCGGATTCCGTATAAACTAAAATGCAATGTACATGTATATGAAAAAAAAAACTGTGTTGCGGTAAAACATACTGTAATTGAAGTGACTGAAAGGTGCAGGACAGGCGTGCAATAAATATTCCAAACCGCATGCAACCGGTCGCTTACAGCAGAGACTTATAAGCAGAGATTGGCAGCTTATTCTTTGTCCATATCGACTATTTGAAGTCGCGCGCGGACAACAAGACTTCAACGAGATCCGGGCGAAATTGGAAATCAAATACACATTTATTTTAAGTTCCAGTAGATATTAAAAAGAAATATCAGTAAGCACTCATTCTACATGTTTGCCTTTGAAGATTTGTGTTACTTACACCAGTCAAAACCCCCTATCGACAAAAATCATGGGTTAATCCAGCATGTACACGAGGCTATCATGATTGTATCTCGACGTATACGCATGCCGCGCTTAGTCATATATGACCAGTTATCTATCTGATTTTTCTCTCTCCCCTTCCCCTTCTCTCTCTCTTAATAATTATTATAATTTAACTAAAAAGTACTCTAATCATGTATCCGTCTTCTTTCCTTCATCTAAGATTCCCCCAAGCCCCACCGAAATGTCCGGTACCCGTGTGATAGGTGGGCGCGCTCTCGTTAACTATCGAGACACGCGATAAAGCGCGTTATTTCGGAAAGCTGCCAATCTTTGTTTATAAGTCTCTGCTTACAGTAAGCTGTAAATTTGTCTTGTGGTGGTCATGCTCTTCACGTGCACCTTATGCTGAAGTTTGATATAAGTTATCCTCGCGGTTTGACACTAAGACAGCTTCAAGGTGACTTGCGTCATCGGGCCCACTGAACGCACGGCAGACATCCTTTAAGACAGTGATACCCTTTTGCGTCTCCGATCCTATATCCGGGACCAACTCATACATTTTAAGACACAGCGATCAGATGCTGTCAAATTTTCAGAGTCCACACGCGGTGTTTGATTATTTACGCAGTAGCTTTATCATTGAGATACAAACTTAATGGTTGAACTTCCAATTTGTTTTCGCTATAAATGAATCAAATGTCAGGCTAATACCGGAATTGTAAATGTTAATTGTTTCTTATCAAACAAACGTATGGCGAAAAAAGATATTTCTTATCATGGGGTACTTTAATATCGATATTCGAATGTCCCATATCAGCGATATCCTGCGATTTTTTTTTTTTTTTTTTTTTTTGCAATTCTCGTATATCTTAGAAACAAAGAATTGGTCCCGTATTCCGTGCTTATTTTTCAACCTTGGTAAACAAATCGCAAGGATTGAGTTCTTAGTTCTACTTTAAAATTAATGTTATTACCAAGGCCGCAGCATAAAACTGGACAGAAGATAGTTCAATTCATAAAAAAATGATATTACCTCTCCAGATTACAAATTATATCGATCTTTAACCATCGTCAATAGAGAAATAGAGCGAGTTTTCGAGTCTGTAACTGTTGTCGCTTAGAATGTACTTTAGTTTAAATTAGTTAAGTAATAAATGTGAACATATTTGTACGTTTTGCCTCATTTCAAGTGTTAAGAGCCAACCTATAGTAAAGTCGATACTCCCGGAACGTGGATCTAATTGTACTATTAAATATGTGCTGTTCTGCGGTTTATGTAGCAACATCCGCCATTGGTAGATGTTTATGGGTATTGATGAAAGAGGATATTATTGATATTATTATTTACTTCTCGATCCCAACGTAAGCATTGCAAGATGAATGTACTTGAAATATTTCAAGATCCTTATATGTATTTGTACTTGTAAATGATTTGTCATGCATTTCCTTGAATGTTGCTGGATTATCGGAACTATTTCTTTCATCGGATTAATTTATTATCAGCTTCAGTCGTGATAGGCCTATATGACGTCATAGAGTGCAGTGTGTCTGGCATTTGGTCTAGCGAAAACTAACGTCTTTCATGCGGGTTATCTTATATGCAGATGAAGAGAGAGAGAGGAGAGAGAGAGAGACATGTTTTAGACAAATATTTAAATAGGTGGTTTATCAATCTTAATTAATGAGAAGAGCTAGCATCACAATTCAATTTTTTTTTCAACAATGAAATGACTAAGACAAATACGGTGTTTCAAAAGTAGAAAATGATCTATGATGTACCATTTCTTGAAGTGTTCTTACTAGTAATATATTTCCATTGCTCTCATTGCTCATTGTCCTGCATGACGATAATATATAGGAAAGTGTTGATAAATAAAGAAAAAAGATAGGACGAAGAAAATAAAATACAGTTAAATCTGAGTGTATTAATTTTATAGATCACCTTTAAACTTGAGATATTTGTGATATGTGCATATATATATATAAAGTTTGTTGATGCAACCGTGATGAGACTATGATAAAGAATAGAAAAAATATACACCTAAAGGTATACACGCCCATTACAGTGTTTCACTATATAAACAAAGAAGGAAAATTAAAACCAGCCACGATAATTCTCTTAAACTTTGCATGATTATAGAGATTCACTAGAAACGAATTTATGGGGAAAAAATGTAGGTCACCATTCTCCTTTTTGGAATTATCTGCCCCTGAAAGTGAGTTTTATTTTAGTTAACCTTTCCTCATTTTCAAGGGCATGTCTATATAGTAAAAAACTGTAATGGGCGCGTTTGCCTTTAAACATTCAAGAGGTGTGTTGCCATATACTGGTATATCGGAACAATTCAACTTAAGCAAGTTACAAACTGTTTAGAGGTCATTCAGTAGAACATCCATTATAGCAATTGTACTTACATTTTTATCGGAGAAAGTTATATTGGCACGAGTAAAGGCCAACTCTTTTGATACATACCTCTATGTCATTTGACTGTCCCAACAGTTATTTTATTAAGGTTCAGGTTGTTACCTAGTGACATCACAAACATCCATAAACTTGGCAAAAATCTACGTGGTAGCGGTTTTATGACTCAGTTGAAAATAATGACCCATTCCTGACCACTTTGCAGAATAAAATCAAAATATTGTCGTAACTTGGGTTATATACACCGCCATATAATGAAAAAAGGTATCAAGTTTCAAAAAGAAATTGAACAATCATGCATGTGATATTCAACAATCAAATACGATGACACATTTAAACCTTATCGCGCAATCCATCTTTAAAAAAGACAGCCTGCTGTACAAGGACTGGCAACATTGTTTCTTGCAAAACAACCAAAAGGCCTATGTATGTAACTATGACCAATGTACACGTTGAGAAAATAGAGAGCTGTTCTGTCCTGCCTATATACAGAAGAAAGTTTCTTTTGTCTTTCTTTTGCATATGACTCCTAGGACATGCAAGACATCGTACTGGTTAACCCAACGCCTTCTCGTCGATAAAATCCTGGTTCGACCCCAGGTTTCTCTGACGTTATATTTTGATAAAGGTACTTGGTCGCCAGGTGTCTAGGTTTTCGCCTACATAAAGGACCTGTGGCAATGAAAACATTACATACGCGTGATATCATGGCTCTCTGTACAGCCAGTCAAACAATATCAAGTTTTCATTGTTAAATATTTAAGGCAACCCATTAATAATCACAGGATTTGTCCGTAGATATAGAACTAAATAATGCACAGAACATATTTTGTTAAGCGTTTATGTAGCGTCAAAGACATACCTTATCTGTTAAAAGAGCTCCCTCGAAACAGTCCGTGATGCATGAGAAATTTTGAGTCAAGGTGTTGTTTGAAGGGAAGTGCTCTGTTCGGGATTCGAACCAGGAACAATAGGGTCAAAATCAAGGTGCACTTTCACTTGACCGATGGGCACTTAAGGAACTCATTAAAAAAGAAACAAAAAAAAAAAACAAAAAAAATGTGCGCTTATAAGACCTATGAATGAATTGTTGTCAAAACATAAAGCACTTTGATTTATTATTAGATTGTATAGGGGCAACTTGTCAAAAAGATTTAAAACAGGTGTTTATCAGACCGTATCTTACAATACTGTGTCTAGAGAAATTGTTGTCAAAAGAAAAAGAAAAAGCAATTGTTTATTAGGTTGTATACAAACTACTGACACGCTGTCCTTGGCTTTATGTTGTTCCCGTGTAGTCTGTCAGACGTATTAATATAAATTACCAGGTTTTGGTCTCATACATCAACTTATCATTATAAACGAATGAAAACTTCGGTCTTTATTTAAGGCAGGACTTGTTTTACAAGAGTAAAAACTTCGCTTTACAGTTTTTGATATATTGCAATGAAACTGACAGATGTGCGAGAATACAAATTTACTTGAGAAAAAAAAGTGCGTTCAGTGTAATAGAAACACAATACTTTTTTAAGTTTATAATTATACATTTGTCTATTTTTGTGAACAATTTAGATTCAGACATGCAATACCATTATTTGTCTAAATTTTATTTCTTTTCAGAATATGAATGTAAGAATGTGATCATAAGTATAATTGATATTTTCCGAAGAAATATGACCTGGTCTGGTTCACAAGACTGTTGCTTCGTTACTTTCTGTTATTATAAGTGAAAAGGTTTAAAACTCTGTATAGCGCTTAAAGTTTAAAAATGGCCAAAAGCATATTGCTGAATATGTAAATAAATTTGATTGATTGACTAATTAACTGATTTATTCTCGATAAAGTACATTTAAAATAAATAAAATGAAATTACCATTAAATTTCATCTCATTACAACCATCACTAACGTCATCTCTCTCTCTCTCTCTCTCTCTCTTGTGTATGTCTAGGGGTAACAAATGCTAATCCGCGTTTGACAAAGTTATCTGCAATTAATAAAATGAATAAATCTAATAGTACAATACAAATCGCCACCCCAGTCCTACGTCGATACACAAAATCTTGACGTACCTCTATCTCTACTTAGTGTACATAAAAGACAGAGACAGTCCGAATCAAAAGTCAAGTCAACAATTAAACTATAATTAGACTAGACCAAATCAAAGGTCAACAAATACCTACAATTAAATTAGATTTGCACTGACTTGCTGAAAAATAAACTGTGGTATAAGTACACTATTTCAATACTATGTAATTACAGTCCGGAACGAAACTTTTTTTTGAATCTATAATTAGCAAGGACACGCGTATATACCTATTCTATCAATCTATAAATCGATTATATTAAATTATCTCGCACTTATGGTTTGACCGTGATTTGATCTCTTGGCCATTCTCTGTTGTTTGGCACAAATCGCTTTGTCTAATAATTCATAAAAATCATATTTGGCACCTCAAAAACCAAAGCTTTGCCATTGTATAAGACCGATTAAATATTATGTCGGTTTGAAAACTGCTGTCCATTTTTGTTCTCTGGCGTGAAATAATATAGCCTTACTTAGCAGTAAGTACGTCAACAGACTAGTTCTCCGGTCTAGTAAATAGATAAGCACTAATTTCATCAGTAAATGTGTGAAAAAAGAATGACGTATACAGGGTAGTCTGAAAGGGCGTTGTTTTCGTTTTTAAATAAATTATATGGAAATTCGTTTCAATTGACCTTTATTAGGAAAATAAATAACAGATGTTCTCGCATTTACCCCCCCCCCCCCCCCCCCCCCCGCACACACACGCACAAAAAAAGTGGAACAATATTATAATTTTAAAGTATTAAGATGAAAGAGAAATATACTGTAAAACTACTTTGTTCGTTTTTCACTTGTAGTTTAAAGCAGTGTTTAATAATATTTTGAAATCTTGTATAATTAATGAATACGCTGTTACAGAATTTAAAGAGATCTAGCAAACGAACAGTTCGGGCCAGGTCTTAAAAATGTTGAAGAAGAAAAAAAATAGTTTTCTTGTGAAATGATGAGTTTTAAATTAAATTTTCATAAAACATCTAGAAACAGTGTAATTTCCGAATTTTGGACCTTCTGAAATACGCAAATTCCTGAAATACAACGGATTTTTGGTCCCGAAACTTCTCCTTCTGTTTTCTATTTAAATCATACTTCTCTCGCTAGAGGCTCGCTTAATAATATGTTCATGAACTCGGTTAGTAAAAATTACTATGAATTACTATGAAATAACAATTCATGTCAGATCATATGTATTATATTGCTGACTTTCTCAATGAAATAGAAACGCTTAAAGTTGGTCAGCCTTTAGGTCATAACGGACATGATTGCAAATCTAAAGATCATGGGTTCGAAACCTGTTAGATTCGGGATTTTCACGGCCTTCTAAGGTATTAACTGTTCCACCACAGGAACTGTCCAGCTGGAATAACATAACTTGTAGGAACGTGTTTCCCAATCGATGTAAAGAATGTCTAAGTTTAAAAAAAAAGACTTGACGAGTTTTAACTGTGGAGATTGTAATAGATATTTTTTGTTGGTGTTTAGCATTTACACGAAGAATGGGGTACGATAAAATAGTTTAGATTTTTATATAATTTATGCAAAATTAATCTAAGATTGTGACGTCACAGTCTCTATTAATAAATTGGTGCAATAATAACTATATTCTGTGATGGAAGCACTATTGATATATTAAACGTCTCTGCAATAAAGGAGCAAGTTTTCACATGAAGTAAAATGTGCATTTATTGACCGTATTTTGCTTTTTAAGGTATTTTAATGCCATATTGATTTTTCCTTACCTTAATGAGAATTCAATCAATAGTTTTGAAGAAGATAATGTTCTTTTCATATTCAAATGTTAAGTCGCATTTACGCAGTTTTGATTAATGGTTATATGATATGATGTTAAAACCTCAATTTGCTTTCTTCTAAAAAAAAAGACAAGCATTTACGTTGATGAAACGTTGATTGACGTGTTTGAAGATAAAAATAAAGATGCATATCTAGAAGATATTAACTGATCTCCTACTGGAGTTCTACATGCTGTCAAGTATGAAGATCATATATTGAAAGCTTTATCTCTTTTTCGACGTAGCTGTCTAACCTCGCGTTTGACCTATTTAAGGATTATGACGTAAGATAATGATAAATGAATATTTTAACGATAATTATTAGTGAAAATATACCTAAAACTACAGAAAAAAGGTTACGCACAATTGTTCGTTGAGATGACAACTAGCTGAAATATAGGACTCGTATGCACGAAAATTTGCTAAAATAAAACTTCAATTGATGAATATGTGTCTATTTTATCAAAATACTTTTCTTTCAGACCTGAATTGAACTTCTCTGCAGTGTATCATAATCCGTGTCTTCGTAAAAATAAAAGACTGGTTTTATCCGCTTTATTTAAATGTTTACTCCCCCGATTACGACGGATTTACATACTCTAGGCCAAATACATATCTGCGCCTCGTTTTTTTTGAGGAGACATTTCTTGTTATCTTATATTTGGTCGAAAATAAAGCCGTTCTAATCGCATATTGAAACTGTAGCGAATGAAGCAGTTTGAAATACAGCCCATCGATATATTTTATAGTATATAATTATGGCAATCGGAACTCCTCGGATACTTCCGTTACATAACGATCTTCTCATTGTGATTATTCGTGTTACTGCGCTTATTTCCGGAATCCTCCGTAAGATAGGATCACTAATGACGTAAGAGTACTTGTCTGTGTGATGAAGCCTCTGTTGCCGAGGACTTCCGATTGAGCAAAACATACACATTCCTCCTTCTTATTTACAGTTCAATGTGAAATTCTTCAACCCTAATGTATGCATCGAGATAACCAAGATTTATTTGTGTTTTGCAAACACCGGTCGATGGGAGGGGTACTTCGTAATCGGATTAAGACTAATATAAATCAATTTTAAACATAATTTTATTAAGTCAGATGAAAAAAAAGAAATCATTTTTTTTACAGCTGGTATTTGTCCCTCTAGAAGGTTCCTGTGTGGGACCGTTAATTAATTTTGCGTTTTGAAAGTGATCCTTAGCCCGGTTCAAACCCGCGACCCTAGGAATATGCGCCAAATGTTTAACTACATACGTGTGATTAACGTTATTTGTGGAGTTTGTATAAACAGGGGATGAAAATGTGCCGCCAGACCGGGACCCGAACCCGAGACGCCTCGCTAACAGGATGGGTGCTTGAGCGACTGAGCTTCCGATCTCTAAACAAAGTGAGCACACTCCCTGCCAATTTAGACATCGTCCCTGAATTTAAAATACAGAGATCCCATTGCTATGTTCCCGACAAACCCAAAGGCAGTATATACTGGAAAACTATACTGTAACGGTCCCATGTTGGGCGCCAAACGTAACCAGGTGAGAAAAATGTGCAGGCAAACCCTGACTCGAACCCTGAACCCCTCGCTATCAGACTGAGCAACCAGACCGCTTACTGGAACCTCTCACCGATAAGGGTTGCCAGAAAAAACACGTCCTGGAACTACCACCATCTAAGAATGTTATCGATTTTTGAATGTCGGAGAAAGGATCAAACCCACGACCTCCGAGCTACGGGGCACGACCTCAAAACACTCGGCCGCTGACAGTTCGCAAAATTCTCTAAAAGTGGCCCGACATAAAACACATGGCATCCCTTATTTCATTAAAATAAAAGTGTTAAGCCCATTGATATGAAGCGCCTCCGTGATCGAGAGGGTAAAGTCGCTGACATTAACACTCACTCAGTCCTTCACCGCGTGGGTTCGAATCCCGGCAGGGTCAATCGGATTTTCATGTAAGGAAGCATTCGAGCTGGCTTGCGGTAGATCGGTGGTTCTTCCCGAAAGTCTCCGTGCATTCGGGGTCTTCCTCCACCTGTAATTAGCTGGACGTCGCTATATGACTGAAATACTGTCGAGACGACGGTAAACTCAAGTAGTCAAGTCTATATAAATCGCATATTTTAATAAATTCTATTAGTTTGGCATGAAAGTTTTATTGCACGATGATATCGAATATAAGAAGTATTGGATTATCTTTCTTCCCATTGTATTTCGAATCAGTGAAATATTAAAGAAAGATTAACTTTGGATCCTTAAGATGTATTCTATTCTTCACACTTTTATACCTATGTACGACGTTTTGTTTACATGGATTTAACAATTTAACAACGCCGAAAGTCGCCTAACAACATTGAAGAGGATCTATTAGTACCAAGACACCGCATTGACGCCTAAATCATTCGGATGCTTTCGGGTAAGTTCGTGTATGTCCGTTAACCCCCCGAGCTCCCATGCATGTTTAGCGATTCCCTCCGAAAACGACACGGAGGATTACGGAAATAGGCGAAGAAACACGATTGCCTAGCCGAGGTGATAATTTTGACACTGCTATCTACGTCACAAATCCTTTCTTTATCTGCCCTTTCTCGTAGACAAACCATTCTAGTACCAGATCAATGATTATGAGTGAATCTTGAAAAGCTGGAATTAAAATCGAAGTCATTACAATCGGCCTGAAATTTGAGGAATGCTAGTATGTTTGTTGTATATTGTCGTCAGTAAATAGCGGGTGTGCCCGGGTCAGGTGGTGCATAAATTCTAATAAGTAGACCTTAGCAAGAGTATTGATTCGTTGGTTGGCCGATTATTTATAAACTATTTATTCTAAATATAGCAATGACAAAACTTGTTACAGCATTTGAAATACATGTATAATGATTTCTATCTGCACTCACCCCACTGCAACTACTTCTGCATGCTGCTGATATTACTACTACTTCTACTACCAGAGCTACTACTTTACAACTACTTCTACTACTTCTGCTTCTGCCAACATAACTGCTGTTTCTATTATACTACCAGTGCTGCTACTACTACTTCTGCTTCTTTAACGACTATTACATCTTCTGTCTCATCTACTACCTCAATGCTGCAACAACAGCAACAATAAAAGGTTGATACAAAAGCTTACCGTGAAGAAGTTGACTATAATATGTAGAAGGAAGTTTAGGAAAGTGATGATACCGTGGGGAACGACGATGTAGATGGTACTTAATGAGAAAGTACTTAGAATTTTGCTGGCAGTTTCTCCAAAGGAAGGGCGGGTAAAAGATCAGTTTAGATACGACATTTACGCTGTCAATTCTTCGAATTTCAATCAGCATCATTTGTTTGTTTGCTATTGGATTTAATGTCCCTCCGACAGTATTGAAGACATTTAGAGAGGATGTCTTGATTTTTCGAGACAGATCTATTTAGTGCATCATTTTTATCATTCAATTTGTTATCAAAACACATTAACAAATGTTATCTACATATAACCTTGCAAACAACAACAACAAAATAAATAAATAAATAAAACCAATATTAATTTAAAATTTCTCCTCGTGTTTTATACATTCATCCGTCTACGTGTTATATTAATATATTTATTTTATCTATTTTATCTAATTTTCAATCAGGAAACACCATATTTATAAACAAAATGATGATCAGTTGGGGGAAATTTGTTTCAGCCGGAACTAGTGTTTAAATCCGGGAAGAACGCAATCAATCACATCGCCATCAAGTTACGAGAGTCCTTATGACCTATACACTTCCTCTCTGGAAGTTTCCTATCACTATGTTAACAAAATTATCAAAAACGCCTAATAACTACCTTAAATTTGGAATGTCCTTAAGTGGCATTTAAGTGTGCATTATCACCTGTCTGTTTACTGCGACGAGTGCCTGGGGTTATTTATTAGGGCAAGGAGAGAACGGGCCATGAATATACGGAAAGGAACATGTAATGTACAGGTGAAAATATCGGGGAGCCGCCCTAACCGGTGATCCTGAAAGAATGATAAAAAAAATCGTGACGCTTTGAAATATTGTCCCAACAAATGAGGCGGAAATGGCATTCAAGTGATTCACAAGATTTGTAAAGGTGTATGGTGAACTCACGCTAAACACGTTGACCGTTTCCTCCTGTTTTAGCTTAAAATCGTTGTTAAAACTGAACAAATGAATAAACGAATAACCGGTTGGAAAAGTGTCCCTATGTTATCATTGTACTTTTCTCTACATTTTCTTTAGAGATCTGTTCTTTTTCTCGCATTTTTTAAATGTCGTCTAAACCTTCTTTTCTTAATTCATTTTTTTTTTCTTTTTT
>CM037780.1:2003800-2023255 GCA_021229015.1 Solen grandis | reverse complement strand
CTAGCATTTCGCTGTTAACATAATCTGTAATTACATATCCATGATACTTGATTTTCACAATTCCCAAACAAATTGCAGGTAAGATTTTCTTATAAGTGGTTGATTACAGTAATTGTGAATATATGTGACAAGAAACAGTGTGGGTAATGTGCTAATTGGGTGGTACATGACAAAATATTATGCTAATTTATTCAAACCAAGTTTCATTATGTACCTCACACTTTAAATGATTGTACAGAGACCAAGTCTTGAAATTAGAAAAATTAGATTAACCCTTACGATCCTGTGGGCTCTTGTGACTGCCTTTGCGACCAGCAATCTGATCATGGTCTGTACTGTTTGCTGTTCAGTCCATAACATTTCAGTCAGAACCCCCATGGACAACTAATGGTTTTCCTCCATCTCTTTATATCCCTCCTCTCTACCCTCTCTCTCTTTCTCCCTTCTCTCTATTTCACCCTCTCTCTCTCTTTCTATCATCCCTTTTTCAACCCTTTTCTACACTCTCCCTTCCCTGATCTCTTCCCACTCTTCACCCCCTCTCTCTTACCCTTTCTCACTCTTTTCTCTTATTCCCACCTTCTCTCCCCCTCTCTTTCTCCCCATATCTCCTTTCTCTCTCCCTTGCTCTCTCTCTCTTTTTCCCAAGATTAAAGATAAAACAAAATGTAAAAGCAGTCTGTAGGTTCCTCTAGTATAAGTGATATTTTATTGACATATAAATGTGATTTTATAGATCGCAGCATTTATTACCTAGCCTCCTATGAAACACTAAATATTCCAGACTAGTGTCCGACTGAAATATCTGGTTATATTTCATGCTCATTCAGAAATACACTTTCGACCCTTAAGCCGAAAATACCAATGATACATTTGATATTCTTGATATAGCCTCTACCAATAGTTAGATAGATTCAAAGTTTCTTGATAATAAGTATAGCTTTCTTATTGAAGAACACTATATGAAATCATATATTGCACTGAATATTTTCCTTAAATGGTATGTGTCAAAGAGATCTCGAGACAAAACAAAACAAAAAAAAAGATAAGAAAAATATAACAATTTAATTCCAGCCTTATAATAATATCATTTTAGCAACTTGCCTTTTCAGAAAAAAAAAATAAATAATAATTTCTCTTTTCAATTTCAGCCTCATTCATTCTTGGCAAATAAGAGCAGACCCAGGTAGTGCTAAGTAATACTTAAATACTTATGTGCCAATATTATTCTTGTTTCTGTAATAAAAATACCCAACTATTTCATTTGTTTTCAAATATTGTTAGATATTAGAGTTACAAGTCATGTATGCTAAGTCATGTACTTGAACATTTCATAAAGTAGGAATGGTGGACTGTATACCTAGTTTAAGAATTTAAGTATTACTTTGCACTAAGTATTGTTGGTGGAATTCAAGCCAGATCCTATAGCCCAGGGCGAATTCCACCAACAATTCTTAGCGCTAAGTAATACTTAATACTTAATGCGAATTTCATTATTCTAGTTTCTCTAATTAAATATGACAAAATATTCCATTTTTAAACAAATATTGTAAGTTTTAAAGGTAATAATTGATTTCGGTTTAGTCATTTACTTGATTTTTTTATTAGACAAGAAAGGTGGAATGTGTATCTACCTTGTTTAAGAATTTAAGTATTACTTAGCGCTAAGTATTGTTGGTGGAATTCGAGTCAGGAAGGGACTGTCTGATCAGTGTGAGTTCACTCTTTTGCTTATTCAAATTGAAGCTCAGATTCTACACAATCTGCATAGCAAAGAAAGATCCATTGTTTCATAATATGTGATTTAAAGTTCAGTAAATTTATATTCATAAAATCATACATTTATACATGAATATTCATGAGGTATAGGGGTGATTTTGTGTTTTTCAATGAATTTATCACAATTCTCAGTATGTTATCAAATCATATGAAGATTTTGCTGTTGTGACTGCTACTAGCTGTTAATAAGTGCTTTGGTCCAGTGGTAACATACCTGACTGTGAATCCAAAGGTTGTGGGTTCGAATGCCATTTGTAACAAGGGTTTTTCATAGCCTTACTAGCTGCAAAGTACTGGTCCAACCCGAGAACAGGGTAAGTTATTAATAATTTGAGTTGTATAAGCATGTTTGCCAATCAATATAATATATTAAATATGTTACAAAGATAACCTGAACATATGTCTCACTTGCTCTACCATTTCTTCGGTGTGAACAAGTGGATATAGAGGAGAGGTTGTTAGTATGAATAGCGAAGGCCAGAAAAAATACCATAGTAACATTAACTTCACTCTGACAGTTATTAAATCTTTGTAAGTGTCATCTTTTATAAGTTGATAGGTTTTTTGTTCCACAGCTATAGCAACAAGTCAAGGCTGAGTCCAAATGCCCAGAAGCAAAGGAATATATATTAAACCACAAACCTAACCAAGAGGTGATTGAAAGGGCTTCCTCATTTGAAATCTGTAGGTGACCAGACCTGGATTCAAACCCAGGGCCACCAGTAAAGGTAAGTCAGCTATACTATATCTATTTTGTACATTTGTAATTATTTTCTATTCTTTTATATGACTTACTACCCTTCATCTCATGAATATTCATGTATACAATTATTACTTAATGAATATTTTATTTACTGAACTTTAAAAGGTAAATGAATCAATGGATTTTTACTTGCTGTGTTTACTGAGTAGAATTTGGGCTACAATATTGTTTGCCGATGCACCAACATGAGTCTATATTTGGAAAAGGGTAAAATTTCAATGAAATTTTTTTAAGGCAAATTTAAAAATTTATATCAAAACTATCTTTTCTTTTTCATAGCTGATACCTTAATTAATATTTAAGAATATATCAAAGTTATCTTCAAGAAAATTATAATGAATAAAGACATGAATGAAGAAATAAAAAAACATAGTTTTTGATAATTATGAAAGAAAAAAAAAAAGAAATTCATTAATTTCATCATCTGTATATTTTTCAACATTATTTTATTCTGACAAAAAAAAAAGCATCTGAAATTTTACAAATTAAAGAGTCTGTTGTGCAAACAAATTCAACAAAATTCTCACAAAATATGAATGCTAATATCATAATTGAAAGAAGTGAAAACATTAGAATTTATTTTTTCTTTTCTTTTTTTTTAATTTCAAGTTATCAAGCTCTGATTAAAATATTTCCATGAAATATTAGTCATATGAGATAAAATAAAATTATTTTTCAGTTGTTATAACCATTTCCACCTGATGTTAAATTCCATTTGTATACGTATTATATCAAGAGAAAAATAACAACAAAATTTTTATCTGCTTCTTCTATTGACAAACTGTAAACAATTCCAGATCAATACACAAATTAACAATTAAATTATATAACCATTTAGACACAAACCAAACCTGATCGAACAGCAAGGTGCCTGTAGGCTGATCATGTTTCAACAGTTTGCTATACTTCAACTAACTATATAATCAAATAATGACAGAAAATATGATCCAAATCAAACATTTAATGTGTTCACTGATCAGATACTTTGTCACTACATCTTGATGAAATAAACAGTAAACAGACTTCTAGAGAGTTCCTTCTGCTGCTGCTATTTAAGAGGACTGAAAGTAACTCCCTGAACCATTCACATGAGAGTGGGAAATGTTAGAGAATCTGGCAGCTTGAGAGAGCAGCTATAAAAGTGAGCCAACAAACCAATATCCAATACTTTGCAAGTCTTGTTCCTCGAGTACACTGTTCAAGAGAATGTTGCTAGCTTAGCACTGATTGTCAGTTTTAGCAAACAGGAGAGGTGAGCCATCCAGGATATCTTGCAGAATTGTTCAATGACATTTATTTCTAACTTGGACAGATTTCAAGAGATTAATAGTAAAGGTTGAAAAGTACTTTACCTGAGTTAAATAAGAAACACTGCTGGGTGGATTTAGTTGAAGATTGCCTAGCTTTAAGCTGGCGAAATTAACAGTGGACTGTGAAATAGACATAGGAACTGAAACTAACACAGAGAAGTGATACAAACAAAACTTGAGAGACATGCAATAAACATGGTGGAAAGGCACAGTGGATTATGGTCAATTAACTGGGACTGCACTGATTGGGAGTCAAGGGTTCAAATCTGCACCTCAGCCATGAGCCTGCATTGAGGGGTTTACTAACAGACTCTTTGCGAGCAGACATGTACATTGGACATTCAGGTAATGTACAGTAAACATATCTAAATAAATAACTGAGAGTGAAAAAATGCAACACTAGAGTGAAAAGGTCAGAAAAATAAAAGGGTACCAGAATTTGATCTGATTTTAAAATATGATGAATAAAATGTAAATATACTTAAGAAATATGTTTGGCTATGTATTATATTTTAGTAATTTAAAAATTACATTTATTGTTAGTTATGGGGTATAATTGTAAATATCTAGATTGAAATTAATTTTAATACTGAGAAAATTAATAATTTGAAGCATCAGATGTTAAATTTTTAAATGAAATGTACAACACAGATGAAAAATAATCCATGGCTAATGACGTGTCATTGTGAAAGCTACTTTCTACATATTGCCAAAAATAATATAGATTTTTTTTGCAAAATAACAAGGAATTGCTGTTCATTTTGTTTTTCTTCAAAATTTGAAGCTATTCAGTTTAAAGGCTTACTACATATATAAATGAGCAAAATCATGCTACACCTGAAAGGTAAAACAATTGTTGTTTTCCCATTTTATCAAATATTGTAAGTCTTAAATAAGCATCAATTTAAAGACCTTTATAGCTTAATGATTATACAACATGTACTCTTCCCTTCAGTAGCACAGTATTTGATACAAATAGCATCAATATCAAATTCAGTTTTGACAATCAATAAAAAAGAAAAAACAAAATCAAAATAAAAGATAAACAAATAAAAAACTAATAAATACTGGATAAACCTATGTTTATATGGAATTCCCAATATTTCAGTAGACAGTAAGATTGTTTTCAAGTCGTAAAACTTTATTACAGATATTTCCAGAGACAAGATTGTTTTGTTGGTTGAAAGTTCCCTTGAGGCATTTGGTGTACTAGTATTGAAAACTAAGCATAATATACACAGAGCCCTAAGACATAAAATATATAACACAATCTTGTGGCTG
This sequence comes from Solen grandis, assembly GCA_021229015.1. Classification (NCBI taxonomy): domain Eukaryota; kingdom Metazoa; phylum Mollusca; class Bivalvia; order Adapedonta; family Solenidae; genus Solen; species Solen grandis. The sequence continues at coordinate 2,018,122 of CM037780.1, read as the reverse complement.
AGTAAAGTACAGCAGGTCTACAGAGTCAATAAAACTTTTACTATGAAACCTGATCAACAAAATATATTTCCTCAATGATTATTGAAGAGAAAATTATCTACAATAAAATCTGAAACAACAGTGAACAAATTCAACATATTGTATAGTAAAAAATCTCACAGTTATAAAAGCAATGTTGTCGCTTTCTTTTGTCAAGCTTAAATATATAATATTGACTCTTGAAAATAATTTGCAAAATCTGTTCCATATATTAGGTTTATGAATAACATTTTTTCCACCTCACACAGTTTTATACAAGTTTAAGAAAGAAATTTAATTCCAGATGACAAAACAAAATGGAAAAACAAAAAGGAAATTAATTTTCATGTCTTTAACCACTTAATTCTAATCTGATATGTTGCCACGAAAAAAGGAGGGGAAAAAAAAAAGGTTAATTAGCCAAGGAAGTTCAATGAAAACTAAAGAAGAAATAAAATGAAGAAAAAAAAATGTCAAGTTCCCCGAAGTAAACTTGAACAAGCGCAATCACAGAAATTCCATAAAATCCAGGAAATGACAAAATGACAAGTGCATTGTGGGAAAAATAATGCTTGCATTTTGCCAATTTCACATTTTTTCCCTTATTTCAAATGAGACTATGGGGTTTTTGCAAATCAATTTCCATAAATTCTGTTGATAATATGTTTCCATGGCAGTTTGTAGCGATTATATTAGTAACCCAGCAGGCCCCAATAAACTATGTCAAAAAGACATTTCTCACATATAATTGCGGTCATGTGCAATATGCACAATGTTAAAACGTAAAAAGCAATCAAAACCGAATACCAAATCTGCATGTTAATTGACTAACACTTAAAATTTCATTTTCTGTACCCTCTAATCAATATGGTTCATTAAGCCGGTTACGGACTGCATAGCAACCAAATATACAGTATCTCCAAATCTTTCTTCCTTGTGATTGATTAAGAAAGCTTTCATTGTATCTGAGCTCAGCACTGGTTAATCCAAAAAATAAGGTTAGGATAACTACAGTTAAATTAACAGTTTGATATTTAACAAACAGCTTTTATGAGATTATGATGTCAAGAGAAATGATATTTGAACTAACATGTGTTTTGCAAACCCAAATAGACAAACAAATTTAAAATATAAAGCACATTACAGTCTTAATTTTTGCAAACTTATCAATGTCTTTATTAATTGAATTATGAATTAAATTTCTTAAAGCATTAGGCAAAATTACTCGTCATTAAATAAGCCTGATTTAAATAAATACTAAGATAAAAATATAAATCTTTAAAATGCAATGTCATAAAATATTCAAACTCTGTCATCCAATTACTGCATTATCATCGGAAAAATTTATCTAGGCATATAAGAATATATCTCAAGATTATTGCATAAACCAACATACAATAGGTCTTTCTGCCTTTCAACCAACCTTGCAATTGAATAAAACCGTATACCGTTGCAAACTGCAAGAAAATTTATTGTTTTCATTACTGCCAGATCAATTTATTCTCATACATTCTGCCAATACTTCAGTGTCAGAATATTCGCAAGGAGAAAAAAATGTGATTTAAAAGAAAGTCTTTTTTTTTTCCTCTAGCATTCTAAAAGACTTTGAGACCTAGCCCTGTTGTAAAAATACAAAAACAGTAGAGGATAAACATTATTTTTTTGAAGATTATCGAAAAACATTTATCTTATTTTGACAGTTTCAAAGTTTACACAGGTAATATATGTGATAAATCTAAACTAAAATGCCATTTCATCAGCTTAAAATCTTTCAAAACAATATAATAAAACTTAGCAGAAAACAATAAAACTATAAAACATAAATGCAGGCATGCTGTAAACAAGAAGTTTATTGCGCTTTAATGCAATATTCTTCACTGTATGGATATTAGCTGTTCAATACTAGCGCCTTACTCCTAACTATTTCATATATTTAACAAGCAATCAGCATTCTAAAATTGTATGCTTTTCCCCGAAACCAGAATATTACAAAAAATACCAATAGAAATTATCACTGAATACACAGAATGGATAACTTGATAGTTCTTAATGATAAGAAAAAGTTTAATGTTGCAATCATGATATATTAATTTTCACCACCAGAAAAACCCATTTGCCTCCAACAAGTGTTAACATTTAATATGCATGACATGGACTAAATATCAGCACCTGCTAAGATCATGCATAAGATAGACTGATCATAAATAATACCAGCAGATCAAAGATGACAACGATTCTAGGAGTGAAAAAAATCACAAGAGTCCCTACAAAACTGCATTAATTACATCTAACTATAAAAGATCACTTACTGTAGTTCTGCAAGGAAAACTATTGCGATCAGGTTCTGAATGCATCTACTGTTTGCAATAGCTTACTTTTTTCTTCCGATTTGCAGGGGGTACAAGATGTGAAATGTGTTGAATAGAGAGATAAGATTTCCAAATGCAGGAAATTAGAGATGGAATGCAGACTGGCAACCCAGTAAATGTATTTTTATCACAACAAGGTGTGTTTTAACATATATAAGCATCTAAATCAGCTTTCCCAAAATAATATTGTATTCTTTAGATTTGTGCAGAAAGCAATTTAAACGATCTTACCACATATTTTTTTATTTTTTTTTTGAAAATCTTAAACTTTTATCACCATTAACAAAATGTAAATAGATAAACAACAAATAGCTGTAAAAATATATTCTGATAGAATAAAACAAAATCTATTTTTATGCTTAATAATAAAACAGGTTCATTTTGTGGAATTCACAAAATAAAAGCATAAAGTAGATATATATTTGAAAACATAGATTTCCAAAAATCCTATTTTTATAACATTTAAACTAATTTCAATAAATATTTATATAATTTTTTTTATATGTATGTTTATCTTATTATCTAGTTGTATAAAATAAGAACTGCTGTTATGTTAAACGAGTTGAAAATGTAAGTATTACGATAAATGACATACTATTACTACTACTACTAATTTTTGAATGTGATGCACAAAACATTCTTTTACTTCTAATAAAGATGTTCTTTGAATCACAGGACTGACATTTCTATAACTGTGACAAGAAATTTTTACATCTTTTATCTTCTTTGATTCATTTGTAACAGATATCTGTCTGTTTTACATCAAAGAAACAGCAGAAAGTTTGTTTATCAACTCCAATCAGGAATGTCATATGTAAAAAATGAACAATTCTATTTAAAAATAACTGATATTATTTTCTTAAGAAAGTATGATGATAAAATACTTAACAGAAATAATTCTTAAAAAATAGTCAAACAACTGTTTAGCTATATTTGCTAAAAAAATAAAAAAATTAAGATACAAATATATATATATAAAAAAAATATATTTGTCACTTTTTTGACAACCCTTCTTTATATGAATTTAGTTTACGTGATGTAAATAGTGACATATACATGTCTTCCAGTTTGAGGAGATTTTGAGCTGCTACCAGTTTTCATACACCCTTATTTGGAATGATTATTAAAAGTTAATTTTACACATGCAAAAGTATATAAATCATGATAATATCAATCATCTATATTCACCTTCCAGCTAGCTTGCGGTAGGTCTGTGGTTCTACCCGGATGCCTCCGTGCATTCAGGGTCTTCCTCCACCTGTAATTAGCTGGACATTGCTATACGACTGAAATACTGTCGATGCGACAGTAAACTCAAATAGTCAAGTCACCTATAAGTCCATCCTCAGTGATTTCTCAGCAGTGAAAATTTTACAACTTGAAATTTAGATACAATTTCAATATTTAATGGACGAACCTAAAATAATAAAGATAACAATGATCAAAACAGCATGTGAAAACAAGATATCTGGCAGAAATCATTTAGCATACACCCAAGCATGAAATTGATTTTTGGGCACATTGATGAATCCAAGAGCATTCTTATTGTGTATATCAATTAACAAAAACATGATGCCAACAATATCAAGCAGGGCAGACCAATGCAATCTATCAAGACAGGCAATCATTATATCTCTTGGAAGAAATTTAACTCCATCTAACGAAATATCTCGAGCCTAAAAGTCAACACAATGTCTCCGAATAAAAGCGGCTTTTCTGCTTCCGCAGATATTAGTCTCATCGCTAACAATGTTTTTGTTTCTGCCTCATATTGATGTATGGCTTCCTTTCATTTCTTGCGACTTTCCATCTCAGCTAAAGTATCGACCGGCAGATTCCTGTCTTATGTATCCCAAAAGAACTCCAGTTGTTTTTTAAGGTACGAAACAATGACTTATCCACCTCATTACGTTAAGTCTCGATTCTCAAATCCCCTCAGCTTTTCTCTCATCAAGACAAATCAAACCAGAGCAGATACAGAAAAATATGATCCTTCGGTATATATATTCCATATAGGCAGGTTGCCAGAGGGAGAGTTTCTATATTACTCCTGTCTATAATTATGTTAATCTTGGATTTCAGGGTTCTTCGATTTCGAAATTGCCAGTTTAATTTCAAGGTGGCCAAAATAGGTTTTTAATTAAAAGTTGTACCATTAACGTATAAAGTAACAATAACATGCTGTAAGCTAACAAACTTCAGCTGATACAGAGCATTTGAGTGAAGCAAACCTAAGATTTCCAGAATAACTCCATTAATTGATAACCGTGAGAATAAGGTAAACCTAGGTTAAGCAAATAACTGTACAGGTGGTATAGACCCACAAGTCTGAACAGGTTCACAGCACTATACAGTGTGTATTGAACAGAATAAAACCTGATCAGCTTGCCATATACATGCAGACTGATCTAGTTTTATGTTTGTCAGATTGGTAATCATTCCTGACATTTATCTTGTGGTAAATGTGTCAGATAAGAACATGCTTCATTTTTCAGTTCCCTGAATTTCATTAGTGAACAAATTCCAGCGATTAACGATAAATAGACGTCAATCAATTAGATCTTGCTCTGAGCGATATGGCCCACATGTCTATATAACTGCAGATTATTATCCTCAGGCCTATGTAATAATCACAGTTAAAGCAGCAATGGCATAAAACAATATATACTATGTATAGAATAGTCTCCTTTAGATAAATATGACAATCAAGTCACGTGACTGACATGGGGGGTGTGGCATCCATGTAAATCTATTGCCTCATTTGACATCAGACATAAAAGAATAAACACATTAAGCCCTAGCACAAATGATGGATCACATTGCTAGATAAAATTATATAGTACAGAGTAAGCTTATATATCAAAAGGGAGATTTTTATTGAAGAAAACATAGGGATGTGACAACGTTTGTTGAGCTATCAATATATTTGACCCATACCCCTACTACATTGTTTTGATGCCATAAATTTTCTCAAGTTAAAACTGCAAATGCCTGTTTCATTAACACTCTGCAGGAAAACAAAATTTACATAATATATTTGTATAAAATTTTGTGAAATTAGCTAGGGCCGCAAGTTGGGGAAGATAATTATGTGAAAGTAATCTCATCCAAGATTATCTCAAACAATTATCTCAGTCAATTCTCAAATAAAACTGATTTCCATCAACATTAGCAACATTTATCTTCGTCAAGCTAATCTCTATCCTATCTCAGCAACATTCATTGCAGTCAAGCCAATCTCAGTTCTATCTCAACAACATTTATCTCATTAACCAATCAGTCCTATCTCAGCAAAATTTATCTCAGTCAAGCCAATCTCAGTCCTATCTCAGCAACATTTATCTCAGTCAAGCCAATCTCAGTCCTATCTCAGCAACATTTTCCAAGTCAAGCCAATCTCAGTACTATCTCAACAACATCAGCAAATATTTATCCCAAATTTATCTCAGTCAAAACCACCTATCCTGCCTCAAGAACTATTAAGTAAAGGCTAATAAGCTCAGTCACAAGTTGGTTGTGTGAAATTCTTTAAATGTACTTGAAGAGACAGAGAAATTAATTTCATGAGAAGAAATTTCTTATTCGATATATGAATTGACATTTATTGGAGCTATTAGATTAGGAAATGTAGGAGATCACTGACAGTAGCAACATTATATGTCTGTTTTTCTGAATGATGAATCAAATTAGTTCAAAACCATTTAATGTTTGAGCTCAAATTTATATGTTTATGAAAGCTGAGCATGCTGTCTTGTGCCATTTAATCAAGATTCTGTTATTTTCTAATATGGCAAGGAGTTGGAGAATTAATTTTTCTCCTCAGAAAGAAAATTTTTCATCATCAATTTACCATTTTTGAAATCAGATTCGCGCATATTTTCAACTCATATACTGCACTTAATATAGATACAATCCTTTGAGAAAGAAAAATAAGATGAGAAAATCAATTTTTATGTCAAACGATAACCATTATTCAGCCTGCTTTTCTTGATCTGGTTCAAACCAATATATATTAAGAATCTAAAACAAAGATTAGACCCCCATTATATCACTGCATCTCTGAAAATTTAAACATTACCATACATTGACTATACTGAGAATGCTCAAACAATAAATCAAATGTAACCAGATTTTCCACTCATAAATCTCAAAGAAACTGGATTTATCTTCATTAAATTTCTGAAAAAGAAACCTGAATAAACGGAAGAATCAGGGCAGAACAAGATCAGATCGTAGGATGCAGAGAACTTTGGATGGTAGCCAGACCCTCAGCAAAGCGTAAGAAAACATTATACGCTTTGATGAACTCAACGATAGGCGTGCATTTCATGTCATTATAACATCACTGAATTTATGAAATTTATCATTTCTTCCGAAACAGAAACCAAGATGGCAGCAGTGACCTAGGAGTAGTCATGCATGCGTGCATACCTTTCTATTTTCAGAAGCATAGTAATTTGCAGGGAAAAACCATAATGATAACTCAAGACAATCTTCCTGAAATTGCATTTGCATTGACTAATGCTAACAATAGTCTTTTCTGCATTTCTTCCATAATTCTTCAGAGCATACGACTTCTCCAAAATTATCCACTTCAAATTTAGCTGCAAGTAATAAAACTAAAATTAAACATAAAATAGTGTTTAAATCTAATCTGAGGAATTGAATGGATACATTAGCTATGTGCTTCTTAATTAAAGAACAAATATATAATCAGACTCAAGTCTTAACTGAATTTACTGCAGGAATACAGGCAATCCTTGAGAAGTTGATACACATTCTAGTAAAGCTTTGTGAAACATGGTAGTGACGTAGATCACCCATTATTGCTTTTTTCATCAAATACAGTTTTAACCCTTTACTTCATGTAGACTCATTTTGACGCATAGGCAAACAGAGCAGACCCAGATCAGACAGCTCCTATACAAGCTGTCTGATCAGGGCCTCCTCTGTCTGCTCATACAATATTGTATCTCAGTTTCTACATAGTCTGTGTGGCAAAAAAGAATTCATGATTCTATACACCAATTTCAGATCAATTAATATTCATTAAGTCATAAATTTGAACATGAATATTCATGAGGTAAAGGATTAATCAAAGTGAACATCTCTATAAATCAAAGCAGATTTCAAGAATTTACTAGATTTTTGTTTCAATTCACTTGAAACACTGCTTTCTTGATAGTGTAGATTATTATGTCTAAATATGAAATTGTTTTGAGGGCCTCAATTTGGCTGTCATGTTCATAGTTACATTTAGCCAGTTCTCATGGTTATGGGTTCAAGACCCAGCCTGGTCACTCAAAATTACATGTGAGGTTCTACCAGGGTGCCTCTGTGTACTCCCGTGCCTCCTCCAAATGCAATTAGATGGACATCCTTGTGATATGACGGAAATACTTGGCAACAGTAAACTCAGAAACAAACAAGAATTATCATTGAAGATAATGAGTAATTGTTACCATCTCAGACAGTCTTGAGAAATATAACAAGGGTCATAACTCATTCAAAATCAAATGAATCATGACATGCCAACAATATGCGCAACTAGGGTTGGTACTTATTAGACTTGTAAAGTTTCAGCAAAATCCAACCAAAAGTAGCTGAGAAATAGGGACGTACAGTCGTACTGACCAACAGACCAACGTAGGTGACTCCCGTATAACCCCTATTTACATTGTATCGGGGGTATGATAATTGGATAACAAATTCCTCTTTAAGACTCTTGGGATAGAAATAATAGTAATGCCTGGGATAGAAATAATAGTAAAGCCAGAACTTAACACGTGAATTATTAATGATAAAGGAAGTGCCAAGTACAAATGATTCAACCTGTTATCATCATATGGTTGAGACAGCAATAATGATGATGATGACAACAGCAACGAATATGTAAAAAAGACAAAGAAGAAAAAGAACAGATATCCAAATTTGAGTCTACACCTTCAGTGTCGAGTAAATATAATGTCAGGACAGACAAAATGCTAGAGTTACAGACCAGGACAAGTCCATTGATTAGAAAGATAATGTAATAGTATCATGGAGATTCCTGTAGTGCACTTCAGGGCATAATAAGGTCTCATTATTGGGGAAAAGAAGCTATAATTATAGGGAAATAAAAGATAGTCTTCTCTCTTTTTTTTTCTGTAGCAGATAAGCTCAGTGCCTACTGAAAAGGACAAAATATTTGAATTTCTGGTTTGACTGAAGAAAAAAAAAAAAAAAAAAAAAATGAGAATAATTTTTCCTATGTCTTGTCATTGATTTTTTCTACATTATGGTTTGACTAAAAACAGATTAAACATGCAGATATTTTCACTTGGATAGAGAACTCGTGTATGATTAACAGATTTCCTATTTTTGCAAGACAATGCCTCTAAATTTGATAATACTGTACAAGATAGTATCCTTTATATAAAATTAAGTGTTCAAAAAAAGGTAACTTCGATATTTTATGTGCTAAAACTGCATATACCTGAAGTTTCTCATCGACTTCAAATTATGCTTTTTTACACACAGAGACAGAAAAAGCAATTAACTGACCAGACAAGATAAGCTTTGATGTAGAAACATCCCTTGTTAGATACTGAACTGTAAAAAGCCTTTATACACATTATGCATTTAATAACCTTAAACAAAAGATAAAAGTTTTTACGACCATTAATCTATGGTCACATTGCAGCAACATGTGAGGCCAGTTTTTCTATGGTGTCATAACAGCAAGTCATGTTTTCTGGCAATTTTTAATTAAAAAAAAAACAGCCTTTTGATGAACAAAAGAGGCATTTCATTATCCTACAAATGGTTTTATATTATTCTATTTATTGCGACCAAAGTAAACTGTAAGGGCTTATTAATGTAAAATTTGACTTACTTTGTTCATTTAATTTCTGTGCAAAGTGTGATCAAACATCTAATGACAGTCAACATCATTCAATAAAAAAAAATAAAAGATTCCTTAATTTTCATCTTATGATGAGTGTCATGTGTTGAAGAAAAACAAACATTGATAAAAAGAAAAGGAAACTGGAAATTCATATTTTTAAGTAAAATATCCTTTGAGATAAATATGAAATGACGATCTACATAATTTATAGTGAAGACTAAGTCTTGTAAATACTTCTGATTTTGTGCAAGGCCAGATCAAAATGAAAGAAAATTTTACCATCATACTTTCACATTTAAGAAGCACTGTCAAGTTGTTATCTGTATGAAAGATCAGCCTGCAAGCCACAGCTTGTTTAACAAATCAGACACATAGGAACAGTGAAAAAGCAAATTTTAAATTACAGAATATCAAAGATCAATTAATTATTTTTCATTTAGAATTATGAATATAAAATATACTTATTATTACATCTATTAATTACTTACAAATATTTAAAATACTTCAAATCAATTTGAACTTCAGAGTTTGGAAATAATAACTATGAACAACAACAGAAACAGGTCAAATTATTTACTGCCTTTGCATCTATCCAGTCGAGCCAAGTAAACTTTTCTTAGACTGTCACGCGATACTGTTTAGCGATAAATATCGGCAGCTATTTTCTGGATCAGTGTCAAATATTTGCTGATTGGTTTTGTCGCTGTGTTAGAACCCACAATGGTCATATATGAGGGGTGTAATCAACATACGTGGTGTGGCTGGCATTCCAAAGAAAGTGCCAGCCTGTCGAAGCCAATATCAGTTAATGCCCATGATGGCACTAAGTTACGATCAGACCTTGCCTATCAAAATTCCAATTTGGGGACACCCCACACATCTCTTATAAACAAAGCATAAATTTAATTACGACAGACAACAATCAGAGCACTGATTATTTGGAATGAAGTCCCTGTTGACCAATAAAAAACCAAATCAGTCTGAAAGGAGTTGAGATCCTGAACAGGTTATCTGTTGGTTGTTTCTGGAGAGATTTTAGATTATGAGAGTTAAATGTAAAACAAATTTATGAGACATAATCATGAGATAAGCATGATTATCTCTAAATGCACTGCATAGCATCAGTTTACAAGCATGAAACTGTCCTATCTTCTATTATCTCTAAATGCACTATGTAGCATCAGTTTACAAGCATGAAACTGTCCTATCTTCTATTATCTCTAAATACACTACGTAGCATCAGTTTACAAGCATGAAACTGTCCTATCTCATATTATCTCTAAATGCACTACATAGCATCAGTTTACAAGCATGAAACTGTCCTATCTCATATTATCTCCAAATGCACTACGTAGCATCAGTTTACAAGCATGAAACTGTTCTATCTCATATTATCTCTAAATGCACTATGTAGCATCAGTTTACTGGTCTGTCCTAAAATAATGTGCATTTTATATTAGAGTAATAGTCAATAAATTAACTTTTTTTCTCACTATAAAGGCAATTAGATTGTTTGATCTTTTCCTATGATTCATGATTAACAGAAATTTTGCTTGCACTCTCTTTAAATTATGATCAAAGGTGGCCTTAAACATATAGGTCATATTGTTGACATCTGGCTCAATAATATCCTAATGTGTGACCACAGCTTGTGTGTATACAATCATCCATCTTTCTAGACGGATGCTGACAGAAGAGGGTTAGTTTTATCCTTGATGTATTGGACATGGAAGATAAGAGTTCTACAAAACATGTACATCAACTCGACTCAGCATCTCTATTTCTGATGACAAATATCCCAATATAGACACAAAAAGTTTTATTTGTCGTCCCTTAACCTGCAGATCTTTACAATAATGGTTCTCAAATGAAATATCAGAGAAACATTTATAAAACTTTGAGCGTCTATGTAGTTTTCACTGTTATTATATTTCACTAGGTTTGAATGAAAAACGAGCGAGATGTCGGACGGTAACCTCTGCCAAACTGCACCGTAGTATGCATATCTATGGCACTACTTGGCACTCAAATCAATCAATTTATGGGAAATTCAGAAAAATGAGGAAAAAATCAATCTTTGCGGGACATTCGGTGGTTTCATTTGAGCTCAGTGTAAAATTTAAGTCCTTTTCATTTCTAGACAACTACTGGGTTTAAGCAACACGTTTTGTCCAGACGGCATACAAATACTCTGTATCGATAATGCGACACAACCAAAATGTTGCCAACACAAAGAATTCAAAAGTTAACAAGGAAGTCTGCAATCTTGCTTCATGTGCTTTATTCATACAATTGTAGCACCAATCTCGCTTGAAACCATGGCATAGAAACTAGGGTGGCTGTTAAAAGTCCACACCATTTATTGCCTTGTCTCATATGTCAATTTTTGTTTAAAAAAGTTTAAACTTCACTAAATTTAATGAATATTCATTTTCTATATAAATGTGTTTATAATATTCAGATTCTTAAAGTTGGTTGGGCAGCACAGGCAGCATGACATGATGGAATGGCTTCTAGATTTTAAACTATTAACACATAAAAACTACATAAAAAATGACCTTTGCAGCGGGTATATGACTTGATCATCCTAAAAGTTTCATGTTTCGTGTTTATATGGTTTGTTGCTCAATGATACCATTTAGGTGAAGAGGTAAAATGTGAAAAAAAAGTGGTATAAAAAACAATGTTAATATGGGAAACAGTAAAATAATCACATACTCAAAAGAAGAGGTTCGACACGTCTTTTCAGAGCAACTCAAAGGAACAAATTTAAACTGTCATTATCTCAAAAGTCATTATTTTGTCACATAGATTGCTGGCACTAGTCACAATCTGATTTTTTGAAGGAAACATAAAAAAATATTCATCAACCACAAAATCTGAATAAATTAATTCCAAAATGCCAATTAAAGATATCTTGATCTCCATATGAAAGGATAATGCAACATCAGATCAACCTAAATATATCTTTATCCAAACAGAAGCTATTAATCATGCACATGTAAAGATTGGCGATATCAAAAGATAACCTCTGATTACCCACCTCCTGATGTTGACCCCATCCCGGACCCCTGCAAACACTGCATCTTGTCTGATATGATTACTTTCCTATCTCAATCAGGAACCTTAAAAAGCATATCCAAATTATAACTGATTAATTCCATGTAATTCCAACTAATACCAACCATAATTCCAGCCATAATACCAACCTTAATTCCAACTAATACCAACCATAATACCAGCTAATACCAACCATAATTCCAACTAATACCAACCATAATTCCAACTAATACCAACCATAATTCCAGCTAATACCAGCCATAATACCAACCATAATTCCAACTAATACCAACCTTAATTCCAACTTATACCAACCATAATACCAACCATAATTCCAACTAATACTGACCATAATTTCCAATTAATACCAACCATAAATGCCAAGACACCATTTCAATTAAAAAAAAAAAAATTGATATTGTGGCTTAGTCAGCCTCTCTATGAATGACTTTAGAACTGTTTATGTCACAGCTGAGGTGAACACCCTTGATTTTTTTCAGACAAAGAACACTATCTATGTCCACTCGAGGGCAAAAATATCAAGTCTAATAAGCCATTTCAAATTACCAACAAAATGGCTTGAACGGCGCAGATGATTATCGGTACCATAATTTTATTGCTTTTCTCTTTTTCTCGTTACAGACTGGCATTGCACATAGTCTGCCAAGACAGCTTGCTTGGAGGAGAAAAACGATCTACCACTTGAAAACAGCTACACATTTGTCGACAACTGCATCTACACTGCAGAAATAGAATTGCTTGATCTAGAGAATTGCTGGTGTGAATTTGAAAAGCGGTATCAGGAAGGGCAGAAAGATAATTCTGAAAAATACTCTCACAAGTGAATACAATTTAAAAGTTCCTGAGTTCTTTGGCAAACTTGAACAGCAATTAAAATTTCTTCTGCTGTAACTTTCTGGTAATAACAGGGCCTCTTATTTAAAGAAATACACATGTGTGATTTGATGACAGAAACAAATGTGACGTTTCTTGAACAATCATTGTGCGTTAAGTCTGAGAGAAATCTGGGCAAGGAATAATTTCTTGCTTTTTGCATCGATAAAACTGAGGAATTCCAATATTCAAGAATAACAGTTTTGATTACTACACCCTTTTGATATTTTGGAATTAAGAATCTCACAAGAGACAGCTGCGCAGTATATGCACTGTATAATTACTGCAAAACAACTGTTCTAAATCACTCAATTCCTTGCAAGACGTGCCCAAGAAAATTACATACTTTGTATATGTCACGTGTCTGGTGGTTGGAAAGATATTGATTGCTTTGTGGCGAAAAATTACTTGGCTCAGATTTATGGATGTTATGTGACAAAGACTCTTAAGAGGTTTCTTGAATGGGAAGCCGGTGAAATATTTCAGGGCAAAATTTCTTGCATTTTGGGAGTAGCTACATATAATAGCCAGTATAGTGGCACTTGAAATAAGAGTAGATTTGATAAATCAAATACCATATAGTTATATCTATATCTATATATATATATATATATATATATAAAACCTGACCATTAGTTGGTTGGTCACTTGAAGGAGTTTGAAATTCTGGAATGGTGTGATTTTGTTTGATCGTTTTACAATATACAAATGCATCTTGAGAGTATAACAAAAATGCCTACGGAGAGATCAAGCACTGAAGCGCCCACTAGCATTGACCCTGGGGTCACTACCTTCAACCTCAACCTGCATAACATGTCTGCGGATGAGTTGATGGCCCAGTTTGACTTACTGGACAACGTCACCCAGCAGCCGCAAGATCTCGACATTCTCAAGGACAACAACTGGCGAATTGCAATCATCATTGTTTACAGCATCGTCATCCTCTTCGGTTTCATTGAAAACCTAGTCATCTTTTGCGTTCTTATAAAAAATCGACATCTTCATACACCGACAACATTTTCATCATGGGACTGGCAATATCAGACATTCTCCTTTGCTCATTCAACCTTCCTTTTCAGCTGCATTATCAGCTGA
>CM037780.1:1984950-2003700 GCA_021229015.1 Solen grandis | reverse complement strand
ATTTTTTGGGAAATTAATTTATTTTACCCATTTTGGTATACTTTCATGGGGTGACCTTTTGGGAAAAAGGAAATTAAATTCTCACAGTGGCTTCATAAAAAAAGTTTTTTGATGTTTTTATTGAGTATAAAAGGAAATTAGTCAACCCCTGGGGGCCCTTTTTTTTAAAAAGGGATAAACTTTTTTTAGCAATTATGGTAGACATTCTGAGGGACTATTTGTCCCAAAGGGAAAAAAATTTGCCTTTGTTTCAGAGGAGTTTGTTTTTAAAAGTTTTCAATTTTTTTTTCTTTGTTGCCTGGAAACCAGATTTCTTCATGGATCAACTTTATTTGAGAAATTTTTTGTGGGCCCACCAAGGATCATAATGCAAGTTTTTCTTTTTCTTCCAGGGGGTTTCAGGGGAGGATTTAAAAAGTTTTCAATTATTTTTTCTATTTTTGCATGGAAACCCAGAGTTCTTAGGATCAACTTTTTTTGAGAATTTTTTGTAGAGGCCCCCCAAGGGATCATCTGCAAGTTTTTTTCAAATTCTGCGGGTTTAGAGGAGATGTTTTTAAAGAAATTTTTGCGACGGACGGGGGTGACCCCAATAGTCACCTGAGCACTTCGTGCTTGGGACAAAATTTAAAAAAAAGTTTTTTTTGGAACTTAAATCAAAATTAAATTAATTTTGTTTAGCACTAATGAAAATTCAAAGGTTTCAAAGAAAATTTTGCATGGCAAGTTTAAAATTTTTTTAAAATTTTTTCCCAATGATATTTTTTTTACTAAAAATTAATTTTCTTAAAAACAAATAAAATCAAATTAACCCAAATTCAAAAATCTTAATTCCCCCCCCCCTTTTTTTAAAGTTGGGGGGAAAAAAAAATTTAAAAAAAAAAAAATTTAAATTAACGATTTAATGTCTCTAATCAAAAAAAATGGCACTAGAAAAAACAGTCAAATAGGCGTAGATTTTGTGATGTAGTGTTTGTAAAACAAAAGGAATGTAGTTGTTTCCCCAAATTTATAAACGAAGACGAGAAATTGTTTGAAACAGAGGAAAAAATATGACATAT
The DNA here is from genome assembly GCA_021229015.1 of Solen grandis. Lineage (NCBI taxonomy): Eukaryota > Metazoa > Mollusca > Bivalvia > Adapedonta > Solenidae > Solen > Solen grandis. Next base: position 2,002,639 of record CM037780.1, on the reverse strand, counting down.
GTCAAAGCAAACCCTTTTTAAAAGGGGTCCCAATTAAAAAAAAAACGTGTTTACCATTTTTAAATTAACTGATTTCCATTTTGTAAAATTTATTTAATTGAAAAAAAATTTTTTGATTAAAAATGTGACTTCTCTCATAAGTAAAGCTGTAATTTGGTAGCTTATATTTAGCAAAAAACACGAGTATCAATACTTTTGGGGGTTTTTAAAAATGGGATTAGCAATTTCAAGTGTTATTGTAAAATTTTTTGCAAAATTTCTTCTCCCCCTCAAATTTTCAGTATGCGTAACTTTTGTTTTTCAAAAGTATTTTGAAGTTGCATATTTATAAGGGAAAAAATTAGGAGGTGTTCATATTGTTCTTTTTACATGCTTTTCCTACAGAAAGAGAAATCAAAAATATATTGTGTTTTCCAAGATATGGTTTTTTTTAACAAAAGAATGGATAGAGCTTGATTCAAACCCTGGAAAAGGTTGTACATAAAACAAGAGGCCAAGATGGCCTTGGCGCTCCCTGAGAAAGATGATTGCTTAAAGAAAAAAGATGTGAGTGTAAAAGTGAAATTCTGGTTTTTTTTTTATGGGAAATGGGCAAAAATCCTAAATTTAAAAGTCAATATCATTTAAAATTAAAACCTGATTGTGAGATTAGGGCATAACATTTCTTAAATTTTAAAAAATGATTTTTTAAAAAAATGAGTTGGTGGGAAAAATTAAAAAGTGAAATTTGCATTTTTTGTATTAAAAGGGGGCTAACCCTGACCTAAAGGGACCATCTCCCCCAATTGAATCAATCGAGACATTATGGTATTAAAACAATGTCATAAAGTTTGAAGATGTTGCAAAAAAGGAAGATGCTAGAGTGTAAAAAACGTGAAATTTGGCTTTTTTTTTAAAAAGGGGGCATAATCCTGACTAATTGGGATTCACCCAAAATCAAACTCAATCGGCCCTTAGGTTTAAGCTTGTCTAAAGTTTGAAGATGTTGCAAAAGATGAAGATGCTGAGTTAAAAAAATGATTTCGGGCTTTTTTTTGAATTTTAAAAGGGGCAAAATTCTGAATAATTGACGGTTCGCATTGATGGAACTCAATGAGCCATTTGGTAAAAAAATTGTAAAAAAGTTTAAAGATGATTGTAAAAGATGAAGATGCTAGAGTGAAAACAACGTAAAATCGGGCATTTTTTTATATTAAAAGGGGCTTTAATCCTGCCCAAATCAACGATTCAGTCATAATAAAACTAACGAGCCCTTATGGTATAAGCTTTGCAAAAAGTTTAAAGAGGTTTGTAAAAAGATGAAGAGCTGAGTGAAACAACTGAAATATGGCATTTTTTTAATTAAAAGGGGCATATTTTGCCCAATGGTACGATTCAGCCAAAATCGAATTTGGCCGTGTTTTAGGGTTATAAAAAAAATTTAAAAAGTTTGAGATAATTGCTTGAAATGAAGATGCTAGAGTGCAAAAAATGTGAATCTGGCTTTTTTAAATTTAAAAAGGGGCTAATCTGCCCAAAAGTTCCATATCGCCTAATCGAACTTGGCGAGGATTTTTTTTTTTAAAAACATTTTTTTAAATTTTTTGAAGAAAAATTGCTATAAATGAAGATGTAGAGGAAAACGAAAAAATTGTGGGAGGACGACGGGGGACGGAGGGGGACGGACGGACGGCGGAGGGAGGACATTCTCGATCCTAAAAGCTCATCTGGCACAGTGCTCAGGGAGCTAAAAAGAACCAAAATTCAAATATGACAATAAGTTAGTGAAATAAAAGTTTGTTTTTAAAAATGATACATGAGTTACATTTTGTAAAACAGATTTTAGTGGCCGAGTCAGGCTGGTGGGGGTTGAAATAATCCAGGCTTTTGGGCTAGGGAACATTTCCACCCGGTAGTTAGTGAAAGAATATAGGATAGATCCAAGTTAGGGGTAGGTGTTTCAACCAATGTATAAAGCCACTGTTTAAAGTTTCCCTTTTGATAGGGAAAAAAAATTGCAAAAAAAGAAATCACGGAATCCTTGGCGGACTTATTCCTTTTCATCATGACATCATCCCGGGGGGAAAAATGGCAAGCAAACCGTCGTAATTAGTAGTTAATGTTTAAAATTTTTCCCCAATAAAAAAACACAACTTTAAAATGAAAACTTTTTCGGCGCGGGGCTTAAAGGAAATGTAAACAAAAAAATAAAGATGCGCCCCAGCAGCTTCATAAAACTGTTTTTTATGTTTGGGTTTTTAAAAACGTGATGGCCCAATGAAAGGGCACAATTTGCACACCTAAAAAACAGATTTACCCCAAAAATTAAAACCCCCTATGATGATTTACATTGGTGTGGGTATTTGACAATAAAACAAGAGCGAGGCTTAAAACATCCCATTACATCGAGTTTTCCAAATGCAAACAAAACACATGCTTAGATGCTTTTAAAGAAAATTCAAAGCGACACAGAGTATGACCTACGTAATGTGCGTAAAGCACATATTTCACAGAAAGTGAGTAAACAAGGGGGGCCCATGAGGGCCCCTGGATCGTCACCTGGTATCTTAGGCTATGAAAAATAAAGGCCCAATGGGGCGACCCAAATTTTGCCCCCTAGTTTTTTTGTTTTTTTTCTTTTTACCTTGTTTAATAAAAGTGACCCCTGGTGCGGGGCCCATTTTGCCCCCAGGGTATGATTTGGACAAACTTGGTAGGCCCACTAAAAAATGCTAACCCCCCAAAGTATCTTAACTCTTCCCTTTGGGGTTTTGAGGAAAAGTTTTTTAAGTTTTTTTCCTATATTACCCTATGTTAAATAAAGTGCCCCCTGGGGCGGGGCCCAAATTTTGACCCGGGTCATGATTTGAAAATTTTGGTTTTTGAGTCATAAGATTCAAATACCAAAAGGGGGGGCCTGGGGCCCATGAATCGTCACCTGAGTCCCATTGCTTCAATGTGTAAAGGGTTTTTAAAACGAAAAGGTTCTGTTAATTTAAATCAAAAAATTTTCCCCCGACAATATACAACCAAAAAGTGGGCCCCATAGAAATGTTTCACATTAAAAATCTAAGTTAGACCTGCAGTTTTGGAAAAAGTTTTAAAAGTTGCTTTTTTTAAAATCTTTTTTTAGCTCCTGTGACTAATAGAAATGGCCCAAAAACCCTTTTTAAACTTTAGTAGGCTTCATAAAGGGAAAATTTCCTGCTTTTTTTTTTTTAAAATTGGCCAACCCGTTTGGAGGAGATTTTGTTTGAAAAATTGTTGCCCCGGCGCACGGACCGGAAAAAGGTGATCGAAAAGCTCCCCTTGAGACGTTGGCTCATGTGAGCTAAAAATAAAAAGGTAGGCCCTTGGGGTTTCGGGGGAAAAAAGTTTTTTTTCAGTTTTTCCTATATTCCCGTTAATAAAGTGACCCCTGGGGCGGGCCAATTTTGACCCCAGGGTCTAATTTGAAAATTTGTTAAAGAGTGTAAGATCTGATGGCCTAACGCCCCCTGAGATAATAGGTTGAAAAAGGAAATCTGTCCCAATTTTTTTAAAAAATCACCCACTAGTTTTAAGAGATGTTTTTTAAATTTTTCATATTTTTTTTTTTTTTTTGTTGCCATGGAACCCAAAGTTCTTTGGATAAAGTTTTTTAGCAACTTTTGTAAAGGGTTGCCCCCAAGGATCATCCCTGAAAAGTTTAATAAATTCTGTCAGTGGTTTCAGAGGAAATTTTGATTAAAGATTTTTATATACATTTAAGGCAAATAAGCCCCGCCTGGTGGCCTTTTTTTTAAAAGGATCAAAAATTAATTTTAGAAACTTTGGAGGGGTTTGCCCCAAAGGGAAAAAATCTGTCCAATTAATTTTTTAAATTGGGCCTATTTTTTGAAGAAGGATTTTTAAATTTTTTAAAATTTTTTTTCTTTTTGTTCCCTGGCAACCGGTTCTACATGGATCAATTTTTTTTTTTAGCAGTTTTTGGAGTTGCCCCAAAGGACTCCCCCTTTTAATTTTCAATTCGTCCAGTGGTTTCAGAGGAGATGTTTTTTTAAAGGGTTTCCTATATACTTAGGCAAATAAGCCCCCCCCCTGGGGGCCCATGTTTTTTTAGGGATGGGAAAAATTTTAGAAATTTGGTGGGTTCCCCCAAGGGAAAAATCTTTTTCCAATTTATTTAATTTGGCAGTGTTTGAAGAAGTGATTTTTAAATTTTTTTTTTTTCTTCTTTTTGTTCCCCAGGGCAACAGAGTTCTACAGGATCAAGTTTATTTTGAATTTTGTAGAGCCTCACCAAGGACTTCCTCCCAAGTTTCTTTAATTTGCCCGTGGTTTCGAGGAGTGTCGTTTAAGAAAATTGTTGAGACGCGTCGCCGTGACGACGAGGGCGATCCTAAAAGCTCACTTGAGCACAAAGTGTCAGGTGAGAAAAAATTCAAAAGGCTAGCCTTGTGGTTTCGGGAAGAAGTTTTTTTCATTTTTTCCAAATTTTTACCCTATTTTAAATAAAGTGACCCTGGGGGGGGCCAATTTTGAACCCAGGGTTAATTTTTGTAAAATCTTGGTAGGAGTCATTAGTCAGCTACATCCCAAAAATAAAAAAAGGCTGGGCCCTTTTTAATTTTTCTTTTTAAAATCTATTTTGCGCCTGTGCCCTAGTTTTTTGTTAAAATCATAATAATTTTAACAACTTTGGAAAAGGGGCCCCATATGAACTTCCCTGTGAAGTTTTATCAAAATCCAGTGAGTAGTTTAGAAGGAGAGTTTTTTAAAAAAAAATTTTTGACGAGAAAAGCACGCACGGACAACGGACAAAAGGCAACACAAAAAGCTCGTCGTAAAAAAAAGGATAAACCCAAAAAATTTTGTTCCAATAAGCATATTGTCCTTTTTTTACAGATATTATTCGAAGAGAAAAGCAAAATGAGTATACAAATTTGTTAAGGATGCAATTGCCATGTTTGTTGGGGGAAACATTACGAAAATTTGATAATAAGAAAAAAATATTTTACTTAAGATCTTCATGTTTACAAAAAATCCTTATTTGCATTTCCGCTTTTTTGTCAATTTTCTGCCTTTTTGAAAGACTAGTTTCCCTTTTAAATGAATCCAATGTTAAATGGACGTAGAGTAAAAAATTGGTTCACTGGGTTTTTTAAATTCAAATTTATTTCGTTTATGCCGTTTCGTAATACCGCATATGCAAATTTTAACCTGAGAGTATTTTAAAATCATCTAAAATATAATTGCATTATTGATCTACACTTTCAAGTTTTTTAATGTTTTTTTTAAAACAGATATTTGAAAATTATGTAATTTAAAGTTGTCTAAAATATCTAAAGTATTTAATTTTTTTTTTTCATAAAAAATTGAATCTTTAAAAATTTAAGGGGCCCTTTTTTAAAAAGATTTATTAGTTATTATTGATATGTATTCAATAAAAAGCAAAAAAATATAATACAAAAAAACATACAAGAATAGTAAAGATATCTAGTAAAAATTTTAAACTACAAAAAGCCAATTTTTTTTTTTTTTTTTTTTTTAAATGTTTCCTTTTTTTTGCGCTGAAGTCACGTGGTCAAAGGATGTGAAAATGCTATGCTTAAAAATTATCTTTTTCAAAGTTTTTAATTGTTCACATTCTGAACAACGATATGTGTCGAAATCACTGCCCAAAAAAAGAGAAATTAGTAAATGTTTGTGACATCACATGACGTCTTAGAGTCAGGACTCAATTTCTAAAAAAAAATCGCAGATGCAAACTGTTTAAGTTTCAGTTTTTTGTTAAATTGAAAGCTCTATAATCCTTAATGAAAATTTAGGCCCTTTTTTGATCTTGTTCCCAACCCACGAACCTCGTCTTTCAAAATTTTGGGTCAGTGAATGGATATGCCAGCTAAGTCTTGAGATGTGCATCTGTGAAATTTGGGGAAAAATTCGGGACCATAAATGGCGGTATAAGCCGTACATATTTTTAGCTTGACATCACGTGACGTATAGGATGTGAAATGTTAATATTGAAGCACATACATTCTCTCTTATCTTGAAAAATTTTTTTCATTCTGAACAACCCACATCATATCGAAATCATTGCCCAAATAAAAAAGAATAAGTTGTATGTTGTGACGTCAGATGACAAGAGTTCTAATGGTCCCAATTTATTTTAACATATTTTAAAAATCTGGCCCGTTTTGTTTTTAAGAAGATGATTTTTTAAGTTTTAATTTTTTTCTTCTGTTGCCTGGAACCGAGTTTTAGAGGTCAGTTTTTTTGAGCAATTTTGTGAAGGTTGCCCAAAAGGGTCATTCCTGCAAGTTTAATCAAATTTCTCCAGTGGTTTCAGGATGTTTATTAAAGTTTTCCCTTTAAATTATTAGGCAAATAAGCCCCCCCCCTGGGGCCTGTTTTTTAATGGTCGGAATAATTTTTGAACTTTGGTGAGGTTGACCAAGGAATCTGTACCAATTTTTTTTAAAATCTGGCCAGTAGTTTTGAAGCAGAGATTTTTAAAATTTTCATATTTTTTTTCTTTTTTTTGCCCCTGGCACCCGGTTCTTTATTGGAAATTTTGTGAAGGTTGACCCAAAGGGTCATTCCTGCCAAATTTTTAAACAAATTTATCATGTTCAGAGAAATGTTGATTTAAGTTTTCCTTTACTAGTAGGCAAATTAAAGCCCCCCCCTGGGGCCATGTTTTTTTTGGATCGGAATTTTTTTTTTTCAAATTTGGTAGAGGTTACCAAGGGAAAATCCCTTTTCCCAATTTATTTTAAAATTGGCCAATAGTTTTGAAAAGGTTTTTAAAGTTTTTAATTTTTTTTTTTTGTTGCCATGGGAACAGAGTTCTACATGGTTTAAGTTTATTTTAGCAACTTTTGTGAAGGTTGAACCCCAAAGGATCATCCCCGCCAAGTTTTCTCAAATTCTGTCCAGTGGTTTTTAGAGGGTGTTTTTTAAAGGGTTTTTTATAAAATTTTTTGGGAAATAAGCCCGCTCTGGCGGGCCCTGTTTTTAGGGGGCGGAATATTTTGCAACTTTGGTAGGGTTGCCCAAGGAACATCTGTACCCAAATTTTTTTGAAATTGGCCAGTAGTTTGAAAAGGGGAGATTTTTAAAAGTTTTCAAATTATTTTTCTTTTTTTTAGCCCTGGCAACCCGGTTTTTCATTTATCAACTTTATTTGGCAACTTTTTTGAGCCTACCCAAGGAAATTCCGCCAAAGTTTCAATTAAATTCTGTCCGCGGTTTTCAGAGGAGATGTCGTTTTAAAGAAAAAATTTTTGACGATGCACGAGCCGGACAGGGCGATACAATAGTCACCTGAGATTGTGCTCAGGTTTGTAAAAAAAAAAAAATTTAAATGTTTTAAAAAATTTCCCCTGGTCAGCCCGCCCTCTCACGGGGAAAGCATTGCTAGAGCTTTGTTTACTTTTTTTCTCTGCTTTTCTTTATTTCATTTAATTTTTTTTAAATTTTTTGGTTAATTGGCTAAGAATAACCATTCCAAAATTCCCCAAAAGATTCTAAAAGGATTAACTTTGACCCGCTGCATTAAATGTGGAGGATCATAAATTTTTTTGGTATTTTTTGGCAACTCAAGTGTGGAAATTTCAGTTGTAAGTTCTAAATATCTCCCTTTTTATTTGCCATTATCGCTGCACATTTATTTTTATTTCCTTTATTAGACATTTTATTTCCCCGCTAAAATTTTTTTGCCATTTTAATTTTTTTTCGTTTCGAATGAAATGTACGTAAAAATACATAAGAATTAAAAATCATGGATGAAAAAAAATCAGACCTTTATCTTGTGTGTTTGAGGAAAAAAAAATAAAAATTGCCCAGAAAAGCTGTTGGCGAAAGCGCACTACCAAGAAACAGTTTTTTAAAGTGCCATCCCAAAAAAAAACCAACCATAGTTTACAAGTTTTACTTGGAAAAAAAGTAAAAAAAAAGGGGAAAAACCCCCTGAAAAATTCCAATAATAGAGCGGTTTCTTTTTGCACTGCATTTCCCTTTCCCCATTGTCTTGCCAAATTGTATAAAATTTTTTTAAACCCCCAAAAATTTGAAAACCAAAAAGCTCCAAAAAAGGGAAAAGTAACAAAGGGCAAAAAAAAAAAAAACAAGGGGGTTAAAGGTTTTTTGGGCACGCACTTCCCCCCTTTGTTTTGATAAACGGGTTTTTAAATTAAAATTTCCAATTGTTTTTTTTAAATTATCTCCAACAAGGAAAATCAAGGGCCCCCTTTGGACCCCCCGACCGCCAGGGTAAACCCCAAAAAACCCCCCCCAAATTCTTGGGGGGTTAAAAAAAAAATAATAAAAGAAAATTTTAATTAACCTGTGGCAAATAAAGTTAAAAAAATTTTTTACGCCCAAGCAAAAACCCAAAAAATTTACCCAAATGTTGTTTAAAAACAGGGGGTTTTCACCCAAAAGGGTGTAGTGATAACACCCCCGGTTTTTTCACCCCGAATTTTAAAAGGAAAAAACCTTTTTTGTTCAAAGTTTATGTAAAAAACACGGGGTTTTTTTCCAAAAATTTGTGATCAAACAGGGGGTTTTTTAAAGGTTGTAGTGTCAACACACGGGGTTTTTAAAATAGTGTTTTTCACGGGTACTCTAGTCCTTTTTTCCCAAAAATTTCAAAAAGTTTAAAATAAAAACTAAACCCCAAGGGGGGTTTTTTTTTGTTTTTAAACCCAAAAAAAGAAACTTTTTTTCAACTCAGCCCCAATTTTTAAAAAAAAAAAACCAAATTTTTTAAAAACCCATTTCCATTTGAAAAGTTTTTTTTTTTGTTTTTTGGAATTTTTTTAAACTTTAAACCCCAAAAAATTTCCCCTACCCTATAAACATCGACCACATTCTGGGTTGCCAAAAAGGGGAAAAAAAGCTAAAAACCCCGCATTTAAATTTAAATTTTAAAATTTTGGGTTGGGCAAAAAAAGTAATTTTAACAAAGCCCCCCCTTTTGGGGGGAAAATGAATAAAAAAAATTTTTTTTAAAAATTTTCTTTTGGGCCCCCCAGCAAACCAAATAGTAAATAATATAAATCCACAACAAACTTTTTTTTTCTTGGTACAGAATTTAAAAAAAAACCCTTTTTAAAATTTTTTCCCAAAAAAAAACAAACTTTATTCCCCTTTAAAAAAAAGATCAAGTCCGATCTTCAAAAACTAAACATTATACGAAAGAACTATTTAGAACTAAAACTTTTGTTCAATACTCTCAATGAAATATTTTTTAGATTTGGAGCACTTTGGGGCCGAATAAAAACACAATTATCGTAATATGACCATGACCTTTTCAATGTATTTTAATTTTTAATTGTGAGGCCCTATTCAAACATAACAATACATAACTTGTGAAAATTTCATGAAGAATGAACGAAAATAAAAGTCAGGAGCGACAAAAAAACATGTTTTTGAAATTTTAATTTTTCCTAAAATTTAGTGAAGTTTGAGCTTTTTCTAGAGGACAAATCATGCATTTCTTAAATTTGCCACCCCATATATTTTGTGCGTATATGTCTTGCAAATCATTTGCAGCAAAGAATTCTTCTATCTGATTTCTAACAAAAATGGATAGGTTTTTCGTAGACCTACCCTCATTTGCAGTTTTTTTCCGAGATTTCGAACTTTCAACCTTCCGTTACTAGCTCAAAAGTTTCATGCCACTCATACCTAGAAACTATCATATTTTATTAGGCTATCAACAAGGAACATAATTCAATTAACCGCATTTGGATCAGGCTTCAAACTTTTTGAATTATAAGCAAAGAGTGATTTCAAGAAAAGCGCCCCCTAGCGGCAAAATGAGATAGAAAATTGATTAAAATTTTACTGTTTGGTACCTAGCAAAGCAGCAAATAGTTAATCAAGTTACTAGTCGCACAAGTCAAACTTTTTATTCTTGTGTATCAGAATTTGAAGCATAAAACCTGATTTACAATATTCCAAAAAGGATCAAACTTTGGATTGCCGTAAAATGAAAAGATCAGTCCGATCTTCAAAAACTAAACATTATACGAAAGAACTTTAGAACTAAAACTTTTGTTCAATACTCTCAATGAAATATTTTTAGATTTGGAGCACTTTGGGGCCGAAATTAAAAACACAATTATCGTAATATGACACTGACCTTTTCAATGTTTTTTAACTTTTAATTGTGAGGCCCTTTCAAACATAACAATACATACTTGTGAAAATTTATGAAGAATGAACAGAAAATAAAGTCAGGAGCGACAAAAAAACATGTTTTTGAAATTTTAATTTTTCCTAAAATTTAGTGAAGTTTGAGCTTTTTCTAGAGGACAAATCATGCATTTCTTAAATTTGCCACCCCATATTTTTGTGCGTATATGTCTTGCAAATCATTTGCAGCAAACAGAATTCTTCTATCTGATTTCTAACAAAATGGATAGGTTTTTCGTAGACCTACCCTCATTTGCAGTTTTTTTACGAGATTGAACTTTCAACCTTCCGTTACTAGCTCAAAAGTTTCAGCCACTCATACTAGAAAACTATCATATTTTATTAGGCTATCACAAGGAACATAATCAATTAACCGCATTTGGATCAGGCTTCAACTTTTTGAGTTATAAGCAAAGAGTGATTTCAAGAAAAGCGCCCCCTAGCGGCAAAATGAGATAGAAAAATTGATTAAAATTTTACTGTTTGGTACCTAGCAAAGCAGCAAATAGTTCAATCAAGTATACTAGTCGCACAAGTCAAACTTTTTATTCTTTGTGTATCAGAATTTGAAGCATAAAACGATTTACAATTATTCCAAAAAAAGGATCAAACTTTGGATTGCCGTTAAAAATGAAAAGATCAAGTCCGATCTTCAAAAACTAAACATTATACGAAAGAACTATTTAGAACTAAAATTTTGTTCATATACTCTCAATGAAATATTTTTAGATTTGGAGCACTTTGGGGCCGAATAAAAACACAATTATCGTAATATGACCTTGACCTTTTCAATGTTTTTAACTTTTAATTGTGAGGCCTTTCAAACATAACAATACATAACTTGTGAAAATTTCATGAAGAATGAACAGAAAATAAAGTCAGGAGCGACAAAAAAAATGTTTTTGAAATTTTAATTTTTCCTAAAATTTAGTGAAGTTTGAGCTTTTTCTAGAGGACATTTCTTAATTCGCCACCCCATATATTTTGTGCGTATATGTCTTGCAAATCATTTGCAGCAAACAGAATTCTTCTATCTGATTTCTAACAAAAATGGATAGGTTTTTCGTAGACCTACCCTCATTTGCAGTTTTTTTACGAGATTCGAACTTTCAACCTTCCGTTACTAGCTCAAAAAGTTTCAGCCACTCATACCTAGACACTATCATATTTTATTAGGCTATCAACAAGGAACATAATTCAATTAACCGCATTTGGATCAGGCTTCAACTTTTTGAATTATAAGCAAAAGAGTGATTTCAAGAAAAGCGCCCCCCTAGCGGCAAAATGAGATAGAAAATTGATTAAAATTTTACTGTTTGGTACCTAGCAAAGCAGCAAATAGTTCAATCAAGTATATAGTGCACAAGTCAAACTTTTTATTCTTGTGTATCAGAATTTGAAGCATAAAACCTGATTTACAATTATTCCAAAAAAGGATCAAACTTTGGATTGCCGTTAAAATGAAAAGATCAAGTCCGATCTTCAAAAACTAAACATTATACGAAAGAACTATTTAGAACTAAAACTTTTGTTCATATCTCTCAATGAAATATTTTTAGATTTGGAGCACTTTGGGGCCGAATAAAACACAATTATCGTAATATGACCTGACCTTTTCAATGTTTTTTAACCTTTTTAATTGTGATGTCTTTTCAAACATAACAATACGTAACGTGTGAAATTTCACAAAGAATGAACATAAAATGAAGCCATGAGCAAAAAAAAAAAAAATGTTTTTGAAATTTTAATTTTTCCTAAAATTTAGTGAAGTTTGAGCTTTTTCTAGAGGACAAATCATGCATTTCTTAAATTTGCCACCCCATATATTTTGTGCGTATATGTCTTGCAAATCATTTGCAGCAAACAGAATTCTTCTATCTGATCTCTAACAAAAGTGGGAAGGTTTTTCGTAGACCTACCCTCATTATTTCCATCATATTTGATTGGGCTGTCAACAAGGAACATTATGTAAAAAACCGCATCTAAATCAGGTTTCAAATTTTTGAGTTATTAGCAAAACAGTGATTACATGCATTGCGCCCCCTAGTGGCTAAATCAGAAACAAAAGTGAAAAGTTTGACCATTTAGGCACATGTTCAGATAAAGATGACTCCATGCCCAAAATTTCATAGCTGTAGCTTTTTTCATCTGGCCGCTAGGCTGGACACAAAAAAGGGTGGAATTGGAAAAATAATAAAAATAAAACAAAAAACAAATCAACAGAAGAAGAACAATAGGTTTTCGACCTGCAGAGGCGAAAACCTAACAAGAGCAGTGACTGTTGCCCTCAAGCACGTAAGGGGACTGTGACAAAGTTTCAAGAGAAGATGAAGATGGATCTATAGTAAAATGCCCAGGAGCTGAAAACCTATGTTTTCGGCCAAAGGAGTTCTGTCTGCAATTTTTCATTAATTCATGGGTCATATCTCAGCAATGTCACAGACAGAGTTTTCGATGACGCACAAATTTGTGCGTTTTGTCGCATAAGATGAAATGTTGCAAAATTTTCATACCAATATGCCATCAATGATGCAATTTTAACTGGCTTTCTTTTTTCCAAAATTTAATACTTAACAAGAACCATTACAGTCAGTGACATATGCCACCAAAGAGTTGCTTTGACACAGAATGTTTTGTCGTTTTAGCAGATTTTAGCACATACTTGATGTACCTTGGAAAGCCATTTAAATGTGTGACCCTACCCAATAGCTCTTTCAACAAAGGGGAGTAACTAAAAATATATTGAAGTTAGAGTTATGGGTCTTGTAATCTACAATCTGCCAGTGGGTGCAAATATCCATCCATTCAGGACAAAGTTAGTATCCGGTAACCAAAAAATACCCCCATTTTATGACATTTGATTATTTACTGTGACCATGACCTTTGAGTTACAAACCTGGATCTTTCACACGACACTCCATCTTCTTGAGGAGATCATTGATACCAAGTTATATAAATATCCATCCATCCAGGACAGTTATGTCTGGAAACTGAAAAATACCCCATTTTATGACATTGATCTGTGATTGTGACCTTGACCTTTGAGTTACAAACCTGGATCTTTCACACAACACTCCGTCTTCTTGAGGATATCATCGATGCCAAATTATATCAAAATGCATGCATGCAAGACAAAGTTATTGTCCGGAAACAAAAATGCTCGGACGGACACACACACACACAGACTGTCCCATTTTATTATGCTTTGGGGGCATAAAAATAGCATTCGTAAAATAACAGACAACTGTTATCATCCATGTATAGTGAGCATTCCTATTTAAAATCTTGGAAAAAGTATATTTCCCTTTTATAATAATTTATGGAGGCTGCCATCTTATTTTGCTATGGTGTTAAAGTCAGGTGCGACAAAAAATATGAGCTGCGTCATGAGAAAACTGGTTTTAAGGAGTTTGACGTCATTTTAATATATGACGTGTTAAAGTTGCACAGACTTTTTTTCCACTTGCTTCCAGGTAGCATGGTGCGCTTTTTAAATATTTACATTTGTAAATGATTTTATGCAGTAGTGTTTTTGACATATTGTTTTATTTAATGTAGGATTTATAAACACAGATATGGACGATCTCGGGTTAAGTATTTCATACGTTTACAATTAGATCTAATGTTTTTTTATTATTATTTAAATAGTGTTTAAAATAGTGTTTAAATGAAAGGCATGTCCATAGATCCAGTTCTGCCTAATTCTAAGTCTAGATTTGTTTAATAACTAGATTGACTTTAAAATGGAAATATATCGGCAATATTTTCAAAACAAACACATGCAAAGTTCGTTTTAAAATTCAAAGTAGATTTATGTAAGACTTCTATCGTGTATACTTTTTTTTTTCAGGAATGTTTTTATTTTCAAAACAAACACATGCAAAGTTTAATAATATATATCATAAAATGAAACACTCACGTAGCAAATCCACGATGGCCAAATGGTTATGTATTGGGCTTATCAGGCCGGCAAAGTGAGTTTGATTCACAGCCAACTACTTCATTTTTTTCCCCAATTTTTGTTTTTGCTATATGAATTTTAGATTTATAAAATATTCATTAATATACAATATTTCTTTATCGTCGCTTTTTTTTTTTTATTAGAGTAAATAAATATGGTCGGCGCCGTTTAAAAATTACGATCATTCGGGCCTCAAGAAACAGAGTGCGATAACTTTTTCCTTAATTCTATCCTAAGTTAAAGCTTGTCTAGCGCTTTCATACATAAATATTCAATCCATTTTACAGCAGCTGGATTCTATCCTTGACAAACATTTCGGTAGAAAATACGTTGAGAAAGTCGCTGCCGCCAACGATGACATCAACATCGATGAAGAGTGGGGAGATGATGAGAGCAAAAATGAGAAGGAAAGGAGGCTTAATGGCCGGTTGAGCGACTTTATCACAGGGGAATTGGAGGAAGAAAATGCAGCATCTTCAACTATTCACTATGTTGACAATAAGGATTGCATGAATGATGGGTCAAGTGAAGAAAGAGTAGAATTTCAATATAAGTGCCCTGTTCCATGTATTGATAAGTTTAAGAAAGAAGAGATAGAGGATCATATTCTGAACTTAAGAGAAATGAGTAAGGCAGAGAAAGACATGTTATTTTTTATTTATTATTTAATGGGTGTAATTCAACCAATACAAACCGACATAACATGGAGGGGACAGAGAAAAAGGAGAAGAGTGTCTTACATTTATAATGGACAGTCTGTGTGTCGTACAGCTTTTCAGTACATATTTGATATAGGACGACACAGTCTTTCATCATTGTGTACACATCTGCATTTGAATGGCATAGTTCCACGAGTTCATGGGAACTCAAACAAGAAGCCTCACAACGCCTTCAACTACACTGAGGTAAAAGCATGCGTTGATTTTTATTGAGGTATGCTGATGAGAATGGCCTGCCTCAACCTGTGACACCACGTGGAAGAGACAAAGAACCTCCCATTTACCTGCCAACCTGCTTGACAAAATACTCTATTCACAAAGAGTTTGCAGCTGAATGTGAAAGACTCTGAGTGAGATGTGTTGGACTGACATCATTTAAAACGACATGGGCTAAGTGTGTACCCCATATTAAAATATCAACACCAAGGGATGATGTGTGTCAGAAATGTGAATTTATTCGAAGAAAATTGAAAGAGGCTGTATCAGAAGATGACAAGGCAGAGTCAGCGAATGAGCTCACCTCACACATAGCACATGCCCAAGAAGAGAGAAGGTTGTATAGGGAGGCAGTGGAAAGAGCTAGGACAGAATCCCCGAATTATGTGCAGGTACCAGGCCGTGATGACTGGATCCCATGCAGTACAACTATATTGTTGACGAGGACCAGGTAGCCTATCCAGTTAGTTGTCCTATTGAATACATTATAAAAAGGGCACAGTGCACTGAGACATTCTCTGTAGAATTTGCATGATTAACATAATAAACAAGAGCCCGAGGGCTCTAATCCGCTAAGCTGAGTAAAGATAAAATGTCCCACCATAAAGTTACAAAAGATAGGTTAAAGATCAAGGAAACAAGGTGTTTTTTTTAATGGTTGAAAAATTATCTAAATGTACAAAGCAATTCCTTTTTGTTGATATGTGATGTACATGTTAAGATGAGTAATTGTACACAGTATCATTCAGATCTGATAAACAGTTGCTAATATTAGCCTATGTTGAAGAAAGTAACCCCCTGGGCGGGGCCAATTTTGACCCCAGGGCCATTATTTGAACAAACTTGGTAGAGATCATTAGACAATGCTACATGCCAAATATCAAAAGTTCCGGCCATAAGGTTCCAGAAAGAAAATTTTTCTAGATATATTCCTATATTAGCCTATGTTAAAGAAAGTGACCCAGGGCGGGGCCAATTTTGACCCAGGGCCATAATTTGAACAAACTTGGTAGAGATCCACTAGACAATGCTAATGCCAAATATCTAAGCATATGGTTTCAGAGAAGAAGATTTTTCTTGATTTGTTCCAATATTAGCCTATGTTAAAGAAAGTGACCCCCAGGGCGGGGCCAATTTTGACCCCAGGTCCATGATTTGAACAATCTTGGTAGAGATCCACTAGACAATGCTTCATGCCAAATATCTTAGCTCTAGGCCATACGGTTTCGGAGAAGAATATTTTTTAAGTTTTCCCTATATAAGCCTATGTAAATAAAGTGACCCCGAGGGCGGGGCCAATTTTGACCCCAGGTCCATGATTTGAACAATCTTGGTAGAGATCCACTAGACAATGCTACATGCCAAATATCTAAGCCATATGGTTTCAGAGAAGAAGATTTTTCTTGATTTGTTCCAATATTGCCTATGTAATAAAGTGACCCCCAGGGCGGGGCCAATTTTGACCCCAGGGCCATAATTTGAACAAACTTGGTAGAGGACCATAAGATGATGCTACATACCAAATATCAAAGCTCTGTGCCTTTTGGTTTCAGAGAAGAAGATTTTTAAAGATTGCAATTTTTTTGTCTATTTTTTGCTCCTGTGACCTAGTTATTCAACACACTGAAACCATTTGAACAAACTTGAAAAGAGGGTCACCCAAGGGTCATTTGTGTAAAGTTTTATTGAAATCTGCCCAGTAGTTTAGGAGGAGAAGTCGTTTGAATTAAAAAGTTGACGACGCTCGACGGTCGCCGGACCATCACAAAAGCTCACCATGAGCACATTGTGCTCAGGTGAGCTAAAAAGCTATACACGTAACTCTAATCCCAGCATTTACTTTATAGGGACAAAATAATATGACGCGAAATAAAATGTCCTTCAACCCTAGTATTAAGCAGTAAGTCAGCAGAACTTGCTCTTTATTTCATGATAACCCCGCAAACAGTGTCTTGAGCGTTGTGATTTGTTTCATAAGGTTCCATTCATAAATCGCATATAAAATTTCATCAACACTGTTGATGGAATTAAAACTACATAACAAACAACGTTTGCTGTATATCCATTATATGCAAACTACAATAGGGATTACTTTCAATGATTTTTAGGACAGGAGTGATGTCCACGGTCCAAATGCCGTAATTAGTATGATGGATCACGCATTGACCTTCTATGGACATGGAGAGAAAGCATGTATAATGCATTGTGATAACTGACTGGTATGTCTTTGTAAATAAAATAGCTTAATATGGAGCATATATGACCTTTGAAATTATAATTTTCTATTTATATATAATTATGTACATAACTATGCATAGAACGATTTGATTTATTTAGAAAAGCTGTATATACTTGTCATTAATTTATGTGTTTCACAGTCTTTGTATATTTTCAACATTGAAAGTGAAAAAATTATTTTGCAATTTTTCAGGTCAGAATAAAAATAAATTTGTGATGGCATACCTGAGCTGGGGGACACTAGTTGGTCTGCATGAAGAAGTCATATCCATATGCAAGTCCAGGATACACAAGGTATTCCTTCCAAACATATTATCTGTCTGTATTTATGTATGTCTCTCTGTCTGTCTGTCTGTCTGTCGATTCTACACAGATTCATAAGTGTAATTCT
>CM037780.1:1950526-1984850 GCA_021229015.1 Solen grandis | reverse complement strand
GAACTTCGGACTTTCGGAATTTCGGTTAGCTTACAGGATATGCACACCTTAGTTTCAAGATGTACCATCTGTGAAAATTTGAAGTAAATCCGACCATAAATGACAGCTGTAGAGCGCGAACACAATTTTTCACTATATTTAGCTGTGACGTCATGTGACGTCATAGGCTGCTGATAATCATTGTAATCAAAATTTCCTCACGTGACTAATTACCCATAAAAATTTCATCGTCCCAGGACTATTGCAACATGTTAAACTAAGCATTTAGTTAGGAAGAAGAAAAGAATTATAATAATAAAAAAATGACGTCACATGACGTCATATGACGTTTATTTTCACATAATTGTTAGACACCCAGAGACCTACTAACTGACAAAATTTCAACTTTCTTTCTCAAATAGGACAGTTTTTATAAGCATTTAAAAATTGACGTCCTTGGTTCGAATCTTGGATCCGCCATAGATGCTTGGACTTTTCAAATTTTGAAAAACGGACACCGGTATACACAATAAGAACGTAATATACACATTCTGTGAAAATTTGATGAAAATCGGCCCATTAATAATGGCTCTGGACCGTGTACAAACTTACGTAGTCAATTTCAAATGTGACGTCATATGACGTCATAGGCTTCTGAAAATCATTGAAATCGAAATTTCAGCGTCTGAATCATTTGTCATTAAATTTTCATTGCCCTTCGACAATTTCAACATATAGAAATACTCTTATTAATATTAGAAATACATTATCATATAATGACGTCACGTGACGTCATATGACGTTTATTTTCACAAAATGTTTAAGACTCCCAGAGACCTATATACTGACCAAATATCAACTTTCTATCTCAAATAGGACCGATTTTATAAGCATTTAAAAATTTACGACCTTGGTTCGAATCTTGAATTCGCTCTAGAACCATGGACTTTCGAATTTTGAAAAAGGGAAAATTAATTCTGTGAAAATTTGATGAAAATCGGTTCATAAACAATGGCTGTAGACCGCGTACAAACTTTTGTTGCATATTTCAAGTGTGACGTCGTATGACGTCATAGACATATGAAATTCATAGAAATCAAAATTTCAGCGTTTGAAGCATGTGTCATTAAATTTTCATTGCCCTTCGACAATTTCAACATATAGAAATATTATTGTTAATATTAGAAATACATTATCATATAATGACGTCACGTGACGTCATATGACATTTATTTTCACAAAATATTTAAAACTTCTAGAGACCTATAACCTGACTAAATATCAATCTTCTATCTCAAATAGGACTGATTTTATAAGCATTAAAAAATTTACGACCTTGGTTCGAATCTTGGATTCGCTATAGAACCATGGACTTTTCGAATTTTGAAAAACGGACACCGGGATGCACAACTAGAGCCTAACATACACATTCTGTGAAATTTTGATGAAAATCGGTCCAGAAATAATGGCTGTAGAGCGCGTACAAACTTTTTCACGTGACGTCAAATCTGACGTTATATGACGTCATATGAATATATAATTCATTGCATCCGAAAGCTCATTGTTTGAAATATATGCCATAAAATGTTCATTGTTCTGAGTCAATGGCAACACCTCGAAATTAACACAAATATAAGAGGAAGAAAAAAAGAATAAGAAGAAGAAGAATAATAAAAAAACAGTACAAACCCAATAGGACTTTCTGCCGAAAGGGCAGAAAGTCCTAATAAACATAACAAACCTAATAGGACTTTCTGCTTTAGGCAGAAAGTCCTAATAAACAGTACAAACCCAATAGGACTTTCTGCTTTAGGCAGAAAGTCCTAACTAGAACCGCAAAGCGGCATCTTGGTTTTCCCTTTTAACTTGACTAGTAAGAGTACTGGTTTCAACTGCAGACATAATTGATTGATATTAACTTTATTCGAATATTTTTGTTAATTAATCAAATGAAGTCCGATCTTCAAAAAATAAACATCATTAGAACGATCTCTTCACGAACTAAAACGTTTGTTCATATACTTTCTATAAAATATTTCTAGATTTGAAGCTATTTTGTGCCGATAAAAATAATCGGTATTATGACCATGACCTTTTCATATTTTCATCGTTATTTACTATGAGTTTATTTGTATTATTTAAATGCATAAACAGTGAAAAAATGATGAAGATTGAACAAAAATAAAGTCAGGAGCTGCAAAAAAGAAGCAACATATGGATTTACAATTGTTTGATAAAAGGATCAAACTTTCGACTGTAGTTATTTGATCAAATGAAGTCCAATCTTCAAAAACTAAACACCAATGGAAAGATCTCTTCACAAACTAAAACATTTGTTCATATACCTTCTTTAAAATATTTTTAGATTTGAAGCTATTTTGTGCCGATAAAAATAACAATAATCGGTATTATGACCTTGACCTTTGCATATTTTCATCGTTATTTACTATGAGTTTGTTTGTATTATTTAAATGCATAAACAGTGAAAAAATGATGAAGATTGAACAAAAAATAAAGTCAGGGGCTGCAAAAAAGAGGAAACATACGGATTTACAATTGTTTGATAAAAGGATAAAAATTTCGACTGTGGTCATTTGATCAAATGAAGTCCGATCTTCAAAAACTAAACATTAATGGAAAGATCTCCTCACAAACTAAAACTTTTGTTCATATACTTTCTATAAAATATTTTTAGATTTGGAGCTATTTTATGCCGATGTAAATAATAATAATTGGTATATGACCTTGACCTTTGCATATTATGGGTATTTTTTTTTCTATGATTTTATTTGTTTTATAAAAATGCATTAACAGTGAAAAAATGATGAAGATTGAACAAAAAATAAAGTCAGGAGCTGCAAATAACCTTAAAAGTCATGCTTTTAAAATGTTGATTTTTCGAAAATATTGGTTAAGTTTGACCGCGTACTGTGGACAAACCATGCATTTCCCGAATTCGCCACCCCATATATTTTGTGCGTATATGTCATGCGAATCATATGCAACAAACAAAATTCTCCTATCTCATCTCTGAATAAAATGGGCAGGTTTTTGGTAGACCTTCCCTTATTTCACAGTTTTTGCGAGATTCGAACTTTCAACCTCCTGTAGCACGAAAGTTTTATATATGCAAATCTTTTAAATCTATCATATTTTATTGGGCTATTTACAAGGAACATTATGCAAAAAACCGCATTTGAATCGGACCTCAAATAATTGAGATATTGCTTATTAAACATTTTCATATAAAACGCCCCCTGGCGGGAAAATCAAAACAAAAATGAAAATTATCTCGACGTTAGGATCATCTTCAAGTACGTGGTTATTACTGATAAAAGTTTCATAGATGTGGCTTTCTCACCTCGAAGCTATGCCGTTCACAAAAAATGGTTAGGAAAAAAAAAAACACAAAAAAACAACAGAACGAGAACAAAGGGTTTTCGCACTGCGATGCGAAAACCCAATAACTAGATTTCATTCGTTGATACGACTGATAGGACTTTCTGCTACATTTGTCCAACACTTAAAAGCAAAAAAGTAGAAGGATATGAAATTCCAGCCTTTAACTTGCTTTTGTATAGCCATAGCTTAAATAAACTTTGAAAAATAAACCGATTAACTTGGAGGATATGGCAAAAATAACTGAAAATCATTTTTTTTATATCGATTTTTTTAACTTGGACTACTTTTATAATCTATGTTACAAATCAAATTTATTTAAAATGCTTACAATTCGAATTTCATCCTGTAATAATGGCTGTAGACCGCGTACAAGCTTGTGTAGACAACGTCAAGTTTGATGTCATATGACGTCATAGGCATAAGAAAATCAATGAAATGAAATATTCAGTATTTTAAATATATCAAGTAATTTTTTCATGCTCCTGGCAACTTTGCAACATATAGAATTTAACGCGTAGATATATTAACATTATTTTTGACCTTATGACATCAAATGACGTTAATCCTCACAGAATATAAATAAGTCTCAAAGACTAATATTCAGTCCAAATATCAACTTTCTAAATCATCTGGAAGCGATTTTATATGTATTTGAATTTTGACGTCAATGATTCGAAAATTGGATTCACCATAAAACCATTGCCTTTTCGAATTTGTAAAACGGGACCCTGGATACACAACTAGAGCGTGACATATACATTCTGTGAAATTTTGATGCAAATCGGTTCGAAAATAATGACTGTACACCGCGTAAAACCTTTTTGTCCTGACGTCAAATCTGACGTGATATAACGTCACATTAATATGAATTACATTGCATTCTAAAGCTCATGGATTGATGTATATATCCTTAAATTTCCATGGTCCTGGAAAGTTAACAACACATGTAAATTAACGCGTATATATCAGAAATTACTTTTGACCTTATGACGTCATATGACGTCAAATGACGTTCATCTTCATAGAATGTAAAGCACACTTGGAGACTTATATACTATCCAAAAATTAGATTTCTAACTCATCTTGAAACGATTTTATACGTATTTGAAATTTGACGTCAATGGTTCGAATCTTTGATCCGCCATAAAATCTTTGCATTTTCAAATTTGGAAAAACGGACACCGGGATGCACAACTAGACTCTAACATACACATTCTGTGAAATCTTGATGAAAATCGGTCCAGAAATAATGGCTGTAGACCGCGTACATACTTTTTTAGACGACGTCAAGTTTGACGTCAAAACACGTCATAGTTAAATGAAAATTATTGAAATGCAAAATGTTCTATCTGAAGCATATTTTATTAAATTTTCAAGGTGCTCGGACGTAAACAACATATAAAAATTAACATGTAAATATTAAAAATTATTTTCACCTCATGACGTCATATGACGTCTTATGACGTTCATCTTCAGAGAAGTTAAAGAAGCTCTTGAGACTTCTATTCTGTGCAAATATCATCTTTCTAGCTCATTTGTAAGCGATTTTATACGCATTTGAAATTTGACGTCAATGGTTCGAATCTTGGATTCGCCATAGAACTATTGCAATTTCGAATTTTGAAAAACGGACACCGGAAGGCACAACTAGAGCCTTACATTCGCATTCTGTGAAATTTTGATGAAAATCGGCCAAGACGTAATGGCTGTAGACCGCGTACAAATATTTTTAGACGACGTCAAGTTTGACTTCAAAACACGTCATAGTCAAATGAAAATTATTGAAATGCAAAATGTTCTTTCTGAAGCATATGCTATTGAATTTTCAAGGTGCTCGGACGTGTACAACATAAAACAATTAACACGTAAATATTAGAAATTTCTTTTCACCTCATGACGTCATATGACGTCACATGACGTTCATCTTCAGAGAATGTAAAGAAACCCTTGAGACTTCTGTTCAAATATTATCTTTCTAGCTCATTTGTATGTGATTTCATACGCATTTGAAATTTGACGTCAATGGTTCGAATCTTGGATTCGCCATAGAACTATTGCATTTTTGAATTTGGAAAAAAAGACACCGGAAGGCACAACTAGAGCCGAACAAACGCATTCTGTGAAATTTTGATGACAATCGGTCTAGAAATAATGGCTGTAGACCGCGTACAAACTTTTGTAGACAACGTCAAGTGTGACGTCACATGACGTCATAGGAATTTGAAAATCATAGAAACCAAAATTTCAGCATCTGAAGTATAAGTCATTAAATTTTCATCGCCCTTGGACC
This sequence comes from Solen grandis, assembly GCA_021229015.1. Taxonomy (NCBI): domain Eukaryota; kingdom Metazoa; phylum Mollusca; class Bivalvia; order Adapedonta; family Solenidae; genus Solen; species Solen grandis. The sequence goes on along the minus strand of CM037780.1, from coordinate 1,979,179 downwards.
CTAGCAACATATAGAAATTAAAACGTAGAAAAGAAAAAAAAAATAATAACTAGATTTCATTCGTTGATACGAATGATAGGACTTTCTGCTAACATTGAAAAATATAAAGATTAATACCGTTAGAAAGAATATATATTATATTTTACTTTTTTTTTCTATGTGCATGAACTTTGTAAATAACCAAGGCAAAAAAAAAAATTTTTTTTTTAACTTGACCAATTTTAGTATTCTAGGTACCAAAATAAATGGCCTGAAAATCCCGACAATTCCATTGTAGCATATTTGGGTCTAGTTTTATAGGTATTCAAAATATAAGCAATTAAACTTAAACCTCTTAATTCTGCATATCAAAATTCTTTTTTTTTTATTTTCGTGTACAGTCGCGGGAATAAGAGAGTAAATCACGGTGCATAACCATATCGGCAGGCTCTCTGCGGAAATCGCTATATCGGCAGGCTCTCTGCGTTCGCACCGGTCATTCTCTGCCATAAACACTAGCAAACGCTGGACGGAAGGGAAAAAACCAGACCAATGGTCACTTTTCAAAGGTGAGTTGCTCAATATTAAGTATTGCACGGAATATTAGAGTATTTTAGCTATGTATATGCGTGTAAACTTTTCAATTATCAGCGACTGCGACCTGAAACTCGGCCGAACAGTTTAGTGATGTACCAACATAAACACAACTTCGGCACTTTCTACAGGCTTCAGCAGGTTATTGCTTTGATTATGTCTACAATATGACCATCGAATGTATTCTTTTAAGTATATTCTTCAAGAAGATATCGGTAAATTGGCCGATTTTAATGTAAATTTCTTGAAACCCCCCTACTTTCGGTTTTTGTCGTTGCACGGGAGATCTCTCTGCATATAACTTTTTGAAGCACCGGCAGACTCTCTGCATTTTACCACAAGCAGGCTATTTGCAAGCTATGGTTTATCTTATTGTTTACGGAAAATGAATAATTTCATGGGTCCTTAGCCCTAATTTGTGCTTTTAATTTTGTACTTTGCATGTTATTTGTATTGTTTCGTAGTCAGATACAAATCTGTTAAAAGTATATATGTGTTACTTACCTTTTTTTTTGGACTATTTTGTTGATATAAAATATATAAGATAAATTCCTCTAGGGTATTGTTTATTACAAAAATTCTCATTATTTGAATCGCCACTATTGCATGTTCCTTCAAAAAAAAAAAAAGAGAGAAGAGAGAGAATCAAACATGAAAAAGATATTGTATTAATTAATGAGTCTATTATTTTTAACTTTGTGCTAACTTTATCAGTTTACACATTAACATGCTTGACAACGCGAAAGTAAATACATAAATGAATGCATGCGTCCATGGATTTAAAGTAACAAATGATTACTAACTCTATCATTACTTTGTCAAGACAAGGCCACTAGGGACGTAACTTACATACACTATAATGATTATAAAATAATAGGCATTTTATATAATCATTTTATTTTTCTTAAACATCGTACTGAAGAAAGTAAATTTATTTTATAAGCGTATTTCGAAATTTTTTATTTACAACGGATTTACTTGTGTAATTTCAAAGTATAGGAATATTTATGCAGCAGTTAGATTGTTGTTCATATGTTTGACGGATTTCGGATTTTACAAGGCCTATGTCACATTTTTTTTTAAGAAAATGAATATTAATTTATCTGTTTTAAATATTGACTTTAATATCACTTTCAGTTGCCGTAGCAACTCGATAGGCTTAGTTTAAGTTGTTTTTTGTTGTTGTTTTTTTTCAGTATGAATGAACAATATAAATGTGAGAAGAAACACCTCATATATCACGGCAATTTGCAGCCAAAGTGTTTTAATCCTAATCGAATGTGTAATAAGTTGTTGAATATTTCGCAACAAACTGACAACCTATCCTACTTCTTACATAGGAGAGAATAAACGGTGTATATTAGAACAATTGAATGCAGTATTTGTTTGTTTGTTTGTTTCGTTTTTGTTTTGTTTATTTGTTCAAATTATTCGGAGAATATAGGCGGCATCCCCCATCCCCTATTTTCTATTTTCTCCCCCCCCCCCATTACTATGACAGTTTACCTACCACTGTGTGCATGGACTCACTGCTACATTTTTTAACTGTTATATTCTTAATAAAACTGTTCAAACATGTTTTTTCATTGGTCTTTTTATATTTTATGCAATAAAACATCATTAAATAAGAGGTTTACATAATACATAGCAGAAAAATCCCCCTTTTAAGCTCACTCCCACCCCCTTTGGGTCCGGACTCCTTTCCCCCCAACAGTAAAAAAAACACTGGAAGGGCAAGAAGCATGAAACTGTTATTTCACAACAATAAAACACAAAGTACGCAGGCAGCATGTTTTAAAAAAAACAATCGCTGGCAAAATGCAGAGAGCCTGCCTGTGGTAATCGCAGAAAGTCTGCCTGTGCTTCAAAAAGTGATGTGCAGAGAGACCTCCCGTGCAACGCCAAAATAATCGTCTTAAAATTCTCTACATCTCACTTGCTTAATGTAAGCACTTATTTCTAATTATTCTTAAGATATAAGCCGTAAAACTCTGACATGACGGCAAAATCGCTGAAATTATACATGTTTAAATTCTTATTTTTGATGTAACTTTTTAATAACCAAAAAAATAGATAGAAGCTCTTAAAATTCCTAAAAAAAAATATGCACGAATTTCATTTTTTCCCCATTACTCCATGAATCTTAGGTCAATCATTAAACTTTAAGCATCAAAAGAACGGGCCAAACATTGCTCTACAACTAATATTCATCATCATATTTTCAAAAATCAAAGGTTTTCAACATACAAACTGTTAAACACACTGAGGGTTACCAAATTTTTGTTTTTCCGCCATAACTCAACCGATTCAACCCCGATCATCAAAAACTAAATATCATCTGAAAGGCCTTTCTAAACACTACAAATTATATGCATAGTGGCTCGATAAAATATTAACCGTTTTTGAGATATTTAAGATCAAAGAAAAACACGATTATTGATATATGACCTTGACCTTTGGGATTTTCCGAAAACGGAAGTGACATGGCTCCATAGAATGTAATACTGCATCTTCAGACAAAATTTCAAGCAAATCATTCAAAAAATAAAGCCTACAGGGCTTAAAAACCGTTAAGTTTTAATACGAAAGTTTTATAAGCATTATGACGTCATGTGACGTCATATGGCGTTTATCTTTTTAGAATGTAAAGAAGACCTAGAGACTAATATTTAGTTCCGATATCAGCTTTCTAGCTATTCTGGAAGCGATTTGATACGCATTTGAAATTTGACGTCATTAGTTCGAATCTTGGATTCGCCTTAAAACATTTGCCTTTTTGAATTTGGATAAACGGACACTGGGATGCACAACTAGAGCCTAACATTCACATCTGTGAAATTTTGATAAAAATCGGTCCAGCAATAATGGCTGTAGACCGCGTACAAACTTTTTCACCTGAAGTCAAATCTGAAAGTTCATGATTTGACATATATGCCATAAAATTTTCATTGTTCTGAGTCAATGGCAACACCTCGAAATTAACACAAATATAAGAGGAAGAAAAAAGGAATAAGAAGAAGGAGAAGAAGAAGAATAAAAAAAAGTCCTTATAAAAACAGTAAAAACACAATAGGTCTTTCTGCTCTAGCAGAAAGCCCTAATAATAATAAAAAACAGTATAAACACAATAGGTCATTCTGCTCTAGCAGAAAGCCCTAAGAATAAAAAACAGTACAAACACAATAGGTCTTTCTCCTCTAGCAGAGAGCCCTAATAATAAAAAACATAACAAACCCAATAAGTAGACTTCGTTTGTCCCACAAACGATATGGGCTTTATGCGCTGCAAACCATTTAAACCCTGATCAGCTAAAATAATTTGTTCATGTACAATGTTAACATCCCCAATTTACGTGTCCATGTTGTATAATTCCTGCATTTCCAAATTGAAAAATTGGTTTTATACTTGACTTAGTTCACTTTATTTGCATTCTTTCTATATTTGATTTTCGTTTAAAAGAACGTAATATTATCTCCATTCATAACAACGAGAATTTTTTAAACCCTTTCGATTCACTTTTTTTTCTTGTCTGTGTATTAAGTTAATAATAATAAACAAATAACAGTAAAAATCAAATAAAGTTGTTTTATAGACTATACAGTTCATTTAAAAGGAAACAACATATAGATAAACAGAATAAACATAGTAGGCCGCGGCCACATATTAGCACAGATAAACATGGTAGCTTTATTGTTTGCTACCAATGAGGCCCAGTAGATTTCTCAATAGAACTTATCATTCTACTTTATATATTATAATAGTTTGACATTCCAGTGGTATCTGATTTAACTAACATACATTTAAAATCTGTGTAATTTGGCTCTTAATATTAAAGCATATGTACATTCCTGATTTACAAGGGCTTTTAATTTAATATGTACTATATAACGCTAAATATGTTGAAATAATAAGAATGAATATATAATTAGATAATTTAAGTTGCGCAATTACACTAATATGGCTATTAGAAATTCTTATTTTCCATGTAACTTTTTTTATATGATTTCCAATTTTAAAAAGCAAGGTACCGTTAGAAAGGTTTTTTAATTCCCAACATTACACATGCTTAATGTATGGACCTATTTATAACGTCAATAGAGTAATAGATGGTTAAACTTCGAGAAAATGGCAAAAATTGGCAATAGAATTTTCATGTCATATACTTCATGAACGTTATTTATATAACTATTTTTTGAATCTTTAAAAGCTGCATATCGTTCGAAAGGAAATTGATTGGGCTATAAATCATATTCATAATGATGTTTACAATAATCAATATTTTTCGAAATGCATGCAGTTTCCTTCACTACGTATAGCGCCGTTTTCGCTTTTCCGCCATTACTGTGCCATTTCAAGCCCGATCTTCAAAAATATTTTGTCATCAGAAAGAGCTTCGAATGTTGTCTAGATAGAATGTTTTTCGTTTTTGAGATATTAAAGGTCAAAGGAAAAAACGATAATTCAAATATGACCTTGACCTTTGAGATTTTTCGGAAACGGAAATGACATTTGACAATAAGATGCTATGTTGCACTTTCATTGAAGGAAATCGGTCAAGAAATTTGGAGTACAGGCCTGATAAAGCTTTTATTTTTATTTTAGAATTGCTTTTAAATTCGTGACGTCAAATGACGTCATATGACGTCATATGTCTCAGAATATAAAGAAGACATCAACGAGTATGCGTTGTGTCAATTTTAGTTTTCTAGCTCACATAGGAGCTACAAAATACTTCAATACATTTTAAGGTGAAACATTTCATGAAACTACAGCGTTTCAATTTCGTTAAAAGTACACTTTTCGTCTTTCTGCCATAACTCAACCAATTCAACCCCGATCTTCAAAATCTAAATATCACCTGAAAGGTCTTTCAAAGCACTACAGATTTTATCAACAGTGTCCAGGTAGATTTTTTTTTCGTTTTTGAGATAAACCTTGCCGAATAAAACCACCGATAACTGACATATGACCTTGACCTTTACGATTTTCTTTAAACGGAAGTATCTACGGTAAATGAGATGCTATGTTGCATATTAATGAAAATTTTATGCAAATCGGTCAAAAGTTAATGCCTGTAAAATTTGTTAACGCGTCATGACGTTATTTTACGTCATACGACGTTAGTCTTTTCAGAGCTGTAAGAAATTGATAAGACACATGTTCTGTCCAAATTTGAAGTTTCTAGCTTATCTGAAAGCTTCGTAATATTTAAATACATTTTCAGGTCCAAAGTTCGAAACTTGGTTCAGCCATAGATCTTTGGTCTTTTTTAATGTTGCAAAATGTATATAATCGCAGTCCATACATTCTTTGAAAAAATCCAGTCAATTGGTCAAGAAATGATGGCTGTAGAGCGCTGTAGAGCACGTACAAGCTTTAGTAGCTTTTGTTAACCCTGACGTCACGTGTCATCACATGAAGAAAAAAAATGTTCCAATCAAAAGCGCCAAAGTCACTGTGCAAACTGTTAAAATTTAATGCTGCTGCCTTGTCGGTAACCTGTTTTAACTTGAAACTCAAAAGGAAGAAAATTTAGAAAATCCATCCATTTATAATGTCTGCAGAGCGCATACAAACTTTTTGACCTGACGTCCATTCTGACGTCATATGAATATGAAATCATTGCATTTAAAAATTCAGCATCTAAAATACATGTTATAAAATCTTCATCATTCTGGACCATTCGGATCACATCGAATTTATTGCGCGAGAAAGGAAAACATATAAGAACATCATGACGTTAAAGTAACCTTTGAAATTACAACATGAGCAAATTTCATCTTTCTATCTCATCTGGGGGCTCTAAGATATTAAATTAATTTTGAGGTCATATTTTCGAAACTTGGTTTCACCAAAGAACCTTGGTCTTTTCAATATTTGAAAAGGAAAGTAAGGATGCACGACTAAAGCGTAACTTACACCCATCACAAATATCCATTCACAAATAAATTCTGCAGAACGCGTACAAACGTTTTAGTTGACGTCACATCTGGCGTCATATGACGTCATATGAATTTGAAAATCATTGCATGCGAAAAGACATGGTCTGAAATTTTTGCCATACAATTTTCATTGTTATGGGCCATTGGCAATTGCATTTTCCGAAAATGCTTACAGTATAGAAAAAACACGTGACCCTGACATCACTAAAGACAAAACTGTCAGCATTTGGCTCCGCTTGAACATAGAAAATTACCCGTAAGAAGTTCGTTTCTTCGTCGATTTCAATGGGACAAGTGTCAGTCTAAGGAAAAAAAACTTACTTTATACGTATCTGAAATGAAATTTGACGTCAGTGGTTCTAATCTTTACCCATAAAAACTTTTGTAGACAACGTCAAAGCTGACATTATATGACGTCATAGGCATAAGAAATTCAATGAAATGAAATATTCAGTATTTTAAATAAAGGCTTTTAATTTTTCATGCCACTGGGACCTAAGCAACATAGAAATTTAACGAGTAGATATAAGAAATTCTTTATTTACCGTATGACGTAATATGGCGTCAATTGACATTCGTCGTTATAGAATAAAAAGGAGTCTTCAAGACTAATATTCAGTCTAAATATTAGTTTTCGAACTGATCTGGATGCTATTTTATACGTTTTTGAAATTTGACGTCAATGGTTCGAATCTAAGATTGCCCATAAACCTTTGTATTTTCGAATTTGGGAAAACGAACACCGGGATGCACAACTAGAGCGTAACATACACATTCTGTAAATTTTTGATGAAAATCCGTTTAGAAATAATGGCTGTAGACCGCGTACAATCTTTTTTTGGGGACGTCAGCTTTGACGCCAAAACACGTCATAGGCTAATGAAAATCATTAAATTTCAAACATAACGTAGCATACACATTTGGTGAAAATTTGATGAAAATCGGTCCAAAAATAAAGGCTATAGATCGCGTGAAACCTTTTTGTCCTGACGTCAAATCTGACGTTATATAACGTCATATGAATTTGAAATACATTGCAATCAAAAGCACAAGGTTTGAAGTATACGCCATTAAATCCCATGGTCCTTGAAACTTTAAAACATCTATCTAACATCTGAAAGGTTAAATCAGAAATGCTTTTTTACTTTATGACGTCAGCATATACTATTAAATTTTCAAGGTGCTCGGACGTTTGCAACATATAGAAGTTAACATGTAGAAATTAGAAATTATTTTCACCTTATGACGTAATAAGACGTCAAATGACGTACATCTTCACAGAATAAAAAGAACTCTTGGAAGGTCATATTCTTTCAAAAAATCAGCTCCTTAACTCATCTGGAATTGATTTTATACGCATTTGAAATTTGACGTCTATGGTTAGAATCTTGGATTCCTTTGCCTTTTCGAATTTGGATAAACAGACACCGGGATGCACAACTAAAACGTAACATACACATTCTGTGAAATTTTGATGAAAATCGGTCCAGAAATAATGGCTGTAGAACGCGTACAAACTTTTTCACCTGACGTCAAATCTGAAGTTATATGACGTCATATGAATATGAACTTTATTGCTTCCGAAAGCTCAGTGTCCTGGGCAACACATCTAAATTAACACAAATACAAGAGGAAGAAAAAAGAAGAAGAAGAAGAAGAATTACTAGATTTCATTCGTTGATACGAATGATAGGACTTTCTGCTAAATTTGTCAAACGTAAGAGCTTTAAATCGTATGGAAAAATTAACGAAAAATCAATTATTATTTTGACAACATTTTCTTACAAATTGACCAAATTCAGTAATCTAGTTACCATAACGAATGTCTTAAAAATCCATTCAATCCGATTGCAATATATTTGAGTATATCATAAGATAAACGAAATTCGTTATTAGCATTACTCCATGCTTTTTGGGTCAATCGTAAAACTTAAAGTATCAAAAGAACGACCAAACATTGCTCTACAAATAATATTCATATCTATATTTTCGAAAATCAAAATTTTTCGAGATATAAACTTTTAAACGCATTGAGGCTAACAGAATTTCTGTTTTTCAGCCATAACTCCGATCATTAAAAGCTGAAAGGTCTTTCAAAGCACTACAAAGAATGTACTATAGTGTCTCGATAGAATATTTATTTAGAGATATTATAGGCCAAAGAAAAAATCGATAATTGAAATATAATTGGAATCGGAAGTAACATGACGCCATAGCATGTAATGCTGCACCTACAGTAAAAAAAATGAACGCAAATTGAACAAAAAAAAGCCTATAGGCCGTAAAAACCGTTTCATTTAAGTTAAAAAAAAGTGTTTAGGACTTGTAACGACACATGACGTCATATGACGTTCATCTTTTCATAATGTAAAAAATACGTAGAGACGTGTATTCAGTCCAAATATCAGTTTTCTAACTCATCTGGAAGCGATGTTATGCGTATTTGAAATTTAACGTTAATGGCTCGAATATTGGATTTGCCAAAGAACCTTTGCCATTATAAATTTGGAAAAACGGACAACTGGATGCATAACTATAACGAAACTTACACATTCTGTTAAAAATGGATAAAAATCGGTCCGAAAATAATGGCTGTAGACCCCGAACAAACTTTTGTAGACAACGTCAAGTTTGACGACATATGACTTCATAGTCATAAGACAATCAATGACATAAAATATTCGGTATCCGAAATATATGCAATAAATTTTTCATTCCCCTTGGACCTTTGCAACATATAGAAATTTACACGTAGATGTAAGAAATTCTTTTTCACCTTATGACGTCAAATAACGTCAAATGACGTTCTGTCTCACAGAATAAAAAGGATTCATAAAGACTAATTTTCAGTATAAAATATAAGCTTTCTAACTCATCTGGAAGCGATTTTATATGTATTTGAAACTTGACGTCCATGGTTCGAATCTCGGATTTGCCATAGAAACATTACCTTTTCGAATTTGGAAAACCAGACACCGGATAAACAACTAGAGCGTTATATATACATTCTATGAAATTTTGATGAAAATCGGTCCAGAAACAATGGCTGTAGATCGCGTTAAACCTTTTTTCCTGACGTCAAATATGTCGTTATATGACGTCACATTAATATGAAATACATTGCATTCAAAAACACATGGCTTGATGTATACGCTATTAAATTTCCATGGTCCTACGAATAGTCCAACATAAGTATATTAACGCGTAGATATTATAATTATTTTTGATCTTATGACGTCATATGACATCAAATGACGTTCACCTTCACAAAATGTAAAGCAATTCAGAAGATTTATAATCTGTCCAAATATCAGCTTTTTAATTCATCTGGAAGTGATTTTATAGGTATTTGAAATTTGACGTCAATGGTTCGAATCTTGGATTTGCCATAAAACCTTAACCTTTTCGAATTTGGAAAAACGGACACGGAGATGCACCGCGTACCGTACAATTATTTTTACACGACGTCAAGTTTGACGTCAAAACACGTCATAGGCAAATGAACATCAATGAAATGCAAAATGTTCAATCTGAATCATATGCTATTAAATTTTCAAGGTGCCCGGACGTTTTCGACATAGAGAAGTTAACACGTAAAAATTAGAAATTACTTTTCACCTCATAACGTAATATGGCGTCATATGAAGTTCATCTTTTGAAAATCTAAAGAAAACATATATACTTATACTCTTATACTTCATTGGGAAGCGATTTTATACGCATTTGAAATTTGACGTCAATGGTTCGAATCTTGGATTCACCAACGAACCATTGCCTTTTCAAGTTTTGAAAAACGGACACCGGGATGCACAACTAGAGCCTAATATACACATTCTGTGAAATTTTGATGAAAATCGGTCGAGAAATAATGGCTGTAGACCGTGTACAATCTTTTTTGGGGACGTCAGCTTTGACGCCAAAACACGTCAAGTTTTTCACCTGACGTCAAATCTGACGTTATATGACGTCAAATAAATAAGAAATTCATTGCATCCGAAAGCTCATAGTCTCGTCGGACGCATGCATATTTGATACATTGAAACTCAAATTATCATGGTTAATGATTTGTCTGCACCATTACTCAGTTACTTCATAATGGTTCCATAATTGGTTTTCCCCATGCGTTTGCGACTAGCCTGTTGATGTGCAACATGCTTTGATTTTGCCGACATATCATAATCCCTACTGGGACCCATGTTTACATGCACTGAAATACACACGCGTGTGTATATATTCTCCAAATCACCTGTCACTTGCATTTCATTGACGGATCAGCCAAGGGCGTGTTGAATTTTATCACAGCATCCATGCATCACTAATTCTTGACCTTGATGCGCAATGTTTGTGTTGATAATAATCATGCATTAATTTTACCAAAAGAGTGATAGCACTGATTACAGCATTAATATTTAAAAAAATGTCCAAGAGACAACCGTTAAATTTGAAAGGAAAAATTTAAATAGGAGTCAATAAAAAAGACGAACATTAATTGGCCCTGGAATGATCACATGTATGTCAAACGCGAAAGGTAGCGCCAATAAATAAAGAAAAAAAAACAGCAATTGATTTACTTCCCAGAGGAAAAATGTGTATTTTTTTTTGTCTCAAAGTCTGTTAGTCTGTAATTTGGGTCATCGCGTTTTAATGATTGAAATCCTTCGCTATTTTATAATCTTAACGGAGCTGTATTTCAATAGAGATTTGAATGTTTCGTTACATTTTGGAGTATACTTAGTTCATGTAAATTTTAACACCACTGAACTAGCAGTATAATTGGACATTTGTTAAGAAAAGATGACCTGTAATTTGATGGTCGTCGCATTACGACAGAATATGTTCAAAAACAAAAACTACAAGATGAAAAAAAGAAAGAGCAATGCTGTTTTGGGTTAAAATAAACATTTCAAATTGCCTCCACATACCATCTTTCCTACATCCGTTCAGCATTTTTTTCCTATTTTTTGATTAACAAATATAAATAAATTTAAAAAAGAATTTTGCAGCTTTCTCTTACAAATTACATGAATTTTGAATGTTGACTGACTCATTTGCCAGCTCAAATAGCCAAAATAATGCATTACGCCAGGAATATTCTCTTTACCTCCGTGTCACATTTGCACTCGGTTTCGATGTAAACATGCCATGTAATCCATTTGTGTAATGCCTGTATTTATATATTCAGTGTGGTTAAGATGTCATTTCCAGCTTGATTCACTTTTACAAGTTATAATTATGACAAGTAAATCCGTTTGATTTTTTGTAGAACATTGTATTTTTAAAATTTTAAATCTGTAAACCCCTTTAGGGCGACCATTTTTTATTTCCATATTTCTGTTGTCTTTTGTGCTTTAACTTACATTTTCCGAAAATGCTTCAGTTATGGTGAAAGCGAAAGTAAGATATTTTCTGAAATTCTTACAATTGGGTTTAAATTCGTATTTTTGATGTAACTTCATTATACTTTAATCAATTTCAAAACTCTAGGTACCATAATAATCGTCTTAAAATTCTCTACATCTCACTTGTTTAATGTGTGCACTTATTTCCATTGATTTTTAAGATATAAGCCGTAAAGCTTTAACATAACGGCAAAATCGCTGAAATTCTACATGTTTAAATTCTTATTTTTGATGTAACTTCCTTATATTTAATGACTTTCAAAACCTTAGCTACCAAAATAATCGTTTGAAAATTCTCTACATTTCACACGCTTTACGTATAGGAAAAAAATCAATATTTATTGAGATACAAGCTTTTAAACATCGAGAAAATTGCAAAAATCACCAAAGCTATATGCACGAATTTCGTTTTTTTTCCTTTTTCTCCGTGAATCTTAGGACAATCATTAACTTTTAAGCATCAATAAAACGGCCAAATATTGGTCTACAATCAATATTCATCATCATATTTTCGAAATACAAAGGTTTTCGAGATATAAACTGTTAAACACACTGAGGGTTACCAAATTTTAGTTTTTCCGCCATAACTCAACCGATTTAACCCCGATCATCAAAGACTAAATATAATCTGAAAGGTCTTTCTACAAATTACATGCATAGTGTCTCGATAGAAAATTAACCGTTTTTCAGATATTTTAGGATGAAGAAAAACCCGATAATTGATATATGACCTTGACCTTTGGGATTTTCCACAAATGGAAGTGGCATGGCTCCATAGAATCTAATACTGCATCTTTAGTCAAAATTCAAGCAAATCATACAAAAAATAAAGCCTACAGGGCTTGAAAACAGTTTTGTTTTAATACGAATGCTTTTTAAGCATTATGACGTCAGGTGGTGCCATATGACGTTCATCTTCTTAGAATGTAAAGAAGTCTTGGAGACTTATGATCTGCCAAAATATCAGCTTTCTAGCTCATCTGGAAGCGATTTTATACGCATTTGAAATTTGACGTCAATGGTTCGAATCTTGGATTCGCCATAGAACCCTTGCCTTTTCGAATATTGAAAAAACGAACACCGAGATGCACAACTAGAGCCAAACATACACATTCTGTTATATTTTTATGAAAATCGGTCCAGAAATAATGGCTGTAGACCGTTTACAATCTATTTCACCTGACGTCAAATCTGACGTTATATGATGTCATATGAATATGGCATTCATTGCATCCGAAAGCTCATGGTTTGAAATATACGCCATAAAATTTTCATTGTTCTAGACCAATGGCATCACATCGAAATTAACGCAAATATAAGAGGAAGAAAAAAAGGATAATAATAATAAGAAGAAGAATAAGAAGTATATAAAAAAAAAAACAGTACAAACCCAATAGAAGAAGAAGAAGAAGAACTATATTTCGTTTGCACGGCAAACGATAGGACTTTCTGCAACCCGTTTAAAATTTGATCAAACTGAAAATCATTTATACGGAATACGAAGAAGACATTAGGAAATGAAAGTGTATACTGTACATTCTGTGAAAATTTTAGGAAAAATCATCCATTTATAATGTCTGTAGAGCGCATACAAACTTTTTGACCTGACGTCTATTCTGACGTCATATGAATATGAATTCATTGCATTTAAAAATTCAGTATCTAAAATACATGTTATAAAATCTTCATCATACTGGACCATTCGGATCACATCGAATTTATTGCGCGAGAAAGGAAACCATATAAGAACGTCATGACGTTAAATGACGTCAGGCCTATGAAATTCTTCAAGAAAACCTTTGAAATTACAACATGACCAAATTTCATCTTTCTATCTCATCTAGGAGCTCTAAGACATTTAAATTAATATTGAGGTCATATTTTCGAAACTTGGTTTCACCAAAGAACCTTGGTCTTTTCAATATTTGAAAAGGAAAGTAAGGATGCACGACTAAATCGTAAATTACACCCATTGAGAAAATTACAAAAAAATCCATTCACAAATAAATTCTGCAGAACGCGTACAAACATTTTAGGTGTCGTCACATCTTGCGTCATATGACGTCATATGAATTTGAAAATCATTGCATTCGAAAAGACATAGTCTGAAATTTTTGCCATACAATTTTCATTGTTATGGGTCATTGGCAATTACATTTTCCGAAAATGAATAAAATTAATTTATAGTGAAAATAGGATATTTTCCGAAAATGTTTTAACTTACAGTGTAGAAATACCACGTGACCGTGACGTCACTAAAGGCATCAATTATAAGACAAAAATGTCAACATTTGGCTCCGCTTGAACATAGAAAATTACACATAAGAATTTCGTTTCTTCGTCGATTTCAATGGGACAAGTGTCAGTCTAAGGAAAAAAAACTTATTTTATACGTATCTGAAATGAAATTTGACGTCAGTGGTTCTAATCTTTGATTACTCATAAAACCTTTGCCCTTTCGAATTTGGAAAAGCGGACACGGAGATGCACAACTAGAGCGTAACATAAAGATTCTGTGAAATGTTGATGAAAATCTGTCCAGAAATAACGGCTGTAGACCTCGTAAAAACATTTTTAGACGACGTCAAGTTTGACGTCAAAACACGTCATAGGCAAATAAAAAATCATATTAGTGCAAAATGTTTAATGTTTAGCATATACTATTAAATTTTCAAGGTGCTCGGACGTTTGTAACAGAAGTTGACATGTAGAAAATGGAAATTATTATTCACCTTATGACGTCATATGACGTTAAATGACGTACATCTTCACAGAATAAAAAGAACTCTTGGAGGCTTATATTCCGTCAAAAAAGAGAGGTCATCCATAGCACTAAAATTAAAACACATAGTCTCTCGAAAAAATGTTTTTCGTTTTCGAGTTATTCAATGTTAAAGAAAAAAACAATATTTGAAATATGACCTTGACCTTTGCAAATTTTCAAAATTTGAACTTGTCAGCCTCTTTGAAACAATAAATGACATAATCTGTGAAGATTTCATGAAAATTGAACAGGTAATAAATTCAGGGTCTTCGAAAACCAAGAAAGTGAGACGATGCGTCGTCACATATAAGTGTGTATAAGTACAATCTCTGACAACTACGTCAGGGAGTCGACTCTTTGGCTCAGTGGTTAGAGCGGACCGGGTTCGAGTCCGGACCGGGCCGTGTTTGTAACAAAAGCAAATTCTCAAAAATTATAATTTTCCGATTTTTTTGTTAAGTTTGACCGCTTGTAGAGGCCAAACTGTGCATAGCCTGAAGTTCTCACACTATATAAACACCACGTACTTTCATGCGCACTTTTTTTTTTAACCATGTTGTATAAAATCGTTGTAAATTACGTGCTCTCTCTCTCTCTCTCCTTTCTCTTAATGATACGCGTGTCCTGTTTATACTGTGCATACGTGTAGTGATCGGAACACTTTTAACAGCTCCACTTCTGGAATATTGAGCGTCGGCTTGCTGATCCGAGGCCAACGGTTCAATCCCCGGGCGAAACCAGATATTTCTCCCCTTGAAACCAATGATAATATACATTACGTAACACTAATAGTTGTTATATTATATATGAAATGAGGTCAGAAAAAAATCTCGAAATGTCGTACGTGGCCTCCAAAACGTGATAAAAATATAACGAAGTACACCTTTTTCGCTGAAGAGCTTTTTCTGCCTAGGATCTTTTTTTAAAAACTGCAATCTTTTTTGGTGTTTCTGTTATTATCCAATAGTGTAAGCTGATAGCATTCACAATCATGGGATCAATGTTTGGTCCCCGGCTTGGTAAAGGTATTACTACACAGAAGCAAGAACCATACTCTTTGTATTGATACTGATTCTTTTCCTTTCTTCGTGGTTTCTTATAATAAATTCGTATCGTATATCCGGCCGCCCGAGGGCGAGTTTAATGAAATAACAGTTGGGCGAAACGTCTTCAGTCAAAACTATTTAACGCCATTTTGACAGTTTGACGGAATGAAAATATAGTGGTATCACAGAAACATATCATAGGAATGTATTAAATTACTTAAATTAATTGGACCTTATAAAAGTATAGTAGACCAACTTCGGCGTGGGATTCTCCCATGAAAAATGGAATTTATTCCAAGTTTCATTAAATTGTGATTTTTCATTGGAGAAACGAATGCAGAAACTGCCTTAATGATGCATGAGTTTCTCTCGGCAGTATAGGAATTGTCACTAGTGTCAGAAGCTTCTTTAGTAGCCGAACAGCGTAGATCATTGACTTGCCATATCCTTTTGGTAATACGGCAAAAACAGCTTTACCATGAGATAAATGTTCTAAACAGTAAATCTGTTTTTCTTTCAAAGGAAAGTCAATATTTATTGCTTTCAACGTTTCTTCGATGGGAGTAGCAATGATACATTTTTCTTTTGCTTTCCAATCAGCCTCTAAGTCGAAATTCTGAAAGGCCTGTTTTTTTTGTTGTTTTTTTTTTTTTTTTTTTTTTGGCGTTTGTAGGAGTAAAACGCAAAGGCATGAATGATACAGACTACTTTCAAAATGACGAGCCTTCCTAGTTAATGGGGAAGGCGTTTCGAAATGAAAGACTAGTATTTTAATACGGTTAAGCATTATTTCTACACGCAGCACATGTAAATAGATACGGGTCATTCTCAAATAATTACTGTCCAAAACTATTTTCTGCAAAACTATCTGGTTCAACTAAATATTTTTTGTGTAATTTACACCAGTAAATATTTCTCTCAAAGCTTTTTGGAAAAGAAAATAGTAGTAAAGAGGTTTATTTATTTATTTGTTGTTTTTGTTGTTGTTGTGGTTTTTTTTGCCTTTTCTAGGGTCAAACTGGAAGTTAGTGTATGCAATTTTTGGATAAAAAAAATCTGCCCAGTACAGAATATTTGTACTTTTGACCTTTAGCATGTCTTAAATTACAAGTTTATATACTCTTCATCGCTAAACATATACATTGTAATTGAATAAATATTTTTTTGTGGTAAAAACTGATATAGATTGACAATTTCATAACATTTTTTTTCATATTTTATTGATGTCTATAATTTTCTGTCATTCCTGTTACCAATAAACAAAATCTGCATTTAAAATGATCTTATGCGATGTATCTCTGATGGAGAGAGTTCTTCTTTTTTTTTTCAAAATGAGTTGAAATTGAAGCACATATGCCAAGAAATCAGCAAACAATCTTGAAAACAGTTATCTGTATTTTGGCCGTACTTTTTTTCAAGTCCCTCCTGATACCAGTGTTTGTTGTTCATCGTTGAATTTATGATGTAAGATGTGATATAGAACACTCATCTCTTGCTGTATACACTACGGCCATAACCTGGAAACAATAGTTGACTTAGTGCCCCTGAATATCAAAATAAATTACTGTACTGTCATTCCTGTTACTATGTAAATAGTAACAGAAGGGAATATATTGGTAACAGAATGGACTAAATGGTTTAAAACTTGGATTTAAGATCCTACTGTAGTCATATGTTACCAAATAACTCATTGAGGATTTTAATCATTGAAGTGTTAGGCATTTTAGCACTTAGAATAAATAGCTATGATGTTTGTTGTAAAATTAAGTCTGATGATAAAAGGAGGGACAATTAATAGTAATAGCAGGGACTTTATTTTTAATGAGGTGATACTATTAAGACGAAGAAATACTGTTCATAGCCGATTTACCTTTACATAATCAAGTGATCTGTTAGTTCCATTTTTTTCGTATTATGTTACAGCTACATGTATATCTTTGTTCTTTAAGTATCAGTATATGAGTTTGTTTAGATTGAAAGTAACCTATATTTGATGGTTTGTATTGTGTTTACCTAATCAACCATCCATACATTTAATTTGTTTGATATCGCACTTGCCTTAAGCAGTCCTTACATTCTAATACATGTATCCACTTTTGCTAGATCATTTGATTTAGAACTGTTTTTTTGATATATGAATTTCCTAAATTCTTATTTTAAATAGAACAAACCCTAATCAGGGGTTTTCTTTGTGAACCTCCGATTTTGGTCTGTCATTACTTTGTATACAAGTACACGTACATACCCGTTTCTTCTATTTAACTGGTTAAATAATTTCAATTTTAAATGGGTTTTTTTTCTGCTTTGTTTTGATTTAAAAGTGTTTCAAGTATACAATAGCTGATGGTATTTTCCATCAATCAGCAAACAGACTGAGATGTGAATAAGAAATAAGAATTTTAGTGAAATCTGAAGAAAAAAAAATAATATTCAGAAATATTGGAATCGATTGTCAGATTAAAAGGGTCAAGGTTAAAGTCATTGCCTATACGGCAGGATTGGAAATTAATGGTAAACGGGTGACACTTGCAAACCTGGTTTCCTGTCATTTGACATGTTTCATATAGTCATATTAAACAATAGTAACCCAGATCAGATGGTTTCTACAACAGTTATTTTGATCTAGGTCTAATCTGTTTGATTGAAAATGGTGTATTTACTAATATCCTGCACTGAATTGGTTCACTACGGTTCCATTACAAAGATGTGTCCATGTCCAACGATAACTTATACCATGAATGCTTTATTTGACAATTTGTCCTACTTGATCGTCCAATGGAATGCTTGTATTTCGTTCAAAATTCGAAAAATATATTGCATAAAATGAACTGTGATATCTTGATATGGTTAAAATATAGTGCCTACGTGACCAAAGACCAGTATGGGCGGCGCTTAATGCTGTGGCGAATCAAAAGTATTGATAAATGTACCCAGTAACATTGACTCTGAACCATACTGAAAGCATCACGTGTGCTGTCAGTCAAACGCGTGACAAAATGTAAATATGTTATCGTTTATATTTTAAATTTTATGGATTTATCGCAGTGCTTCGCTTCGCATCGCTTGCGATAAATTCCATAAAATTTAAAATATAAACGATAACTAATACTTATTTTTCACATAACATAACGTATCAGCTGTTTTTATGATGTCGTCAGTGTGTTTTCATAATTTCTATGAATTTGTCTATAGGATCCACCAAGAAACAAATCTAAAACACACAGTAGATTGGTTTTATTTAAGCCAATGTCCTTTCTTGAAATAGGATATAACAAAGATATGTTTACATCATCTTTTATAATAGTACACTCAGTTGATCTATTTTAGAATAATTTAGGTTAGTTTATCATTTGGGGGGGGGGGGGGGGGGGGTCCCGCTAAATAACGCCGCGTTGCATTTGTGTCGTCAAATTGTTCATATGTGATATTTCTGTTTAGTTGTTTCACAAATTTCGAAGAAAAATGTTGTTAATGGACTTTTCTATCATTTCCATTAAGAAAATAAAATGCATTTGATTGCTTTTTTGATAAAAAAAAGTAAAGGCGGATATTGTGATTCGGCAGTACATGTATACGATCAACAAATTTATACTACATACACACAAAAGGAGTGCGGCGTACTTGTTTTTATTTTCAGCGCTCCAGTTTTGAACTTGTTAACGCAATATTTTTCACAATTATTTCGTTCCAATATTTTTCATTGGTAATAGTAAATCAATTTTTTGGTGTTGTTGTTGTTGTTTTTTACAAATGTAGATACGCGAAACTTAGAGAAAAGGGAAGTAATTCGAACAAAAGCGATATATAAAAAGCCGACACATTTATATCCCTTATATAATTCTTACAGAAAGTTTATCGCAGAATAATGCACGGCGTTACGTTCAAATAATTTGTAATTAAAATCTCAGGCCTTCGTGATTTAATTATTGAGCATCTGAACCGTGTGCGTGTATATATTCTGCGATTTAATTGATCACACACAATAGAACATATATACGCTCAAAGAGATAACACAGAAATAATCATATAGTTATTTGAATTTTGCGACGGTATATAACGATATCATACGCGCTCACTTAAAAACTAGTTTTATTATTAAAAAAAAAAAGACTGCTTGCGCATTTACTTACATATCCGCAAAGAAAATGCACGCACCGTCCCCGGTGGTTGGGGACGGGATGTCGTGGGCTCGATTCCTAACCACGACATACCAAAGTCGTAAAAAAAGGGGGACTGGCATAGCTTCCTTGCTTGGTGCCCAGTTCCAGGACTGGTTGGCCGGTGTCAGGATACTGTGATTGGGTGTTGTATCATGCTACAGGTATACGGCGTGATACTGAAGTGTGGCAGCACTACATCTGCCTTATGTAGACAAAGGAGACATAGACCAGCAAATGACTGAAAGACTGATCCGCGAAAAAGTCAAAATGGCGGCAGATAGGATCGACGAGGCAGAGATGCACACTTAACCTTTAAAAAAATACTTTCAACCGATTTCTTTAGCCTCAAACTTGTGGTGCGCACTATTCATGGAGGTTTATTGAATTTGTAAGTGGAATATGTTGGAGGCGGACTAAATAAAAATAAAACCACAAATTGAATTTTATATTTTGGTTTTGCAATAATTTGGTACGGTGATTCTGTAAAACAATTAATTAAAACAATTTTTTCAAGGATTTTGCTACAGCTACATGGCAAAGACACTGGTCTGAAGTTTGAAGGTAAAGAAGTGTCACCTTTTTTAAAGATGGGTTTAACTATAGCTTTATTCCAGGAATTTTCTGAAATATGAAGGTAATTTTTCTTAAATGGTTTAGATACTGTTTTCGCACACCCTTTTATCATTTTGTGGCTATTACCATCAAGTTCGCTTGTTTTATTTATATTAAAGGAAAGAATGGTGTCTTCTACATTTGTATTTCAGAAATACTAATTTCATTATATAACCGGTTTTTTGATACGTAACTTTAGTTATATGGCTACAGTTTATGTGGTGGTGGTGGGATAAAGAAAGTCCTGTTGAAATCTTCATGTAATTACGTTTTATTCCAGCACGTCTATATGTATCTAATTCAAGACTAATTCGATTGATTCATTCTCTGAAAATACAAATATATAAACAAGATTTGCAAAATATTCCTTAATATAAGATGATAATGATGATGATTGTGATAAAACATACATGTAATTAAATTCAATATATTGCACAAGGTTCATATAATACAAACATTGTATGTGTGTGTGTGTGTCACCAGAATTTTTCTATGTTAAAATAATTACTATATTTTAATATTCATTCCAAAAATGAATGAAATCAATATCCGTTTTAATTACGGCAACCACTTACCAAAAAAATAAATAAAATCATATTCCAAAAACGTAGCTGTTTTTAACTACAACGTATCTGGCATATAACCCGAGTTACCTTCCCTATATTTTGTTTTCTTTATAAAAAATACTTAAGTTCTTATATGTACCGTAACTCAATAAAACAAGAGAAATTGGCCGCTTAATACAGGTGGCCGCTAATACTGATTAAACTGTATACACCATTATTTTAGCTATGATACACATACAGTCTATTGTTTAGCGCTTGAAGGTATATTGGTAATGCTATTCATCTGGTAATCAGCATATCTTTGGTGCAATCTTTTTAATCTTACAGGTATTTTTTGGTTCCGGTGCTGTTGCACTGATATCGTCAATCTTTGATTCCAAATCATCAATATCTGCCATCTTCTCAATTTCAACTATAGCAGACTAACCTGACTGACTTGACTATTTGAGTTTACCGTCGCTTCGACAGTATTTCAGTCATATTGCGACGTCCAGCTAATTACAGTTGGAGGAAAACCCCGAATGCACGGAGGCATCCGGGTAGAACCACCGACCTACCGCAAGCCAGCTGGAAGGCTTCCTCACATGAAAATCCGAATGACCCTGCCGGGATTCGAACCTTCGCGATGAGGGGCTGAGTGAGTGTTCTGTAACAGCAGAAAGACCTATTGGGTTTGTTATGTTTATTATTATTAGGTTTTCGCCTCTGCTGGGCGAAAACCTATTGTTCTTCTTCTGTTGATTTGTTTTTTTAGGTTTTCGCCTCTGCTGGGCAAAAACCTATTGTTCTTCTTCTGTTGATTTGTTTTTTTTTGTTTTATTTTTATTATTTTTCCAATTCCACCCATTTTTGTGTCCAGCCTAGCGGCCAGATGAGAAAAGCTACAGCTATGAAATTTTGGGCATGGAGTCATCTTTATCTGAACATGTGCCTAATTGGTCAAACTTTTCACATTTATTTCTGATTTAGCCACTAGGGGGCGCAATGCATGTAATCACTGTTTTGCTAATAATTGTAAATCAGGTTTTATGCTTCAAATTCTGATACATAAGAATAAAAAGTTTGACTTGTGCGACTAGTATACTTGATTGATCTAATTGCTGCTTTGCTAGGTACCTAACAGTAAAATTTTAATCAATTTTCTTTCTCATTTTGCCGCTAGGGGGCGCTTTTCTTGAAATCATTCTTTTGCTTATAACTCAAAAAGTTGAAGTCCGATTCGAATGCGGTTTTTTGCATTCTGTTCCCTGTTGATAGCCTAATAACATATGATAGGATTCGAGGGTCCGTGTGGCTGAAAGCTTTTGGGCTACGGAAGGTTGAATGTTCGAACCTTGCAAAAAAACAAAAACAAAAAAAAACTGTGCAAATGAGGGTAGGTCTACGAAAAACCTATCCGTTTTTGTTAGTGATCAGATAGAAGAATTCTGTCTCCGGCATACCATTTGAAAGACGTATACACACAAAAGATATGGGGTGGCGAATTAAGGAAATGCGTGGTTTGTCCTCTAGAAACGGTCAAACTTCACTAAATTTTAGGAAAAATTAAAATTTCAAAAACATGTTTTTGTCGCTCCTGACTTTATTTTATGTTCATTCTTCATGAAATTTTCACACGATATGTATTGTTATGTTTGAAAGGGCCTCACAATTCAAAAACTAAAAATGAATTGAAAAGGTCAATGTCATATTACGATTATTGTGTTTTTATTCGGCCCCACATAGCTCCAAAACTAAAAATATTTCATTAAGAGTATATGGACAAAATTTAGTTCCCCAAGAGCCCTTTCCATTGATGCTTACTTTTCGAAGATCGAACTTGATTTGGTCATGTTACGGCAATCCAAAGTTTGATCCTTTTTTCGAATAATTGTAAATCAGGTTTTATGCTTCAACTTCTGATACATAAGAATAAAAAGTTCGACTTGTGCGACTAGTATACTTGATTGAACTATTTGCTGCTTTGCTAGGGACCTAACAGTAAAATTTTAATCAATTTTCTTTCTCATTTTGCCGCTAGGGGGCGCTTTTCTTGAAATCATTCTTTTGCTTATAACTCAAAAAGTTGAAGTCCGATTCGAATGCGGTTTTTTGCATTCTGTTCCCTGTTGATAGCCTAATAACATAGATAGGATTCGAGGGTCCGTGTGGCTGAAAGCTTTTGGGCTACGGAAGGTTGAATGTTCGAACCTTGCAAAAAAACAAAAACAAAAAAAAACTGTGCAAATGAGGGTAGGTCTACGAAAAACCTATCCGTTTTTGTTAGTGATCAGATAGAAGAATTCTGTCTCCGGCATACCATTTGAAAGACGTATACACACAAAATATATGGGGTGGCGAATTAAGGAAATGCGTGGTTTGTCCTCTAGAAACGGTCAAACTTCACTAAATTTTAGGAAAAATTAAAATTTCAAAAACATGTTTTTGTCGCTCCTGACTTTATTTTATGTTCATTCTTCATGAAATTTTCACACGTTATGTTTTGGTAAGTTTGAAAGGGCCTCACAATTAAAAAGTTTAAAAAAACATTGAAAAGGTCAATGTCATATTACGATAATTGTGTTTTTATTCGGCCACAAAGTGCTCCAAATCTAAAAATATCTCATTGAGAGTATATAAACAAAGGTTTTAGTTCTTGAGGAGCTCTTTCCAGTGATGTTTAGTTTTTGAAGATCGGACTTGATTTGTTCATTTTACGGCAGTCCAAAGTTTGATCCTTTTTTGGAATAATTGTTAATCAGTTTTTATGCTTCAAGTTGTGATATATAAGAAAAAGAATGTTCAACTAGTGCGACTTATATACTTGTTTGAACTATTTGCTGTTTTTGCAATTTTGTTTCTAATTTTGCCGCTACTGGGCGTTTTGCTTAAAATCACTATTTTGCTTATAACTCAAAATGTTAAAGTCTGATTGAAATGCGGTTTTCAGCATTTTGTTCCTTGTTGGCAGCACCACAGAATGTGATGGATTTCAAGGGACAGGGTATGGGAAAATATTTGCGCTAGAAGAGTTTGAATGTTCTAACATTGCAAAAAAAAACAACTGTGCAAATGAGAGTAGGTCTTCAAAAACCTTTTCGTGCTGTTTCATATTGAAAATTGTGGCTGAGTTGAAATAAAGTGTTCAAGTTGATTAGGTTAAAAGCGAAAACCGAGATACCGCTTGCGGTTCTAGTTTATTGGGTTTTCGCATCGCAGTGCGAAAACCCTTTGTTCTCGTTCTGTTTCTTTTTTTTAGGTTTTCGCATCGCTGTGCGAAAACCTATTGTTCTCGTTCTGTTTCTTTTTATTTTTTTATTTTTTTTAGGTTTTCGCATCGCTTGCGAAAACCTATTGTTCTTCTTCTGTTTTTAGGTTTTCGCATCGCTTGCGAAAACCTATTGTTCTTCTTCTGTTTTATTTTTATTAGGTTTTCGCATCGCTTGCGAAAACCTATTGTTCTTCTTCTGTTTTTTTTTTGTTTTTTTTAGGTTTTCGCATCGCTTGCGAAAACCTATTGTTCTTCTTCTGTTTTATTTTTTTTTTTTTTTCTCATCGCAGTGCGAAAACCTATTGTTCTTCTTCTGTTTTATTTTTTTATTATTATTTTTCTAACCTTTTTTTGTGAACGGCATATCACCATGATAGAAAAAAGTCACATTTCTGATTTTTTTACCAGTTTTGTCCGAAGATCTGAATTTGATCCTAACGTTGAGAAAATTTTCATTTTTGTCTTAGTTTTGCCGCTAGGTGGCGTTATGTAAAAATGACTAAGGGCTAATAACTCTGTTATTTGAGGTCCGATTCAAATGCGGTTTTTTGCATTGTGTTCCTTGTCAGAAACTTAATAAAATATGATACGTTTCAATTATTTGCGTATATAAAACTTTCGTGCTACAGGAGGTTGAACGTTCGAATCTCGAAAAAACGATGATATAAAGGTAGGTCTACGAAAAAAGTCCCCATTTTTTTTAGAGATGAGATAGAAGAATTTTGTTTGTTGCATGTGATTCGCAAGACATATACGCACAAAATATATGGTGTGGCGATTTTGAGAAATGCATGGTTTGTCCACAGTATGCGGTCAAACTTTACCAATATTTTCGAAAAATCAACATTTTCAAAGCATGACTTTTACGGTTATTTGCAGCTCCTGACTTTATTTTTTATTCAATCTTCATCATTATTTCACTGTTTATGCATTTTTATAAAACAAATAAATTCATAGAAAAAATATCAAGCATAATATGCAAAGGTCAAGGTCATATACCAATTATTATTATTTTTATCGGCATAAAATAGCTCCAAATCTAAAAATATTTTATAGAAAGTATATGAACAAAAGTTTTAGTCTGTGAAGAGATCTTTCCATTGGTGTTTAGTTTTTGAAGATCGGACTTCATTTGATCAAATGACCACAGTCCAAAGTTTGATCCTTTATCAAACAATTGTAAATCCGTATGTTTCCTCTTTTTTGCTGCTCCTGACTTTATTTTTTGTTCAATCTTCATCATTATTTCACTGTTTATGCATTTTTATAAAACGGATAAATTCATAGAAACGAAAATCAAGCATAATATGCAAAGGTCAAGGTCAAGTTATTATTATTTTTATCGGCATAAAATAGCTCCAAATCTAAAAATATTTTATAGAAAGTATATGAACAAAAGTTTTAGTCTGTGAAGAGATCTTTCCATTGGTGTTTAGTTTTTGAAGATCGGTCCAAAGTTTGATCCTCTTATCAAACAATTGTATATCCATATGTTTCCTCTTTTTTGCTGCTCCTGACTTTATTTTTTGTTCAATCTTCATCATTATTTCACTGTTTATGCATTTTTATAAAACAAATAAAATCATAGAAAAAAGCAAGCATAATATGTCAAGGTCATATACCAATTATTGTCATTTTTATTTGCACAAAAAAGCCCCAAATCTAAAACGATCTAATATGATACGTTTCAATTTCTGTTGCTTAAAAAAGTGATTGAATTGCGAAAACCGATGATATCGCAATTCTGATTGCGATTCTAGTTTATTATTATTTTTCTAACCTTTTCTTGTGAACGGCATATCACCATGATAGAAAAAAGTCACATTTCTGATTTTTTTACCAGTTTTGTCCTATAATCTGAATTTGATCCTAACGTTGAGAAAATTTTCATTTTTGTCTTAGTTTTGCCGCTAGGTGGCGTTTTGTAAAAATGACTAAGGGCTAATAACTCTGTTATTTGAGGTCCGATTCAAATGCGGTTTTTTGCATTGTGTTCCTTGTCAGAAACTTAATAAAATATGATACGTTTCAATTATTTGCGTATATAAAACTTTCGTGCTACAGGAGGTTGAAAGTTCGAATCTCGAAAAAACGATGATATAAAGGTAGGTCTACGAAAAAGTCCCCATTTTTTTTAGAGATGAGATAGGAGAATTTTGTTTGTTGCATGTGATTCGCAAGACATATACGCACAAAATATATGGTGTGGCGATTTTGAGAAATGCATGGTTTGTCCACAGTATGCGGTCAAACTTTACCAATATTTTCGAAAAATCAACATTTTCAAAGCATGACTTTTACGGTTATTTGCAGCTCCTGACTTTATTTTTTATTCAATCTTCATCATTATTTCACTGTTTATGCATTTTCATAAAACAAATAAATTCATAGAAAAAATATCAAGCATAATATGCAAAGGTCAAGGTCATATACCAATTATTATTATTTTTATCGGCATAAATTAGCTCCAAATCTAAAAATATTTTATAGAGAGTATATGAACAAAAGTTTTAGTCGTTGAAGAGATCTTTCCATTAATGTTTAGTTTTTGAAGATCGGACTTCAATTGATCAAATGACCACAGTCCAAAGTTTGATCCTCTTATCAAACAATTGTATATCCATATGTTTCCTCTTTTTTGCTGCTCCTGACTTTATTTTTTGTTCAATCTTCATCATTATTTCACTGTTTATGCATTTTTATAAAACAAATAAAATCATAGAAAAAAGCAAGCATAATAAGGAATTATTGTCATTTTTATTTGCACAAAAAAGCCCCAAATCTAAAACGATCTAATATGATACGTTTCAATTTCTGTTGCTTAAAAAAGTGATTGAATTGCGAAAACCGATGATATCGCAATTCTGATTGCGATTCTAGTTAGGTTTTCGCATCGCTTGCGAAAACCTATTGTTCTTCTTCTGTTTTATTTTTTTTTTTTTTTTTATTATTATTTTTCCGTCTCTTTTTTGTGAACGGCATATCAACAAGATAGGAAACAGTCACAGTTCTGATTTTTTTACCAGTTTTGTCCTAGGATCTGAATTTGATCCTAACGTCGAGAAAATTTTCATTTTTGTCTTAATTTTGCCGCTAGGGGGCGTTTTGTAAAAGTGACTAAGGGCTAATAACTCTGTTATTTGAAGTCCGATTGAAATTCGGTTTTTTGCATTGCGTTCCTTTTCAGTTACTTAATAAAATATGATAGTTTTCAAAAAGTTGCGTATATATAACTTTCGTGCTACAGGAGGTTGAATGTTCGAATCTCGAAAAAACTGTGAAATGAGGGTAGGTCTGCGAAAAATTTATCCACGTCTTTCAGGAATGAGATAGGAGAATTTTGTTTGTTGCATATGATTCGCAAGACATATACGCACAAAATATATGGTGTGGCGATTTTGAGAAATGCATGGTTTGTCAACAGTACGCGGTCAAACATAACCAATATTTTCGAAAAATCAACATTTTAAAAGCATGACTTTTAAGGTTATTTGCAGCTCCTGACTTTATTTTTTATTCAATCTTCATCATTTTTTCACTGTTAATGCAGTTTTATAAAAAAAATAAAACCATAGAAAAAAAATTACCCATAATATGCAAAGGTCAAGGTCATATACCAATTAGTATTATTTATATCGGCATAAAATAGCTCCAAATCTAAAAATATTTTATAGAAAGTATATGAACAAAAGTTTTAGGCTGGGAAGAGATCTTTCCATTGGTGTTTAGTTTTTGAAGATCGGACTTCATTTGATCAAATGACCACAGTCCAAAGTTTGATCCTCTTATCAAACAATTGTATATCCATATGTTTCCTCTTTTTTGCTGCTCCTGACTTTATTTTTGTTCAATCTTCATCATTATTTCACTGTTTATGCATTTTTATAAAACAAATAAAATCATAGAAAAAAAACCAAGCATAATATGCAAAGGTCAAGGTCATATACCAATTAGTATTATTTATATCGGCATAAAATAGCTCCAAATCTAAAAATTTTTATAGAAAGTATATGAACAAAAGTTTTAGTCTGTGAAGAGTTCTTTCCATTGGTGTTTAGTTTTTGAAGATCGGACTTCATTTGATCAAATGACCACAGTCCAAAGTTTGATCCTCTTATCAAACAATTGAATATCCATATGTTTCCTCTTTTTTGCTTCTCCTGACTTTATTTTTTGTTCAATCTTCATCATTATTTCACTGTTTATGCATTTTTATAAAGCAAATAAATTCAAAGAAAAAAATCAAGCATAATATGCAAAGGTCAAGGTCATATACCAATTATTATTATTTTTATCGGCATAAAATAGCTCCAAATCTAAAAATATTTTATAGAAAGTATA
>CM037780.1:1925356-1950426 GCA_021229015.1 Solen grandis | reverse complement strand
AATTCCGAAAGACCGAAGTTCTGTGGCTGAAATAAGATTCGAACATAGGACCGATAATTTCATTTTAGGATTAAAGAGCTTCAGGATGAGATAGAAAGTTGAAACTTACATAGTTTTGCAGTTCTGCAGAATTTCTACATATATCTTGAGTCTTGACGTCATATGACGTCTTGTGACGTCATAAGCATACTTCTTAATTTTCATTTTTGGGCAATGATTTTGACATGATGCCAGTTGTTCAGAATAACGAAAATTTCAGAGTTATGACAGTAAAATATGCCCTTTTGAACAAAAGCATCTTTAGCACACTATGACGTCATGTGACGTCAGAGCTAAATATAGTGAAAAATGGTGTTCACGCTCTACAGCCGCTATTATGGTCGGATTTTCTTCAAATTTTCACAGATAGTACATCTTGAAAGTTAGGTGTGCATATCCTGTCAGCTAATCGAAATTCCGAAAGACCGAAGTTCTGTGGCTGAAATAACATTCGAACATAGGACCGAAAATTTCATTTTAGGATTAGAGAGCTTCAGGATGAGATAGAAAGTTGAAACTTAAACAGTTTTGCAGTTCTGCAGAATTTCTACATATGTTTAGAGTTATGATATCATATGACGTCATGTGACGTCACAGACTAATACTTAGTTCTTTATTTGCACTAATTTCGGAATATAATGTCAATTGTTCAGCATGAACATGAAATACTACCAGAGGTGAGTCATTACATGAAACTTCTATCTCCTGCTTTTTGCATTAACACAGCTTGCAGAAAGTCCTATCATTCGTTTTCACGAATGACATCTAGTTATTCTTTTCTTCTTCCTAACTAAACGCTTATTTTTATATGTTGCAATAGTCCTAGGACGATAATATTTTTATGGCATATTAGTCACGTGAGGAAATTTTGATTTCAATGATTTTCAGCACCCTATGACGTCACATGACGTCACAGCTAAAAATAGTGAAAAATGGTGTTCGCGCTCTACAGCCGTCATTTACGGTCGGATTTTCTTCAAATTTTCACAGATGGTACATCTTGAATCAAAGGTGTGCATATCCTGTCAGCTAACCGAAATTCCGAAAGACCGAAGTTCTGTGGCTGAAATAAGATTCGAACATAGGACCGAAAATTTCATTTTAGGATAGAAGAGCTTCAGGATGAGATAGAAAGTTGAAACTTACACAGTTTGCAGTTCTGCAAATTTCTACGTATATTTTGAGTCGTGACGTCATATGACGTCATGTGACGTCATAAGCATACTTCTTAATTTTCATTTTAGGGCAATGATTTCGACATGATGCCAGTTGTTCAGAATAATGAACATTTCAGAGTTATGAAAGTAAAGTATTCGCTTTTGAACAAAAGCATCTCAGCACCCTATGACGTCACATGACGTCACAACAAAAAAATAGTGAAAAATGGTGTTCGCGCTCTACAGCCGTCATTTATGGTCGTATTTTCTTCAAATTTTCACAGATGGTACATCTTGAAACTAAGGCGTGCATATCCTGTAATCTAACCCAAATTCCGAAGATCTGTGGCTTAAATAAGATTCGAACATAGGACCGAAAATTTCATTTTAGGATTAAAGAGCTTCAGAATGAGATAGAATTTTGAAACTTACACAGTTTGCAGTTCTGCAGAATTTCTACATATATTTTTGGTCGTGACGTCAAATGTCGTCCTGTGACGTCATAAGCATACTTCTTAATTTTCATTTTAGGGAAATGATTTCGACATGATGCCAGTTGTTCAGAATAATGAAAATTTCAGAGTATGAAAGTAAAGTATGCGCTTTTGAACAAAGGCATCTTCAGCACCCTATGTGTCATGTGACGTCAGAGCTATAAATAGTGAAAAAAATTGTTAACGCTCTACAGCCGCCATTTATGGTCTGATTTTCTTCAAACTTTCACAGATGGTACATCTTGAAATTAAGGTGTGTATATCCTGCCAGCTAACCGAAATTCCGAAAAACTGAAGTTCTGTGGCTGAAGTAAGATTCGAACATAGGACCAAAAATTTCATTTTAGGATTGAAGAGCTTCAGGATGAGATAGAAAGTTGAAACTTACACAGTTTGCAATTCTGCAGAATTTCTACAAATATTTTGAATCGTGACGTCATAGGACCTCATAAGCATACCACTTAATTTTAATTTTGGGCAATGATTTCGACATGATGCCAGTTGTTCAGAATAATGAAAATTTCAGAGTTATTGCAGTAAAGTATGCGCTTTTGAGCAACAGCATTTTCAGCACCCTATGACGTCACCTGACGTCAGAGCGAAAAATAGTGAAAAATGGTGTTCGCGCTCTACAGCCGCCATTTATGATCAGATTTTCTTCAAATTTTTACAGATGGTAAATCTTGAAACTAAGGTGGGAATATTTTGTCAGCTAACCTTAATTCCGAAAAACCGAAGTATTGTGGCTGAAGTAAGATTCGTACATAGGACCTTTAAACTAGAAAACAAATTTGTAGTCATGTCCTGACATCATATGACATCATGTTACGTCACAGATTAATACTTAGTTCTTATCATTTGCATTAATTTCGGAATATAATGTCAATTGTTCAGCATGAACATGAAATACTACCAGAGGTGAGTCATTACATGAAACTTCAGTTGAGTTATTCCAGAAAAACAAAGATGTTGCAACCCTAAGTGCACTTTACTACTTATATCTGGATAATTATTGATTTTTGTTAATAAGAGTATGAAATAATTTGTAGATCAATCCCCAGCCGTTCTTTTGGTGTTTAAATTTTAAAGATTGACCGAATATTCATTAAGTTATAGGGAAAAACAAAACGATATGAACATATTTATCCCCGATTTTTGCCGTATGCTCATGGTTTAAAACGCCCGTATATACAAAGTGTTTAAAGATACATACAATTATGAAGCAGGGAATTGTGGGAAATCAAAAGACCTTTCTAACGGTACCTAGCTTTTTAAAATTGGACTTAATATAAGGAAGTTACATGAAAACTAAGAATGCAGTAAAACTGTTCTTTCATGCAATCCCGCAGTAAGTCCCGATCACTTGATTCCTTTTTTCGAAGAAACTACTAATTTTTTAAAATAACATAAAGAACATTTTTTTTTTGCATGAGTAATGGGTTCTAATGATATGCAGATTTTAATGATCGGACCATAAATTATAAAGTTATTTGTCGAAAGGCAATACTAGACATGAACATCGTTTTGCCGATTTTATGCCGTTTTCTTGAAAAAATAACTTTCTATATCTCAAAACCCGTAATAGAAAAGTTGAAACATGAAACACGTGAAATGTTGGAAATTTAAAGGCCTTTCTCATGGTACCTAGCGTTGTAAAATTGGACATCGGATGTCCTATAAGGAAGTTAGATGAGAAATAAGAAGTCATTTAAACCGTTCTTTCATGCATTTCTGCAGTTAGTCCCTATCTTTTGATTGTTTTTTTCTAAGAAACTATTAATTTTTGAAAATAACATAAAGAACAGTATTATTAGCGTGATGCAATGCGGTTCTAATGGTATGCAGATTTTAATGATCGGACCTTTCATTATAAAGTTATTTGTCGAAGGGCAATAATAGACATGAACATCGTTTTGCCGATGTTTTGCCGTTTCCTTGAAAAATTACTTTCTATATCTCAGAACACGTAACAAAAAAGTTGAAACATGAAACACGTGAAATGTTGGAAATATAAAGGCCTTTCTTTCTTTAAAATTGGACATTATATAAGAAAGTTAGATGAGAAATAAAAAATAATTTATACCGTTCTTTCATGCACTTCTGCAGTTAGTCCTAATCACTCGATTGCTTTTTTCTAAGAAACTATTAATTCTTAGCTCACTTGAGCACATGTGCTCAAGATGAGCTATAAGAATCGATGAATGTCCGTTGCTGTCCATTGTCCGTCCGTCCGTCAATCCGCCGTCCGTCCGTCGTCCACAATTAGTTTGTTTGCACTCTAGCATCTTCATTTCTTAAGTAATCATCTTCAAACTTTATAACAATGTTTATTACCATAAAATCTTGGTCAACTTTGATTATGGCTGATATCGGCCAGGAGTTATGCCCCTTTTAATATTGAAAAAAGCTAGATTTCACATTGTCATTGTCACTTTGCACTCTAGGATCTTCATTTCTTAAGCAATCATCTTCAAACATTACGACAATGTTTATTACCATCATCTCACGACCAACTTCGATTATGGCTGATATTAACTTCTTAGGTCTGGAGTTATGCCCCTTTTGATATATAAAATATGCCAATTTTATAGTTTGTTTGCACTTAGCATCTCAGATATCGGCCCATAAGGTCATGAATTATGCCCCTTTAAATATTAAAAAATGCCAATTTTTAGTTTGTTTGCAATCTAGCATTTTCATTTCTTAAGAATCATCTTCAGAACAATGTATATAGCCATATTCTTTCTGCCAAGTTCGATAATGGCTGACATCTGCCATTTAGGTCAGGAGTTACGCCCCTTTGATGTTTAAATTTGTGTGTTTTAAGCCATAATTTTTTCAGTCAAATTTTACTTCAAATTTCGACAACAGGCTCTCTTTAGTTCGTGAAATTATGAATAATCTTATGGATTATGTCTTCAGTACAACTATGCTATAATTTCGTAACTTGTACAGGCAAAGAAAGCAGTTTTTCTCAGGTGAGAGTCTTTAGGGCCACCTTGGCCTCTTGTTGAAAATATCATAAATAACAATATTTTTATCATGATGCAATGCGGTTCTAATGCTATGCAGATTTTATTGATCAATCTATTAATTATTAAGTTATTTGTCAAATGGTAGTAGTTGACATGAATATCTTTTTGCCGATTTTTGCCTTTTTGGGTGGAGGAATAACTTTATATATTGTAAAAATAGATAGGTTTAAACATAAGGTAAGTACATGTAGTTATCTTAAAGATGGTTCTGGAAAAGTTAGCATTATGAAACTATAACTGAAAACAAAGTCACATATTCTCTTTTGAATGCAATGACTTTAAAATTTAAATTATGTTATATGACATCACAGATTTCCTCTGCTATTTATTTATGTTTGCACTCTACAGCTGTCATTTCGGGACGGATTTTCTTCAATATTTGAAGATGTGTACTTCAGAAAACTAAATATAGTATGATCAGGTTTTCAACAAAGGTTTGCAGTGCAGAAAGCCCTTTCTTTTGTCCAGAACAAAAGAAGTCTAGTTATTATTATTCTACTTTTTTCTTCCTTTTGAGGTTCAAATTAGAACAGGTTATCGACAAGGCAGCAGCATGAAATTTCAACAGTATGCACAGTGACTTTGGCGCTTTTGATTGCAGAATATTTTTTCTTCATGTGATGTCACGTGACCTCAGGGTTGAAAAAAGCTACCAAAGCTTGTACGCGCTCTACAGCCGTCATTTCTTGACCAATTGACTTGATTTTTTTCACAGAATGTATGGATTGGGACTTAGTTGTGCAGGATTATATACATTTTGCAACATTCAAAAAGACCAAGGATCTATGGCTGAACCAAGTTTCGAACTTTGGACCTGAAAATTTATTTAAGTATTACGAAGCTTTCAGATAAGCTAGAAACTTCAAATTTGGACAGAACATGTGTCTTATCAATTTCTTACAGCTCTGAAAAGACTGACGTCGTATGACGTAAAATGACGTCATGACGCGTTAACAAACTTTTAATCCAAAATGTAGGTTTTTTTAGCACTACATGCCTTAACTTTTGACCGATTTGCATAAAATTTTCACTGAATGTGCAACATAGCATCTCATTTACCTCAGTCACTTCCGTTTTCGGAAAATCGTAAAGGTCAAGGTCATATGTCAGTTGTTGGTGTGTTTTTTTCGGCAAGGTGTATCTCAAAAACGAGAAAGATTCTACCTGGACACTGTGAATAAAATCTGTAGTGATTTGAAAGACCTTTCAGGTGATATTTAGTTTTTGAAGATCGGGGTTGAATTGGTTGAGTTATGGCAGAAGGACGAAAAGTGTACTTTTAACGAAATTGAAATGCTGTTAGTTTCATGAACTTTGAGTCAAACATTATGACTTTTACAGGATTAACACTCTGTAAAGTGAAGTTATGTATACTGCAAGGATTATTTGTTTGGTCGCGTGATTATGACGTCATGCATACTTAAGCAAGAATTATTAAAAAAATTCATATAAAATCGGCAAGTTAATGTATGAAGTTGAAATTTGCACGAATGCCATAGCCTACGGTGTACAAAAAGTCCTGACAATTTTAAGTGATTCTGTCAACAAACATGGAAGATATTCAGATAAGGGCTTGTACACGAAAATCTAGCCATTTGAAGTAAGAAAAGAAGGAGGTTATTGGGTGGGTTACCCAAGAGTGTCCGTGTTAAAAGGTGAATTGCGATGCGTATTTGAGAGACTGAGGTGCAATTTAAGATGCACACCAGGACCGATAAGCATATTGCCTTTGTCATTACGGCTTTCTCCAAACTTTTATTAGGGTTTTCTGCCTCAAGCAGAATGACCTATTGGGTTTGTACTGTTTTTTTATTATTTTTTTTTCTTCTTTTCTACTCCTTAATTTCGATATGTTGCAAGAGACCCAGGATCATGAAAATTTAAGGGATTATGCTTCATATGCTGAAATTTTATTTCAATGATTTTCCTATGCCCATGGCGTCATATGACGTCACACTTCACTTTGTCTACAAACGTTTGTACGCGGTCTACAGTCATTATTTCTGGACCGATTTCCATCATTTCACAGAATGTGTATGTTACGTTCTAGTTGTGCATCCCGGTGTCTGTTTTTCCAAATTCGAAAGGCAAAGGTTTTATGGCGAATCCAAGATTCGAACCATTGACGTCAAATTTCAAATACCTATAAAGTCGCTTCCAGATGAATTAGAAAGCTGATAATTAGAGAGATTATATGTCTCCAAGTGTGTTTTAAAATCTGTGAAGATGAACGTCATTTGATGTCATATGACGTCATAAATTAAAGAAGAATTTCAGATATCTACACGTTAAGTTAGATATGTTTTAAAGTTTCAAGGACCAGGGAAATTAATGGCATATACTTCAAACCATGTGCTTTTGATTTTATGTATTTAATATTCGTGTGACGTCATATAACGTCAGATTTGACGTCAGGACAAAAAGTTTCACGCAATCTACAGCCTTTATTTTTTGGACCGATTTTCATCAAATTTTCACAAAATGTGCAACACTCTAGTTGTGTAAACCGTTGTCCAGTTTTTCAAATTTAAAAAGGTAATGGTTCTATGGCGAATCGAATATTCGAACAATTGACGTCGAATTTCAAATACGTATAAAACAGCTTCCAGATGAGTTATAGAGCTGATAATTAGACTGAATATTAATCTCGAAGACTTCTTTTTCTTCTGAGACGACGAATGTCAGTTGACGTCATATGATGTCATATGGTAAAAAAAGAATTTCTTATATCTACCCGTCAATTTCTCTATGTTGCTAAGGTCCCAGTGGCATAAAAAATTAAAAACCTATATTTAAAATACTGAATATTTCATTTCATTGAATTTTTATGCCTATGACGTCATATGACGTCAACTTCGACGTTGTCTACAAAAGTTTGTACGCGGTCTACAACCATTATTTCTGGACCGATATTCATTAAATTTCACAGAATGTGTATGTTACGCTTTACTTGTGCCTACCAGTGTCCGTTTTTCCAAATTCGAAAAGGCAAAGGTTTTATGGGTAATCAAAGTGTGAATTTTACAGAAACACGTGTGCATTTTACAGATTAAACTGAAAATTTTACAGTTTAAACTGTAATTTTACACTTTAATCTGTAAAACTCACACAATTTTCTGTAAAATTTACAGTTTAAACTTTTAATTTAACAAATTAATGTGAAGAAACTAAAAACATAATAAGTGTCAATGTGGCGTTAATACGCTTCCGTAAAATAGAGATTGATCAGTGTGGTGGTATCCAACTAACAAGTGTATTCGAGTTATAACACATGTTTAGCTGTAGAAGTAAGCCATTTTTATTGCAAATACCGAAACTTATAGGTTTTCCAGTTCAGTGAACTGACAAAACTACCATCTATATTGCCATAAAAGTTACATTTATTGCTGAAGTAATGGACACAAACGCAATATACGTAAAGTAATTGCCAATAATATTATATTTAATAATCTTCTAAAGGCGCAGTGTCGTAATGGTAATGGTAATGAAGATTCGGTGGTTGTTGATCAAAGTAGAGAGAAACTTGAAGTATTCAGATGTAAAACTTTTATGTCAGTCCAGCGTGTATCTCAAACACACAAGAAACATATCGAAATGATGACCTTAAGTGCTTAGATACGATACAAATCTTTCGTTCTCAGAGAGTTGTGAATTTCAATATTATAGTGTAAAGGCTATATACGAGTAAACAAGTATGGTGTTCGGTCATTCATTTCTTGAAAATACTCACGAAAATGGCTATTCTCCGACCAAAAAGAAAGTCTCAAAGCCGACCAGAATGTACCTACGGCCTTAGAAGAACCTGATTATAATCAGCTCTTAAAATAAAATAATATAAAAAAACCTTCCAGATAAGTTATAAAGCTGATATTTAGACTGAATATTAGACTTCTTTTTATTCTGTGACGTCGAATGTCAATTGATGTCTTATGACGTCATACGGTAAAAAAGAATTTCTTATATCTACGCGTTATTTTTCTATGTTGCTAAGGTCCCAGTGGCATGAAAAATTAAAAGCCTATGTTTAAAATACTGAATATTTCATTTCATTGAATTTCTTACGCCTATGACGGCATATGACGTCAACTTTGACGTTGTCTACAAAATTTTGTACGCGGTATACAGCCATTATTTCTGGACCGATTTTCATAAAAATTTCACAGAAAGTGTATATTAGGTTATAGTTGAGCATCCCGGTGTCCGTTCTTCCAAATTCAAAAATGCAAAGGTTTTATGGCGGATCCAATATTCGAACCATTGACGTCAAATTTTAAATACGTATAAAATCGTTTCCAGATGAGTTAGAAATCTAATATTTGGAAAGTAAATAAGTCTCCAAGAGTGCTTTACATTCTATGAAGATGAACGTCAATTGACGTCATATGACGTCATAAGGTCAAAATTATTTCTGATATATACACGTAAATTTAATATGTTGTTAACTTCCCAGGACCATGGAATCTTATGGTATATACTTTAGAAATGCTTTAGAATGCAATGTAATTCATATTAATTTGACGTTATATCACATCAGATTTGACGTCAGGACAAAAAGCTTTTACGCAGTGTACAGCCATTATTTTTGGACCAATTTTCAGCAAATTTCAAAGAATGTATATGTAACGCTCTAGTTGTGTATCCCGGGTCCTGTTTTACAAATTCGAAAAGACGAAAAGGCAATGGTTCTATGGCGAATCCAAGTTTCGAAACATTGACGTCAAATTTAAAAACATATAAAATCGCTTCGAGATGAATTAGAAAGTTGATATTTGGACTGAATATTAGCCTTTAAGACTTTTTTTCTGTGAGGATTAACGTTATTTGACGTCATAAGGTCAAAAAGAATGTAAAATATCTACGCGTTAATTTCTATATGTTGCAAAGTTGCAAGGAGCATGAAAAAATTACTTGAAATATTCGAGATACTTAATATTTCATTTCATTGATTTTCTTATGCCTATGATGTCATGTGACATCAAACTTGACGTTGTCTACACACTCTTGTACGCGGTCTACAGCCATTATTACAGGATGGAATTCGAATTGTAAGCGTTTTAAATAAATTTGATTTGTAACATAGATTATAAAAATAGTCCAAGTTAAATAAATCGATATAAAAAAATGATTTTCAGTTACTTTTGCCATTTCCTCCAAGTTAAACGGTTTATTTTTCAAAGTTCATTTAAGTTATGGCCATACAAAAGCAAGTTAAAAGCTGCAATTTCATATCCTCTTACTTTTTTTGCTTTTAAGTATTTGACAAATGTAGCAGAAAGTCCTATCATTCGTATCAACGAATGACATCTAGTTCTTCTTATTATTCTTTTTTTCTTCCTCTTATATTTGTGTTAATTTCGAGGTGTTGCCATTGACTCAGAACAATGAAAATTTTATGGCATATATTTCAAACCATGAGCTTTCGGATGCAATGAATTTTATATTCATACGACGTCATATAACGTCAGATTTGACGTCAGGTGAAAAAGTTTGTACGCGGTCTACAGCCATTATTTCTGGACCGATTTTCATCAAAATTTCACAGAATGTGTATGTTAGGCTCTAGTTGTGCCTTTCGGTGTCCGTGTTTCCAAATTCGAAAAGGCAAAGGTTTTATGGCGAATCCAAGATTCGAACTAATGACGTCAAATTTCAAATGCGTATAAAATCGCTTCCAGATGAGCTAGGAAGCTGATATTTGG
The DNA here is from genome assembly GCA_021229015.1 of Solen grandis. Lineage (NCBI taxonomy): Eukaryota > Metazoa > Mollusca > Bivalvia > Adapedonta > Solenidae > Solen > Solen grandis. The sequence goes on along the minus strand of CM037780.1, from coordinate 1,940,002 downwards.
ACTGAATATTAGTCTCAAGGTCTTCTTTACATTCTAAAAAGATGAACGCCATATGACGTCACATGACGTCATAATGCTATTAAAACTTTCGTATTAAAACTTAACGGTTTTTAAGCCCTGTAGGCTTTATTATTTGTATGATTTGCTTGAAATTTTGACTGAAATGCAGTATTAGATTCTATGGAGCCATGTCACTTCCGTTTCCGGAAAATCCAAAAGGTCAAGGTCATATATCAATTATCGGCTTTTTCTTCGGCCTTAAATATCTCAAAAACGGTAAATATTCTATCGAGACACTATGCATATAATTTGTAGTGCTTAGAAAGACCTTTCAGATGATATTTAGTTTTTGATGATCGGGGTTGAATTGGTTGAGTTATGGCGGAAAAATGAAATTTTGGTAACCCCCAGTGTGTTTAACAGTTTATACCTCGAAAACCTTTGATTTTTCAAAATATGATGATGAATATTATTTGTAGAGCAATGTTTGGCCGTTCTTTTGATGCCTAAACTTTAATGATTGGCCAAAGATTGATGGAGTAATGGGAAAAAAACGAAATTCGTGTATGTAGCTTTGGTAAATTTTTCATTTTTCAGGTGGTTTAAGAGCTTGTATCTCAAAAAGTATTAATAATATTCCTAAACATAAAGGGTGTGAAATGTAGAGCATTTTCTGACGATTATTTTGGTACCTAGAGTTTTAAAATTAATTAAAGTATAAGGAAGTTACATCAAAAATACGAATATAATCCCAAGTGTAAGAATTTTCGAGAAATATCCTACTTTCGCTTTCACGTTAATTGAAGCATTTTCGGAAAATATGTAAGTTTACAGCTATGTATTAGTCATATAAATTGCAAAAAACCTTTTACTTATATCATATTGATATTACTAGCTAAACAAGCGTACCCTTTCCGGTGGCCGAGTGGTTAGAGCGTCCGCCTCGGGAGCGGAAGGTCGTGGGTTCGATCCCCGACCCGACATACCAAAGTCGTAAAAAATTGGTACTGTTATAGCTCCCTTGCTTGGCGCTCAGAATATAAGGGTATTTGCAGGACTGGTTAGCGCGGTATCAGGATGATGTGACTGGGTGTGGTATCATGCCACATGTCTACGGCGTGATACTGCAGTGTGGTAGTCCTATACCCGCATGAAGTAGACATCGTGACTGGCTGAATTACTGTCGGTGGGACGTTAATCCCAACAAACTGATATCATATATAGCAGTGTTTACTACACCGATCCCTACACACGAGGTGTGCACACTGGCGCATGTTGATGTCTTTTGTAAACATTTATTAAAGTTGCTTAAATAGTCATGTTTATAGATAAACATTTACATAAGAATGAAGAGTTTCTGAAATATTTTTTGCAAAGGGACTCCTAAGGAAAGAAAAAGATGCTAAATTAAATACTAAAATACAAGTATAGTTTATTAGGTTTAACGTCCCACTATGGAACGCCACAGCTGTCTTATGTTCGGTATTGATGTTTAGATGGGTCCATATAGCATTTTGAGGGATCGTGTTATCATCATGTGGGGTTGTTATGTTATCTTGTTGGGTTGTTGTATCATCATGTGAGGTTGTAATGTCATCTTGTTGGGTTGTTATATCATCATGTGGGGTTGAAATATCATCATGTAAGGTTGTAATATTATCATATGGAGTTGTAATGTCATTGTGTGAGGTTATAAAGACATCATGTGTGGTTTTAAGTCATTATATGAGACTGTAATATCATCATGTGGGGTTGATTTGCCATTTTGGGTGGTGCAGTTGTCCATCTGTGATGTCCACTTGACTTAATGTGTGGTGCAGTTGTCCTTCTGTGATGTCCACTTGACTTAATGTGTGGTGCAGTTGTCATTCTGTTATGTCCACTTGACTTGCTGTGTGATGCATTTTCCCTCTATGATGTTCACTTGACTTGCTGTGCGGTGCAGTTGTCCTTCTGTTACCTCCACTTGATATTATGATCGGTTTATTAGTATTTCATCCTGTTCATTATTATGCTGACATGTACAGGTAGTGTGCTGTGATGTTGTTCTCTCCTTTGTGGTTCATTCGGCACATGTACTGTTCGGATGAAGTCCGAAATGTTGCGAATTGACGATACCGAGTTGGTTTACCGTTATTTCCTTATTTAACTGTTTTCCTGTTTTAATTTATTTAACGTTGTATGTTAAAGGACAACCCAAATTTTAAGATCCCTCGTGTTAGACAATATACAAGTATATTTGCCAACTTTTGAAGTTGCAAAAAGTCACATTCTAGTAGTATTTTTCAGGGGCGTAGCTTGGATTCACTAAATGTGTAGGTATGTTTTCCTACCGCGGAGGATCTGTCGGGGGAATTTGGATATTTACATGGCCGTGTGAACAATCTGATTGGTTTTGAGGCTTTCTTTTTAATGGGAATATACCCATTTTATGTAGATTTTCAAGCAATTATTAAATACTCATTAGTAGCCTTTACACTCATGACTCTCACTCATACCGCTCTGAGAACAAACGTGCATCTAGATCAGTTGTATGTAAGCACCTAATATCATGAATTTGTAATAATTATTGTTACGTGTGTGTGTTTGAATTACACGTGAGACTGACATTAGAGTTTTTATTTAATACTTTCTGTTGAAATACTGTGTTTTATCAGTGAGATTAAATCTACATCTCACGTGGGGCCTCAGTGGCCGAGAGGGTAAAGTCGCTGACTTTAACACTCACTCAGCCCCTCACCGCGTGGGTTCGAATCCCGGATTTTCATTCGGATTTTCATGTGAGGAAGCCTTCCAGCTGGCTTGCGGTAGGTCGGTGGTTCTACCCGGATATTTCCGTGCATTCGGGGTCTTCCGCCACCTGTAATTAGCTTGACGTTGCTTTATGACTGAAATACTGTCGAGGCGACGGCAAAAATCAAATAGTCAAGTCATATCTATATCTCACAATGTGTGTGATATAGATATGCCGGGACTACCTTTATACATGGATATGTAGCAGCAATATTTGTTTTGAGTGAATATGGAATACATTTCGAGGTGATACATGTACAATCTTAACATTTTCGCGTGCGCTACGCACTCTTGAATATATTAAATAGAATCACTTCTCGATGAGATATTTTCCATTTTCACTCAAAACAAACACATATCCTCTATGTATTAATCAAACAGTGAAACCTGTTGACGTACTCCCTATAATATAAATTTAATAACAAAAAACACATAATTAACGCTCTTAAGCATCGTCATGTCGATGCATAAATATTACATAAGTAGAACATATAGTTTCGTGCATTAGTGCATTTGCATTAGAAAAAACGTAAGTCTGAAAGGCAATATACAAGTTTCAAGCAAAATTATTAACTTGTTTTAGGTCTGTCGTTTATAAAATATGTACCCTTAAACACCCAGAGGAGAAAAGTAAATTTATGTATTTTGCCTCATAAAATCAAATTACCGCAAAGCAGACTTTTTATTACCTAAGATGTGTCTTTTAAGAAATTTTAACTTAAGAGATAACTGTCATAATAATGGTAATAATTTACGCATGTATGAGTATTGCGTGCGTGTGAATTACGTCTGCAGTAAATGTCATTTCATTTTTAAGATCATTTAGATTGTGGTTCTGTTTACTGAACTGGAAGACCAATTTTCAGTATTTTCAATAATTTAAAATTTAGATAACTGTTGAGATGTTAAAACAAAAATACGTTTTTCCAACTCACTCGTTATTGAAAACTATATAATTTTACGTTACATATAAACATAATAATTCGAAAGTTCACTTTGATACCATAGCACAGATTTTTTCTAATTGTTTGACCACTATTTCGCCTTTCCGGGCTGTTTTTATTTTTAGTCTTTGAAAAAAATAAATGTGTAGGCATGTGCCTAATGTACCTATAGAAAGCTACACCAGTGTTTTTATGCAAATTCTCAATAAAAATGCAGTTTATGTTAAAAAAGCAAATATAACTATGTTTTGCTTTTTAGAATTTTCTTACATCAGTGGATTTCATCTGAAAAGATAAAGAAAATATCTCCTGATAAAATACATTGCATTTTACAACATGACAAAACTGTAATTAGTAAAAAGTATTGCACGTGAATGGAAATCAAAGAAACCTATCTGTTTTTTAATTGTCTAAGCGAAATGTTTATATTTTATTATACAATTTTTACTTAATTCTCAATAAAAAGTTTTAGTTAAAAAAAGGAATATATATTAATATATATCTAATAATAATAATTTCAACAAATTTTATCAAAAGTTGTTGCAAATTGTTTAATACAGTTTATCCTATCACCAGACTTACATTGTGGTATAAACTGCCTATCGAACTTTAACACTCACACAGCCCATCACCGCGTGGGTTCGTATCCCGGCAGGGTCATTAGGATTTTTTATGTGAGGAAGCCTTCCAGCTGGCTTGCGGTAGGTCGGTGGTACTACCCGAATGCCTCCGTGCATTCCGGGTCTTCCCCCTCCTGTAATTAGCTGGACGTCGCTATATGACTGAAATACTGTCGAAGCGACGGTAAACTCAAATAGTCAAGTCAAGTCAAGCCTTAGTCAGAAATAATAGGATAAATAGAATACTTGGTAAGTGTTGAATGAAGATAAGTTTATCCTGCTCGGTTTAGAAAATATAAAACGCTCGTCAAGGATCGCGGTTTATTTTTAATCTTTTCGGATGAAATTCACTGATGTAAAAAAGAAATCTTAAAATGTAAAAATAAAATGCAAAACATAACATGTTTGCATTTTTTAACTAAAACTGCATTTTTATTGAGAATTTGCAAAAATAAATATAAAATAAAAAACTAGAATGTGAGTCTTTGCAACTTCAAAAGTTGGTAAATATACTTGTTTGTATACTGTCTAACACAAAGGAATCTTAATATTTGGGTGTGTTCCTTAACATCCAATATAAAAGAAATGAAAATAAGGAAATGTCCAACTCAGTGTCGTCAATGCGCAACATTTCGGACTTCATCGGAACAGTACATGTGCCGAATGAACCACAAAGGAGAGAACAACATCACAGCATACTACCTGTACATGACAGCATATTAATGGACAGGATGTAATTCTAATCAACCGATCACAATGTCAAGTGGACATAACAGAAGGACAACGCACCACACAGCAAGTCAATGACACACGAAGAAAACTGCAACACACAGCAAGTCAAGTGCACATTACAGAATGACAACTGCATCACACAGCAAGTCAGGTGAACATCACAGAAGGAAAACTGCACCACACAGCAAGTCAATTGAAAATCACAGAAGGACAACTGCACCACACAGCAAGTCAGTTGAACACCACAGAAGGAAAACTGCACCACACAGCAATTCAAGTTGATGTAACAGAATGACAACTGCATCACATAGCAAGTCAGGTGGACATCACAGAAGGACAACTGCACCACACAGCAAGTCAAGTGGACATCACAGAAGGAAAACTGCACCACACAGCAATTCAAGTGGATGTAACAGAATGACAACTGCATCACACAGCAAGTCAGGTGAACATCACAGAAGGACAACTGCACCACACAGCAAGTGAATTGAACATCACAGAAGGAAAACTGCACCACACAGCAATTCAAGTGGCTGTAACAGAATGACAACTGCATCACATAGCAAGTCAAGTGGACATCACAGAAGGACCACTACACCACACATTAAGTCAAGTGGACATCACAGAAGGACAACTGCACCACCCAAAATGGCAAATCAACCCCACATGATGATATTACAGCCCCATATAATGACTTAACAATCACGCATAATGTCTTTACAACCTCACACAATGACATTACAACTCCATATGATAATATTACAACCTTACATGATGATACTACAACCCCACATGATGATTTAACAACCCAACAAGATGACATTACAGCCTCACATGATGATATAACAACCCAACAAGATGACATAACAACCCCACATGATGATAATACGATCCCTCAAAATGCTATATGGACCCATCTAAACATCAATACCGAACATAAGACAGCTGTGGCGTTCCATATCCCACCGACAGTATTTAAGTCTTTTGGAGACAATGTCTACTTGAGACAAATGTAGTGTTGTCACACTGCACAGTATCACGTCGTAGACAGTTGGCATGATACCACACCCAGTCACATTATCCGGACACCGGGCCATCAGTCCTGGAACTACCCTTATTAAGCTGAGCGCCAACCAAGGGAGCTATACCAGTACCTATGTTTACGAATTTGGCAAATACAAGAATTGAATAATTGATATAACGTTTTTAAACAACCTACAGATCATGTGTTATCTCGTTTGGTTTGGTATTTCCGGGGTATTCCTAGCCTTGATATCTTCCGCTGACACCGACTTTTTTAAACCATTATTTTTTTTACATATTTCGTTCTTTCCTTAATGTCAATCAGTTGATATTTTCTGATTTTTCAACTAATTCAAACAAGATAAATAAATTAAAAAAACAGCCATCACATAAATTGATTGAAATCTGAAAAGAAATGAGCCGACGGTCAAAAAATGCGCGAAATTTATGTGTTACATCCATATTTGGAAAAGACGTGCACGTGTGTGAATACTTTAACAACACGCTGACGTAACACTTATATGGCGCCATCTTCTGATATAGCAGCATAACGTAGTAATAGGGCTTGGGCAAACTCTAAGTTAGTCAGTGTTAATTAAGTATAGGTTAGTGTTTTTTTACTAAGCATTAAGTCCATTAAATCGGTGTGGCGCGGCAAAGCCGCGCGATCGATTTAATGGACTTAATGCTTACTAAATAACACTAACCTACTTAGTGTTTGAAATTATGTTTTGAAATTTAACGCAGTCGCACATTCCAAATATAGTATTGATTTTTTAGACTCCGCCCTATCAACCTGTTCCCGGCGTGAATTACATCACGTGACATGTAACATGTTATGTCAAAGGTCAATGCGTCGCTCTAGCTGTGTATATCTGTGTAGATCTACGCTCCAAATGAGCATTGAACCGGAAGCCGACTTTGATCTCTTCGGCAAAAAAGTGGTGATTGCAATTTGAATAAAAGATACTGTTTAGAAAGGTTCATATATCTGCACCTATATATGTATATTATTTTTTTATTTCAGTAACCCTTGTTTGTAAGTGTGTTTTTTTTTTCTTCTCTTCTCATTATTTATATACATTTTTAAATTTGAATTTATTTTATCGGATTTTAGCTTTGTTTAGTAATTAGTTATATATTGCCCATTCTGTGTTAACATGTGTAGACATTGAAATTACACAAGTGTCTTTAAAGCGATAACCCATACTAATGTTGTTAGAACTTGTGGTCAAACCCTCTTACTTATTTTTTAAAATCTTCAATGTTGTATCATCATTACTTAGGCAATAATACATGTTTAAACTAAACTAAGCGGAAGGGTAGAGTTCTTTTGTTATTTTGGATTAATCAGAATGCTGGTGAGTAAATGTTTGTTCTCTATGGTTGCTGTGTATTTATTTTTTGTCGATGTTCATGCGTTCACATCAAAAATCCCTGTAACACGTTACACATGCGTGGACTAAGACCACAATTTAAATTTACTATATGTTCTATATAAGCATACATACAAATGACAATTTCTGTAAGGGACATTGGCATCCAAACTTACCCTCATTAGATAGATCTATTCAAGAGAAATAATTCTGTACATTTTAAACATGGAGTCACCCGACTACTTTTTGACCTATTTAAGGCCAAATAACATGCGTATGAATTTAGTGCACCGGTCGGCCATTTCACGCCAATTTTCTCAAAAATTCCCCCCTCAGTAATGCTAAACTATTAAGATTGTTGTGCAATAAGGCCTCCAAATTGGGCATTTTATGACTATTTTAACTGTTCTATAGAATTCAATCCTTTATTGCATGTCTTTCAGTCAAAATCTCACCTTAATTCAGCATTAAATAGGGTCACTTTTTTCTGTGTAGGCACATCCGGTAACCAAGGGCAGGTAATTGTGGTCTTAGTCTATTTTGGTGAACACATAAAGCTCCGCTTCTCGACACATCTTGACGCACATGCGCAGTGAAGGTGCTTGAAGCTGGTTTTAAATTGATCAGTTGATTTAGCGGAATAGTGTTTAGTGACAAGTTGATGAATTAAATGGAGACAAAATTTTGAAACAATGGAATGATTTCATTGGACAAAATATAATTTCAAACAATAAGAGAGAATTTAACAGTTAAGAAGCCGTCACTCGCTACGCTCGTTCCGGCTTCTTAACTGTTAAATTCTCTCTTAATAAACACTAACTATAACGAATACAGTCGTCTCCATCGTATGTACAAGCATTATTGAAATTTAACTCACGAGGCTACACGCGTCGACGAATCTATTGCATGGTAGCATTTACGGTTTTATTCCCGTGACTGTACACGAAATAAAAAAAAGAAGAATTTTGATATGCAGAATTAATAGGTTTAAGTTTAATTGCTTATATTTTGAAAACCTATAAAACTAGACCTAAATATGCTACAATTGAATTGTAGGGATTTTCAGGACATTTATTTTGGTACCTAGAATACTAAACTTGGAATCTCTCAGCCCCTCACCGCTGTGGGTTCGAATTCCGGTAGGGACTTCGGATTTTTCATGTGAGGAAGCCTTCAAGCTGGCTTGCGGTAGGTCGGTGGTTATATCCGCGTATCTCTGTGTACTCGGGGTCTTCCGCCACCTGTAATTAGCTGGACGTCTCTATATGATTGAAATACTATCACAGCGCCGGTAAACCCCAATAGGTAGGAAATATAATATATATTCTTTCTAACGGTATTGATCTTTACATTTCAAAATGTTGCAGAAAGTCCTATCATTCGTATCAACGAATGAAATCTAGTTATTCTTTTTTTCTTCCTCTTATATTTGTGTTAATTTCGAGGTGTTGCCATTGACTCAGAACAATGAAAATTTTATGGCATATATTTCAAACCATGAGCTTTCGGATGCTATGAATTTTATGTTCATACGACGTCATATAACGTCAGATTTGACGTCAGGTGAAAAAGTTTGTACGCGATCTACAGCCATTATTTCTGGACCGATTTTCATCAAAATTGCATCCCGGTGTCCGTTTTTCAAAATTCGAAAAGTCCATGGTTCTATAGCGAATCCAAGATTCGAACCAAGGTCGTAAATTTTTAAATGCTTATAAAATCTGTCCTATTTAAGATAGAAAGTTGATATTTAATCAGTATATAGGTCTCTAAAAGTTTTAAACATTTTATGAAAATAAATGTCATATGACGTCACGTGACGTCATTATATGATAATGTATTTCTAATATTAACAGAATATTTCTATAGTTGAAATTGTCGAAGGGCAATGAAAATTTAATGACACATGCTTCAAAGCTAAATTTTGAGTTCTATATTTCATATGCCTATGACGTCATATGACGTCACACTTGAAATATGCCACAAAGTTTGTACGCGTCTACAGCCATTGTTATGAACGAATTTCATCAAATTTTCACAAAATGTTATATAAGTTCTAGTTGTGCATCCCGTGTCCGTTTTCAAAATTCGAAAAGTCCATTGTTCTATAGCGAATTCAAGATCGAACAAGGTCGTAAATTTTTAAATGCTTATAAATCGGATTTATTTAGATATAAAAGTGATATTTGGTCAGTATATAGGTCTCTGGAGTCTTAAACATTTTGTGAAAATAACGTCACATGACGTCACTGACGTCATTATATGATAAGTATTTCTAATATTAATAAAGTATTTCTATATGTTGAAATTGTCGAAGGGCAATGAAAATTAATGACAAATGATTCAGACGCTGAATTTCGATTTCAATGATTTTCAGAACCTATGACTCTATGACGTCACATTTGAAATTTACTACGAAAGTTTGTACACGGTCCAGAGCCATTATAATGTGCCGATTTTTATCACATTTTCACAGAATGTGTATATTACGTTCTTATTGTGTTACGGTGTCCGTTTTTCAACATTCGAAAAGTCCAAGCATCTATGGCGGATCCAATATTCGAACCAGGACGTCAATTTTTAAATCTTATAAAACTGTCTATTGAGATAGAAAGTTGAATTTTGTCAGTTAGTAGGTCTCTGGGTGTCTAACATTTATGTGAAAATAAACGTCATATGACTCACGTGACGTCATTTTTATTATTATTATTCTTTCTTCTTCTAACTAAACGTTATTTTAATATGTTGCAATAGTCCTAGACATGAAATTAGGGTTATTAGTCACGTGAGAAATTTGTTTCATGATTGTCAGCAGCCTATGACGTCACATGAGTCACAGCTAAAAAGTGAAAATGGTGTTTTCGCTTACAGCCGTCATTTATAGTCGATTTCTTCAAATTTTCACAGATGGTACATCTGAACTAGGTGTGCATACTGTCAGCTAACGAAATTCCGAAAGACCGAAGTTCTGTGGCTGAAATAACATTCGAACATAGGACCGAAAATTTCATTTTAGATTAAGACTTCAAGATGAGATAGAAAGTAGAAACTTCACAGTTTGCAGTTCTGCAGAATTTCTCAATATATTTTGATTCCGACGTCATATGACGTCATGTGACGTCATAAGCATACTTCTTAAATTTATTTAGGGCAAATGATTTCGAAATGATGCCAGTGTTCAGAATATGAAAAATTCAGATTATGACAGTAAATATGCGCTTTTGAACAAAAGCATCTTCAGCACCCTATGTCGTCATATGACGTCAGAGCTAAAAATAGTGAAAAATGGTGTTCACGCTCTACAGCCGCCATTTATGGTCGGATTTTCTTCAAATTTTCACAGATGGTACATCTTGAAACTAAGAAGGTGTGCATATCCTGTCAGCTAACCGAATTTCCGAAAGACCGAAGTTCTGTGGCTGAAATAAGATTCGAACATAGGACCGAAAATTTTATTTTAGCATTAAAGAGCTTCAGGATGAGATAGAAAGTTGAAACTTACACAGTTTGCAGTTCTGCAGAATTTCTCATATATTTTGATTCCTGACGTCATATGACGTCATGTGACGTCATAAGCATTCTTCTTAATTTTTATTTTAGGGCAATGATTTCGACATGATGCCAGTTGTTCAGAATAATGAAAATTTCAGAGTTATTGCAGTAAAGTATGCGCTTTTGAGCAACAGCATTTTCAGCACCCTATGACGTCACGTGACGTCAGAGCTAAAAATAGTGAAAAATGGTGTTCGCGCTCTACAGCCGCCATTTATGATCAGATTTTCTTCAAATTTTTATTGATGGTACATCTTGAAACTATGGGGTGAATATTTTGTCAGCTAACCTTAATTCCGAAAAACCGAAGTATTGTGGCTGAAATAAGATTCGAACATAGGACCAAAAATTTCATTTTAGGGTTAAAGAACTTCGGGATGAGATAGAAAGTTGAAACTTACACAGTTTGCAGTTCTGCATAATTTCTACATATATTTTGAGTCGTGACGTCATATGATGAGCGCGTACAAGCTTAGGTAGCTTTTTTCAACCCTGAGGTCACGTGACATCATATGAAGAAAAAAAATGCTGCAATCAAAAGCGCCAAAGTCACTGTGCATACTGTTAAAATTTCATGCTGCTGTCTTGTCGGTAACCTGTTTTAATTTGAACCTCAAAAGGAAGAAAAAAGTAGAATAATGATAATAAGAAAAAAAACATAACAAACCCAATAGGTCTTTCTGCTTGAGGCAGAAAGCCCTAATAATAATAAGAATAAACATAACAAACCCTATACGTTTTCCGCAGGTTGCGGAAAGCCGTAATGAGTCACAAGCGGGTTTTAAGCGCGGCTACTCAGCAGTAGACAATGTCTTTTGCTTACAGGCAATGGTGCAAAAATATTTATCAAAGAAATGTGGTCGGTTTTACTGTTTGTATGTTGATTTTCGAAAAGCATTTGATAAAATCAGTCATCACCAGTTATTTAAATGTCTGGAAAAAAAGGGTATACATGGTTGATTTCTTTACATCCTAAAAACAATGTCTTGTATTAAAGTTAAACAACCGAACGTTAAAACCGGTTTATTTAATAATGATAGTCCTAACAATAATTGTTATATTAACGCTGATTACATAACCGACATGTTTACATGCAATATTTCCACAAGACAAGGTGATAAATCAAGTTCTACAATTTTTTCACTTTTCATTGACGAGTTATGCACACAATTATATAACACTTGTGGTATAGGTATATTTATCAATAATGAAATTCCGGATATTATATGTCTAATGTTCGCCGATGATGTTTCAAACTGTGCGGAAACGGTCAATAAGTTACAACAGCAACTTAATTGTATTGATGTCTATTGCCAATCTACTGGAATGGAAGTCAATCTTGATAAAACTGAAATAATAGTTTTTCGAAATGGAGGATCTTTAAAACATACTGAGTGTTGGAAATTTCGCGGACAGACAATAAGAACAACGTCCATGTATAAGTATATGGGGTTACTATTTACACCAAATTTATCCTGGAATCAAGCCGTAAATAAATTATCAATGCAGGCACAAAAAGCCATTTACTCAATATACAAGTTCCAGCGACCTTTGGTTACTTTAGACCTCAAGAATTGTTTAATATATTTGATTCAATGATATCCCTTGTTTTATGCTATGGGTCTCAAATATGGGGTTATGAATATTATGATGTTATAGAATCTGTCCATTCAACTTTTTGTAATCGATATTTAAATGTTAATAAGAATACTAACAACTGCATCGCATTAGGTGAATGTGGACGACTCCCTTTCTATATCAAATATTTAACAAATTGCATAAGATATTGGTGCACCTTAATCCAGATGCCACGATACAGACTTCCCCGTAATTGTTATCTAATGTTAAAGTCTCTTGATGATGTTAACAGATCTTGCTAGGCCACTAAAATAAAAAAATGTTTTATTTAAGTATGGATTTGGTTATGTATGGATTTCACAGAATGTCGGTGATAAAAATGTATTTGTTTCTCATTTCAATCAACGGATTAAAGATTGTTACACTCAGAAGTGGCATGAAGACATTACAACATCAAGTTGTTGTCACCATTATAAACATTTTAAAACCCAATTGAATCCGAACGTTACCTTTGTTTAAGCATAAAAAGAAAATTTAAAATAGCATTAGCCAAATTTCGATGTTCAAATCACAAACTTATCATTGAAGTTGGGAGATATACACATATACCAGAAGAACATAGAATTTGTAAATATTGTTCATCAAATAATGTACCTATCATTGACTGTGAATTCCATGCCTTTTTTCATCGTAAAAAATATGAAAATATCAGAGAACACTTTTTGTACACATGGTACACCTCAGGATACACACTCCACCATTTTTATCATTTATTAAGTAGCAATGATGATTCAATTATCAATAATGTATCTTGTTACATATATCATTTACTGAATGCAATAAACTCAGGGGATTACTAAAGTATGATAATAATTATTTCTTATATTAACTTAGATAATTCCATCTATGCTCAAATGTTATAAAAGACTGGTATTAGAAAACACAACTCTCTACATTGTTATATTCATATATGTATAATGAAATGTATTATGGGCCGGAGGCCTTAATTTGCTTAATAATGGAATTTGTATTGTATTGTATTGTATTGTATTGTATTGTATTCTATCGAAACCGAGTCCATCTCTCAGTATACACGTAATCGATAAAGCTACGGAATGGAGTTAATTATCTCATAAGTGGGAATGTTTCACTTCTTTTATCCATTTATGTAATGAAAATGATACTTTAGTTCATTAAATAAGTTATTAATTAACCCGCGTCGGTGAATTTATGGAACGTCGGGGTTTTTTTCCGTAAACTTTAAGCGACACTAATGGCTATACACTATTAACCTATATATATTCTGAAAGAACATAGTTTCCAGTTTCCAAAAATAGTATCTTCAAGAAAATCTATCCATAAATAAAAAAGATACAGCGATTTAAAAATCAACATCTCCGATCGGAATTCGCTATGACAGGGGAAAGATCGATCGATACCTGTCCGTTGTCGGAAATTTCAACCGTCCGACCGGAGAAAAACGATCGTATTATCTCGATACCTTCTTTATTTCTCAGAAACATTGAGTGGTTGTTTATTGTTATCACCTGAACTTAGAATGCAAAATAATTATTGATTTTGATGACGACGATGACGTTATTTGCGTGAATTTATTCGTGTGATTAATTATAGTGTAATCGGGGTAAAAACAAATAGCCTCTTCGATTTGTAGTCTTCTCGGAATGGAAGCCTGCTTCTTCCAGATTAGAAATAGGTTGACAAATCGAATAAACTTGGAACGGAAGTTCTCTTCTACATCTTGAATACGATGGAGATGCAAATCGAACGTGAGAGCAGACGGAAGTAACAAAAAACATGGCTCAAGTGCGTTATATAACGTTTGAATAAATGGAAAGGTGTCGTATAATAGTTAGTATACCAAAATGCTCGAAATTTATCGACCATTCGATTTCGTGTAGTGAAATGGGGACACAAAACTGATTTTTTTCCTTTGTAACACTCTTTTAACGTGATTACGAAGTTAATCGATGTTCCCCAAGAAGAATAGGAATACTTTCGAGCATACGA
>CM037780.1:1875256-1925256 GCA_021229015.1 Solen grandis | reverse complement strand
TGAATATGCATACCAAAAATTAAAGTTGTATATTGAATAGTAGAGAAGTTATGGCCAATGTTAAGATTCCGAACAATGACAACGTTGACACCGGAGTTACGACAATAGCTCGATTTTTTCTTTGAAAAACAGACAAGCTTATAAAATCACACTCATATCATGTAGACATGAACGGAAAAGATCAAATAATTATATCAATGAAGACCTAAGCAAGTTAAATAGACAGTTATAGGACACATAAAAAGACAAATATCTAAAGGTGTATGGACTAGAGATGGGACCATCTACCATAAAATCAATAGGACAGAATCGGGAGGATATACTTTTTTGAATTCAAACAGTGGATGGAAAACCAGCCAACGAACATACCAACAATATAGCGGAACTTTTGATGGACAGTATACAATCCCACTGCTTTAACACAATATAATTATTAAAAGACGCACAATATAATTATGATCAGACACACATAAAATGTGCAACTATGTCGGGGGGGGGGGGGGGACCAAGTGGCTTGGTCATACAATTTTCTAGGCTATATTTTGTGAAAATACTGTGGTTTGGGTAAATTTTTGGCTCTGTAGTGGAAAGCCCCATTGTGAGCCCCTTACTGAAATAAAGTTCATCACCTGACCAGTCACCAGGCCCCTACTGTTTCCAAAACCCCCTACTGATAAAGCATTCGCTGTCACCTGACATCATCATTAAGTGACTGTGACTACTTTAATCCGAATCAGTCAGACACTTTCAGTTTTTAGCTCACCTGAGCATAGCTCAGGGTGAGCTTTTGGGATACTTGATTGTCCGTCGTCCGTCAACAATTTTGATGTTTACACACTAGAGGCCACAATTTTGATCCAATCTTCCTCAAACTTGGTCAGAATGTTTGTCTTGATGATATCTTGAACCCTTTCGAAAATGGGTCAGGTTGGATCCAAAAGTAGGTCAGTAGGTCAAATCTTAGAAAAATCTTGTTTACAGACTAGAGGCCACAATTTTGATCCAATCTTCTTCAAACTTGGCCAGAATGTTTGTCTTGATGATATCTTGAACCCTTTCAAAAATGGGTCAGGTTGGATCAAAAAGTAGGTCAGTAGGTCAAATCTTAGAAAAATCTTGTTTACACACTAGAGGCCACAATTTTGATCCAATCTTCTTCAAACTTGGCCAGAATGTTTGTCTTGATGATATCTTTTGTGGATGGGGTCAGAAAATTCCTGAACATTGTTTCACCTCAACATCTTAATTCTAAAGCAATCTGTATTGTACAGGCAATGAATGATACTTTTCTCAGGTGAGCGATCTAGGGCCATCTTGGCCCTCTTGTTTACTGAGAATACAATTAAGCGCCTGAATGTCACAGACATAAATCCAAGCCCGACAGGTTGTTTTAATGTTATTACAGGGTATGTCTAATTTTTTTTTTTTTTGTATAAGAGAAAAATCTTCACACATTTTTTCTT
Source organism: Solen grandis (assembly GCA_021229015.1). Lineage (NCBI taxonomy): Eukaryota > Metazoa > Mollusca > Bivalvia > Adapedonta > Solenidae > Solen > Solen grandis. Next base: position 1,923,793 of record CM037780.1, on the reverse strand, counting down.
AATATTACAATAAGTACATTGCCCCACTCTCTCTCCTAAACAATTTAAGATTTACATGAGTATGTCTTTAAATAAAATAGAAACAAATATGAAATTACAAATGCACAAGAATAGATAAGTCAATGTAATTAATAACTTATAATTTTTTTTTTTTAAAAACTGCCTTGTCCCAAGGAAAAATAACCTTATAAATTACTTTTATTTGTGTACGATATTTTCTTTCTTTTTTAATTTTATTCATTTTTATAGGTTAAATGAAATTTTGATATTACAAAGTTCTCCAGCTGGACTGAATTTGCAAGCTAGCCTTGCAGCCTGCTGCATAAAACATGGACAACCATTTTTTTATTTATTTTTTTTATTGGTAAATACAGCTGCAGTAATGAAAATGGTTTGAAGATAATAATTTTATTACACGCAGTAGTTATTCAATAACATGACTTTGCACAGCTATACGCTATTTTTGACCCAAGCAATATTGACCATGTCACATCCAAATGGTCACTATGAAGAAATGAAAAATAAATATTGTGTTGTATGCCTAAAAGTAAACCTTTGCAAAATCTAAACAAAATTTACCATCCAGTTGCTTTTTTTTTCCTTTCTTTTTTTATCTAAAGGTATCATTTTTAGAAATATGAAAAAAAACACCAAACAATTATGTCATATCCTCCTTTCAAAAAAATGTTTTACTACTGATTATTGGTTATAAACAAAGCATTCGGCAAACAAACCATGATTTTTCAACTAAAAATACTTGAAATATGTAATAAATTCTTACCATACCAAACCCATTTTACACACTGGTCTAACGTTTCTTTTTTTCTTAAATTTAAAACAGTTTACATTGTGACCTAAAAAAAATACAGCATCTCTTTTTACCTTTTATATATAAAAACATAATGTAAGCAAATGTAAATAAAAACAGATGGAAATGTTTGAGAATACAGAAATAGAAACAAAACACTAAAGGGTAGAACAACTGAGAACATAGATTGACCGCATTTTAGAATAGGCTAAGAGGTGCCTTTCTTTGTCGATTTTTCGCATAAGGAAGACGCCGAAGATGCTTCAATTATACTTGCATCTGGTATTGATGTACGTGTGGTGGCATTGAAATGTATTGAGCTTTGAAACAAAAGTATGATTTAAGACAATATTGCACATTATTTAATCATAAAACATACATTTTAGTCATTTGGTGTTGTTGTTTTTTTCTCTCTCTCAAATGTACTTACAAGCACATTAATCTTGCTTAGTTCTTAAAAGTGAACTTAAAATGTCATTAACTTTGCACTCTGGTACCTTTAAGCAAGAAATGGATACAAAGGAATGAAAACAAAATTTCATGACCTTTAAGGTATTAGCACCCTAATAGCCATATTCCATATCTTGCCACTGGATAGTAATATTTCTATAAAAAAATTGACACTTTGAAAACATTCAAAAATGAAAATATTTCTCCAAGAGTTCTTTTTCAACTTTTATCCAATTTGGGAGAGATAATTATCTGTATTTAAAGTTAACATTGAAGTCTATGAGAAATATATATTTTCTTTGAATATGAAAAACTAATTTTAAAAATTAAAAAATTTCATGAAAAAAATCTTAATTTCCAACAGAGGACAGCATGCTCGCTATTCAAAATGCTTGTTACCAACAAATCAAATGAAATCTATTACAATTCTTGCACTTCATATACCCTGTACATAATAATAGTCAAAGTTGACATACCTTGATAGTCTGATACCCCTTAATATTTTTATGAAGTCTGAAATCAATCCCATGCCTAGTTACTGAGACATAAGCATAAAACACTGCATGCAAAACTTTTACCATAAATCAAAAGTTACAAAAGGGCCATAATTTGCATAAAATTCAGTCCAAAAGTTATCCTCCTTGGTTTTCTGATACTCCTGAAGTCACTCCTTAATTTTCTAGTCAATTCCACAAGCAATTTCCGAGATATAAGCTGGATAGTAGCTTGAATGCAAAAATTTAATCAAAATTCTGAGTTAAAAGGGGGCCATAAGTTTTAATATATTCCATCAAGCGTTACCTCCTTTATAGTTTGATACCCCTAAACATATTAAAGATTTTTCAAATTAATCCCATGCCTGGACTCTGAGATGTAAGCATGAAAGTACCTTGCATGCAAAACTTTAACCAAAATTTCTAAGTTAAAAGGGTCATAACTTGTAATATATTCCATCAAAAATGGTCTACCTTGATATTATGATACCCCTAAACGTATTAAAGATGTTTCAAATCAATCATATGCCTGGATATTGAGATATTAGCATGAAAGTACCTTGCTTGCAAAACTTTAACCAAAATTTCTAAGTTTAAAAAGGGGCCATAACTTTTAATAAATTCCATCAAAAATGATCTACCTTGATATATGATACCCCTTAACATATCAAAGATGTTTCAAATCAATTGCATGCCTGGATACTGAGATATAAGCATGAGAGTATCTTGCATGCAAAACTTTAACCAAAATTTCTAAGATAAAAAGGGGCCATAATTTGTAAAATATTCCATCAAGAGTTATCTACCTTGGTTGTCTGATGCCCCAAAACATATTCATAAACTTTCAAGTCAATACCATGAATGGTTACTGAGGTACAAACTAGATAGTAGCTTGCACACAAAACTTTAACCAATTTTCTATTGCATGCAAAACTTTAACCAAAATTTCTAAGTTAAAAAGGGGCCATAATTAATATTAAATTCAGTCAAGAGTTATCTTCCTTGGTTGTCTAATGCCCCTGAACATATTTATAAACTTTCAAGTCAATACCATAAATGGTTATTGAGATATAAGGTTGATAGTAACTTGCATGCAAAACTTTAACCAAAGCTGCAATGCTGCCGCCGACACCAGGGTGACTACAATAGCTCTCATATTCTTCGAATAGTCGAGCTAAAAATGGAGAATGTCACAGTAATTTATAGGGGAGATAACTCATAACAGCAAAATTATCAAGGGGAGATAATAAAAGAACTATCACATTTCATGACATGTCAATATGCCCTTAAGATGTCCATTGTTTGACATTTTAAAAGCTTATATTGAGAAGTTATATGCATGGCTTTGATGGCTATTAGGATTCTACAAGACCTTGAAGGTTGTTGTTCTAAACTATACAAGTATTTGAAGAAGTTACTACCGTCTACTAGTCTAATATGGACATACAGTGATAATTATCCAATGTAGTTAAACATTATCTACTTATACAATATATTCTTAACAATTTAACCCTTTCCCTCATATAGACTCATTTTGACGCACTCAATAGGTACCACATAAAGCCTGATCTGCAGAAAACCACAGTTAAACCTTACCATATTTAATTACAAAATCCTCATTTCCAGACCACTGAGGAGCAGCGAACAGCATAAAACCTGATCAGCCTGCGAGTTACTCGCAGGCTGATCTGGTTTTATGCTGTTCGCATAGGTCTTTTCCATGGTGTCCTCTATGAGGGAAAGGGTTAAGGTTTCTAATCTTGGTATATAGGAACGGTGGTCAATATACTGTATTATGCATATATACAAAAGACATTTTTTGACAAATTGTTATCTAAAATAGAGTCACTATAAAAATATATACTCTGTTTTCCATCTACTAAATATATAATTGTTTAATATGTACATATAGTGGTAAATAACAAATATAAAAAATATATGTGTGTTGAATCTATTAAAAGTATGCCTAACAAGACACTATCGAATAAGAACTATAAGTGATGGAAAACTAATATACATGTACATATATATGCTGTATTGTATATATTGTATATGTAAAAGTTTTTGTCCAACAAGTAAATATTATATATGTGGAGGAATGTAAAGGAATGCACATATATATGACTATAAATAAAGCATTAGAACAAAGATAAAGGTGGTAAACTAAAAACTGACATGATTATAAAACATGCATGCATATGTATGTGTGTATATGTATATACATGTATAAATATATATATGTATGTGTGTATGTTTATTATAGTGTCACCGCTATTGAAAGGGCAAGCCAGTTTTGACTTATGAGACAACTCTTTGCTTTCACAAGTACCTCCCTGGTTTCCTCCTATATGCCAGGCAGGAAGACAACTGGTATCCATTATTTAACTAGCCGTATCAACCGGCCATATCAGAACGGTTGCCTGCTGGGAATCGAACCTTTGACCTCTCGCTCCTGGAGCGGATGCCTTAACCACTAGGCCACAGGATCAATTGTATGTATATGTGTGTAAGTGTATATGTACATATGTATTTTATGTATGTGCAATTCTAATAGGATTGCTATAACAAGAGTACAAGAAAGTACATAATAAATATATTTTTTTGTTTTGTATTTTGTGTGTTTTTTTATTGCTATAACAAGATAAGTACAGAGAATACATGGATGTATATAACTTGCATTATGTGTCTTTTTATGATTACTATAAACAATGAAAAAACAAACAAAAGTATTTAAGCATTTAGCACAAGTTATTCAGTGTATTTTTAAACTTTCAAAACAAACAAATACTAAGGCACCTGCATAATCCTAAGTTATCAAAAACAAATTTAAGGTCTATGATGTTGACATTTCGGTAATATGCTAAATTTTCTTCCAGTGATGGTTATGGTTCAAAAACAGGTCAAAGAAACAACTATAATACCATAAAATTAAAATGGGATCAAAAATAGCATCATTAAATGTGAGAGGCTTAGACAACAAAATAAAATGAAATCAAGGTTTTGAGTGGTTTAAAGACCACTTAATATTGTTACAGGAAGTGCATTGCAATAACAATACAGTACCGGTATGTAAATGGAGTCCCGAATGGAGAGGAGAGTCTATCTTTAGTGGAAACAACAGCCAAAAGCAAGGTGTTGCAATTTTGATTAACCGAAATAGTAATATAAAAGTAATTAATCATACACACATAGAAATAGGAAGAATGTTGAAATACGAGATCAAAAAAATGAAAATGAAGTAACTTTGATAAAATTTGGCCAAAAAAAAAATTCTAGATAATGATGGGAAAACCTTTTATCTGAGGTGGGGATAATAATACAATATTAAACTTCAGTTTAGATAAGAAAAACAGAAAACCAGACACACATAAAAAATGTAAAGAAAAAATACACAATTAGCTCATGTGACCTTGTTGATATCTGGTGGTTAAAACATCCTTATAAAAAACCAATTTACTTGGCATGCAACCAAAAAACCTTTTGTATACTCTCACCTAGATTTTTTCTTAATATCAGACAACCTGATCAGCTATGTAGCTCAAGTTCAAATACACCTGGCTTTAAAATGGACAATTCTGCAGTATCCATTACTTTTGATATGTTAAAAATAGAAAAGGGTCCTAGCTACTTTAAAATAAATAATTCACTGATAAAAGAAAAGGAATATCAAACAAAAATTAAATCATGAATACAGGAAACATCTACCTTAAACAAAGACTGTTTGTTTATTTGGTTTAACATCCCACCGACAGTATTTCAGTCAATTGGAGACGATGTCTACTTGAGACAGATATAGTGCTGCCACACTGCAGTATCACATGGTTATGTGGCATGATACCACACCCAGTCACATTACAGACCTGTGAACTTTATTCGGTCTGAAAGTGGGAGATCTGTGCTCCCAAAGTGGGAGATTGGGTTGTGTGAGAGGGAGATTTTTCGCAGCGCGTTTTTTTCGCACTACAGTAATAACAAAACACATTTTTTTTATTATTCATTTACTTTTATTTCATTTTTTATTACTTATTAACTAATTACTTACAACATGTAAAAATGTTTGCGCCAACACATTCGCCAAATGAGAAAAATTAGAGCCAAATTTAAGAAGTGGCTCCAATATGTTTTCAGAATACTTTATTGTCTTTATATTCTGGTATGATATATGCATTTGTTATACTTGGACTGTCAAAGACATATTCAATTGGTGCATAATATTTAAAAATAAAAATTTTAAAATTTAAAAATATGTTGAAATAAAAACATTACAAAAACTGTCATATAATTCTAAATGTTAATTAAATTAATTTAATTCACATTTATTTTATAAATAAATTAAAAAAAAAAAAATAAATCAATTTTTTTTACATTAATAACCAAACATCAACAAAAGACCAAAAAAAAATGTGTTCATACAAAATCATAAATATTAACCCGACTAAAAATATTATATGAAAATATCAAGTGAAAAAAAAAAAAAAAAAAAAAGATACTTGGGTACGTTAAATATTGGGTACGTTTTGGTTTGGATACGTTTTGACTCGCTCCATTAGCGATTAGCATCGAGTCATTTATATACATCGGTACATCTATGCTATTTACCAGTTGGAATCTAGCTAGGTTAACCAATTAATCAATTTAAATGTTTTAAAAGAAACGGTAGTAAACATTGCTGATGTTTTTCGCAAATGGCCGCCATTGTGATGATTGCGCAATTTCATAACAGTTCCAAATGCAGGTATAAACAAAAGTCAGTAGAGGGTGTGACAAATGTAAACAAGTTATAAGCTGCCAATACTATCCGAGTATTCCACATCTTTGCATAATTAGGAAGCCTTAAAATGCGTGTTGATTGGATAATCCCACAGCAGGTGCTGGTTACTTTAAGTAGTATACAGTGTAGAGCGACCTGTATTTTTGTGCATTACGGAACTTAAACAACCGCGGTACTAATTTACTGATTTCTTCTTCGTATGCGCCAAACAAAGTTGATAAGCGGTATATTGGGGGCCTTGAGATCAAAGGCGGTAGATTTCTGGTGTTGGTCGGTAGACCGGGAGATGCAAGCAATTATCGGTAGCTCCCGCTCAAAATCGGGAGAGTTCACAGGTCTGGATGTGTGTGACATAATTTGTGATGTGATCTTCCCTTACATTATTTCACTGATTCAGCTCAATTTTTGCATATATGCATTAATAATGACACGTAGATGTGCAATACATTTATTTCAAAAGCCAAGAGGCTCATCAACTTGTTAAATCTATTGTTTTGCGTGTTGATCATTTGTTGGCATTCTCAGCTGACTATCTAGATATGAATCTCATTTTAAATTGCAGCATAGATGCGACAGCAGAGACTGGACAGCTAGGACGCTTAGTTAATCATGAGGATAGACCAATGATCAATGCTGTAATGAAGAACATAGATGGCAATTTGGTGCTTTTTTCTTTTCGGTTTGTATGATTTCTCTTTTAAATTTTTTTTTTTTTTTGATTTTTAGGGTAATAGAGGTATTATAGAGGTGACACATTGGAATCATCTGTCTGTTCATCTGTCTGTCTGTCTCACTTTTTCAATCATGCTTCAGGTGAGACATGTGTTTCAAGGAGCACTCTTGTCATTGAATAGAACTTGAATTTGAATGTAAAATTCCCAAATGTTGTTTTTACTCAAATCCTAAGCTTTCGGCATAGGGGGGATTGTTTCACTTTTGATGTGTTAAATAAGGGTTTAGGGTTTAAATGGGGAACCAGTGGCTATTTCAGCCAATCAAATTTTAGAATTGAGTCACACATGTTGTAGTCATGCATGATCAAACAAACATGTCAGACATGGTTAATAGCAAACGAAAAGCAAAACTAGTTAGAATTTTTCACACAAAAAATAAAGTAACAATGTTATTTATATAATATCCAAATAGTAATGAAACTGAAGAAAATAACCCCTTGAATTTCCAATGACCCAATTTCCATTGATGTTATGAAAGAAAAAATTACAATAAAGACTTAAATTTACGACTGGTTTTCAAAATATGCATTCTTTGGTGTTCTGACCTAATTCAGAAATGGAACTACAAGGTATGATTATGATTGCAAATGGGATGACAGTATATGCATATTAGAACCCCATGTTGTTTTGTCAAGGGCTTCTTTTTTGTGTCACCTGCTGTAAGCAGAGATGACACATATGGATCACTTCTACGTTGTCTTTGTATCTGTCCATCACAGGAGCACGTGAACATCATGCTAAATGGTCCTAAGACAACTCCATAGAGAATGTAAGCGACTGGTTGCATACGGTTTGTCATACTGAACGTACGCCATACATTGGTGTTAACAGTATTAGCTATTCAAAGTTATATAAGCATGTAGAAAACTGGTTATTTTACTGGTTATTTCCCCCTTACAGATCAAAGAAACAGGGCGGAGGTGGTACCCAATCCTGATGTTCAAAACGGGACTGAGGTGGTACTTCAAAATGGAGCTGAGGTGGTACACAATTCTGATGTTCAAAACGGGACTGTGGTGGTACACAATTCTGATGTTCAAAACGGGACTGTGGTGGTACACAATTCTGATGTTCAAAACGGGACTGAGGTGGTACACAATTCTGATGTTCAAAACGGGACTGTGGTGGTACACAATTCTGATGTTCAAAACGGGACTGAGGTGGTACACAATTCTAATGTTCAAAACGTGACTGTGGTGGTACACAATTCTGATGTTCAAGATGGAGCTGAAGTGGTACAGAATTCTGATGTTCAAAACGGAGGTGAGGTGGTACACAATCCTGACACCGGGCCAACCAGTCCTGGAACTACCCTTATATGCTAAGCACCAAGCAAGGGAGCTATAACAGTATCATATTTTATGACTTTGGTATGTCGTGGCCTCCCGCTCCTGGGGCGGATGCTCTAACCTCTCGGCCACCAGGACAGTACTAAACAAAGACTAAATTCCTAACACAATGTAGGAAATAATTAAAGAAACAGTAGAGAAATAAAATAAAAATTCTAATAAAAAAAAAAAATGGATGAACTGTTAGAGGAAAGGCTAAATAGAATCATTCTTAGATCAATAGCAGCACACATAGAAAAAAATGATAAGAATACAAAATCATTAAAGAAAAACATAATTTAAATTAAAAAAAAAGACATAATACATTAAAAGAACAGCACAAATATCATCAAAAATTATACAAAAGCGATCAAAATATTGATAATTATATTGCAAAACAATTTTCACAACAACCAAGAAAAAAAATTGAATGAAAGAAAAAGAAAAAAATACATAAGAAGAATTATTAACTCTTTATGAATGTGAAAAGCAATGAAAGAAATGAAAAACAACAAAAGCCCTGGGCCGGAAGGATGAACAGTGGAATTTCATAAAATATTTTGAAAAGAAATAAAAATGTACTTAACTGACTCATTAAACTACTCATTCAGGACAGGTAACCTAACAATGCTTAAAAAACAAGGAATAATAAAATCAACACCAAAGCCAAATAAAGACCTAGAAAACAAAGCTAATTGGAATCCAATCACTTAATTGAATATCGACTACAAAATTCTATTAAAGCCATATCAAACTGATTAAAAAAAGTAATACCAATAAATAACTGACAGTAAACAATCCAGATTTATAAAAGGGAGATACATGGGTGAAAATGTTACGACAATATTGGAGATAACTGATGGCACTCAACAATCATTTGAAACACTTATATATAATCTTGAAAATTTTGCTAAATGCTCTGGTCTAAACCTTAATATTAATGAATCAATTGTAATGAGGGTGGGTTCACTAATTTACTCAGATATAAAATTCTGCAACAATTAACCTTTTACATGTGCAACAGCTCGAGGTATAGCTTCCAATAATGACAAACAAAAAACCTTTAAAAACAATATTGAGAAAAAGATCAATGAATTTCATATATCAATAAAACAATAAGATCACAGAAAGCTTACTTTTATGGGAAAATTATTTGCTTTGCCAAAACTAATTTACCCATTTACTGTTCTAAACAACCCATTAAAGGACATGATTACAAAACTACAACCATCGTTTTTTAAGTTCATATGGAAGGAAAACCTGATAAAACCAGAAGAAATATAATCTATCAGAAATATGATAAAGAAGATACAAATAAAAATAAAACAAAATAGTAGTAAAAAAATTTTTATATTTTACATGCATGGGCAAAAATCAAAGATATATTTGAAAAAGAGAACAATAAAAAATAATAAACATTCGCATGAACAAGGAATAAAATACCTAGAACAACCACAATAAATGCTATGACTGTAATCACATAACTTACCTGTATAACATACAGGAAGGTGATCTTATAAATTATTATACACTTAAAAATGCAATAAATACAAAAACTTAATAAAAACTATGTAAAAAAGAATTTAACACAGAAACCAAACCTACTTAAAAAGAAAAAAATACTGGAAGTAAAAAAAGTCTTATAAGTTTCCTTATAGTTTATTTCTTCAAAGAAAAAGTGGAAAAAAAAGTAGTGGATTTAAAATAGTTAAACATTTTAGATATTTAAATATTATGTACAATGAGTGAAAAAAATTTTTTTCCAATATAAGATAATTAATTTTAATTGTAAACTAAAACGTGTGATTTTTGCAATTTGACAATTGGAACGATAGAGCATTTAATGTGGGACTGTGCAAATGTACAAATTTTATGGAATGATTTAAACATTGAAGAGCATATTGCCTTTATTAAAGACAAATAAATACAAATCATTCTGTATAAAATGGAAATCATTAATTGAAAAAGAACCATAACCAAACATATTTTTTTTAAATATTTTTGTATGATTTTTTATTTTGCAAAATTATGAATGATTATTTACTTATTCTTGATTCATTCATCATTACTATGAATAAATATTCATACACTGAAATAGAACACAAAAGATCAAGAAAAGTTTGTAACTGTATGTATGTGAATGAGAGAAAGAGGGACAAATGAATGTGAGATACGTGTATGAGAAAGAGGGAGTGAGTGGAACTAAAGTGGAGTTAAAACCCCATGTCTCACATGCGTAATTTAAAGTTGCACCAACAAAAGCATCAAATAATTGATACTGCACAGAAGAACCTTTTTTAATTTGATAATTTTATTTAGCAATACATTCCTTGCTTTAATACCCTTTCCCGACACTGTTTCTTGGTTAGCTGTAAAACTACCATTAAACTTAAAATGATGCCCAGATAATTGAAACAACTCCGTGGTCCAAATTTTCGTACAACCAATGCTTATCGGGCTGCAAATTCAACTTTTACACAAGACCATAACCTTAGTTTTATCAGCATTTACTTTCAAACCCCATAGGTCACAATAAACTTTTAATAAATAAGTCTATTTTGAAAATTTGTAGGACTATTTCCTAAAATACATATCATCAGCAAACAACATAATTATTAATACTTAAGATATCATCCATTTGTATTCCACCACTAATATTGTCTTGTAAGAAAACTTCAAGATCATTTATGAAGAGAGAAAATAAGACAGGGGAGAGAATCTTGCCTTGCTTCAAGCTGACTGCACACATTCCAAAAAATCTGAATACAAGTTGCATCCCCTTACACGGTAACAGAACTGTACATACTACATGTATTTATTACATTAAGCAATTTCCCATTTATATCCATTTTATTTAAACTATTCCATAAATTTATATGGTTTATGCCTTTTTCAAATCTATATAAAGCAAATATACAGCTTATGGTTGTCATTTAAATCTTTTTATGATCCAGTTCAAAATATCTATAGCATCAATAGTGGACCTCCTCTATCGAAACCCGCACTGTGCGTCACTTAAAATGTCATGTTGGTTTATCCAATTATTCTTTTATTCAAAAACCCAGTTAAGATTTTGGAAAACAACTAATGTTATACCATGCGGACAAATATAGAATAACGTCCGTGGTGTGCGAACGAAAATTAAATAACATCTGTGCAGACATGTGAAATGTATTGAAAATAACATACTTGTATCCAAATTTAATCTAAAGAGAATCCCTGTAAGATTTTAGGTATAACTTAAATCGAACGCTGTTAAGTAATCATATAAGACAGTTCCAAAAACCACTTGTTGACCGTAGCTGCTGATGCCTTGTTATGACCACTGGCTGCTGATAGCTGCGTCATCTCTGTGGGGCCCATTAAGGAGTTTATGTGTGAGATGAAATATTGATAATTTTTAACATCACTGGGATCCTTTTTCTTGTGAAGAGGTATTATTATTCTTTTGGTCAAACTGTCATGGAAGTGCACCGACTTTAATATAGCATTTTACATATCTACATGATATGTTAATATCATGCTTAGAACTCTCTTTCTGAAAACAATTTCAAAAAATCTTTTGGTTTAGCTTGCTTCAAATTCTCATGACACCTTTTACATTCATAAGACCATTTTTTCTTCTCATCAGTTGTTTATATGATGATTTTTTTTTATTACACATTTCAGATCTGTTTTATCTATCATCCTATTAAATTTATCAATCACATTCAAATACGTGCTTCATGGCACTGGTTATCAAACCAGTCCGCTTTTTTACATGATACATTTTGTTCTGTATTAACTTATGGACTTATTTTCCGAACTTTTTTACTGGCTTACTAAATAATGGCTTACTAAATAAAGAATCTGTCTCATCATGAAGTATAGACGTAAACCTTTCAATGCTCTCATCAGTAGATATATCACTATTTTTATTCAGATTAAAAATAACCCTATTAAAATCCGGGAGTTTGTGAATAAATTTCTCTGAAAAATGCTTTTCATATAACTATTCCATGACACGTGTCTTTGATCTAAAAAATAACCCTCTTTCACATCAAATTGTTAAAAGTTGATATGTTAAAAGAGAGTAATACATGAATCAGATCTGACCATTCACAAAAGGGGTGTCAGTGCATATGATGAAAAACTGAAAATATAAAAGATGATGATTTTAAGATCAAATGAGTGCTGTGACCCTCACCTAATCCAAGGGATGTGACCTTGACCTTCAAGCTACCAACCTGGTACTTGTTTGCAACACATTGTTTTGTCTTAAGGACTATACACAACAAGGATATAGCCCAGACCTGGTTTGCTTACACAAATTTTAAATGCAACTAATTGCAGTAACCTTGACCTTGAAGCTCTTTGATTTTTCATTGCTTGATATACACATGTATGTCTTTTCCTGAAAAAATGCCTGTTATACCCTTGTGCATTTTTCCCTGAAAAAATGATATTGGTATATGTCCATTGTACCATATTTTCAAACATGAAACTTGAAATGAGGAAGAAAACTGCAATTATCAGTCTGCCAACAATTTGATGTCTTGCTATTGTGAACTCAAGGAACCTGGGAAACTATTTACGGTATATACAAAAAGAACCAGTTTCTCTGTGCAAGAGAAACGTAAAAATATCACATTTATGTGAATGGAAAGAATAGCAAAATACTAGAACCGCAAGCGGTATCTTGGTTTTCGCTTTTGACCTAATCAACTTGAATACTTTATTTCAACTCAGCCACAATTTTTAATATGAAACAGAACGCAGAGGTTTTATGAAGACCTACTCTCATTTGCACAGTTTTTTTGTTTTTTGTTTTTTTGTTTGTTTTTTTAATGTTAGAACATTCAAACTCCTCTAGCGCAAATATTTCCCCATACCCTATCATCACATCACATCACATTCTGTGGTGCTGTCAACAAGGAAAAAATGCTGAAAACCGCATTTCAATTAGACTTTAACGTTTTGAGTTATAGGCAAAAGAGTGATTTTAAGCAAAGCGCCCTCTAGCGGCAAAATGAGAAACAAGAGGCCCATGATGGCCCTAAATCGCTCACCTGAGATAAATAGGTTGACCCAAGGCCAGTAGTTTTGAAGAAGATGATTTTTAAAGTTTTCATATTTTTTTTCTTTTTGTAGCCATGGCAACCAGAGTTCTTAATGGATCAAGTTTATTTTAGCAATTTTTGTGAAGGTTGACCCAAGGGTCATTCCTGTCAGGTTTAATCAAATTCAGTCCAGTGGTTTCAGAGGAAATGTTGATTAAAGTTTTCCCTATATACATATATGGCAAATAAGCCCCGCCCCTGGCGGCCATGTTTTTTACGGATCGGAATTTCTTTTAGCAACTTTGGTAGAGGTTGACCCAAGGAACATCTGTACCAATTTATTTTAAAATCTGGCCAGTAGTTTTGAAGAAGATGATTTTTAAAGTTTTCATTTTTTTTTCTTTTTGTTGCCATGGCAACCAGAGTTCTAAATGGATCAACTTTAATTTAGCAACTTTTGTGAAGGTTGACCCAAGGATCATCCCTGCCAAGTTTAATCAAATTCTGTCCAGTGGTTTCAGAGGAGATGTTGTTTAAAGGTTTCTCTATATACATATAAGGCAAATAAGCCCCGCCCCTGGCGGCCATGTTTTTTTACGGATTGGAATAATTTTAGCAACTTTGGTAGAGGTTGACCCAAGGAACATCTGTACCAATTTATTTTAAAATCTGGCCAGTAGTTTTGAAGAAGATGATTTTTAAAGTTTTCATTTTTTTTTCTTTTTGTTGCCATGGCAACCAGAGTTCTTCATGGATCAACTTTATTTTAGCAACTTTTGTGAAGGTTGACCCAAGGATCATCCCTGCCAAGTTTAATCAAATTCTGTCCAGTGGTTTCAGAGGAGATGTTGTTTAAAGGTTTCTCTATATACATATAAGGCAAATAAGCCCCGCCCCTGGCGGCCATGTTTTTTTACGGATTGGAATAATTTTAGCAACTTTGGTAGAGGTTGACCCATGAACCGTCTGTACCAATTTATTTTAAAATCTGGCCAGTAGTTTTGAAGGAGATGATTTTTAAAGTTTTCATATTTTTTTTTCTTTTTGTTGCCATGGCAACCAGAGTTCTACATGGATCAACTTTATTTTAGCAACATTTGTGAAGGTTGACCCAAGGATCATCCCTGCCAAGTTTAATCAAATTCTGTCCAGTGGTTTCAGAGGAGATGTTGTTTAAAGGTTTCTCTATATACATATAAGGCAAATAAGCCCCGCCCTTGGCGGCCATGTTTTTTTACGGATCGGAATAATTTTAGCAACTTTGGTAGAGGTTGACCCAAGGAACATCTGTACCAAATTATTTTGAAATCTGGCCAGTAGTTTTGAAGGAGATGATTTTTAAAGTTTTCAAATTATTTTTCTTTTTGTTGCCATGGCAACCAGAGTTCTTCATGGATCAACTTTATTTTAGCAACTTTTGTGAAGGTTGACCCAAGGATCATCCCTGCCAAGTTTAATCAAATTCTGTCCAGTGGTTTCAGAGGAGATGTTGTTTAAAGGTTTCTCTATATACATATAAGGCAAATAAGCCCCGCCCCTGGCGACCATGTTTTTTTACGGATCGGAATAATTTTAGCAACTTTGGTAGAGGTTGACCCAAGGAACATCTGTACCAAATTATTTTGAAATCTGGCCAGTAGTTTTGAAGGAGATGATTTTTAAAGTTTTCATTTTTTTTTCTTTTTGTTGCCATGGCAACCAGAGTTCTTCATGGATCAACTTTATTTTAGCAACTTTTGTGAAGGTTGACCCAAGGATCATCCCTGCCAAGTTTAATCAAATTCTGTCCAGTGGTTTCAGAGGAGATGTTGTTTAAAGGTTTCTCTATATACATATAAGGCAAATAAGCCCCGCCCTTGGCGGCCATGTTTTTTTACGGATCGGAATAATTTTAGCAACTTTGGTAGAGGTTGACCCAAGGAACATCTGTACCAAATTATTTTGAAATCTGGCCAGTAGTTTTGAAGGAGATGATTTTTAAAGTTTTCAAATTATTTTTCTTTTTGTTGCCATGGCAACCAGAGTTCTTCATGGATCAACTTTATTTTAGCAACTTTTGTGAAGGTTGACCCAAGGATCATCCCTGCCAAGTTTAATCAAATTCTGTCCAGTGGTTTCAGAGGAGATGTTGTTTAAAGGTTTCTCTATATACATATAATTTTTTACGGATCGGAATAATTTTAGCAACTTTGGTAGAGGTTGACCCAAGGAACATCTGTACCAAATTATTTTGAAATCTGGCCAGTAGTTTTGAAGGAGATGATTTTTAAAGTTTTCAAATTATTTTTCTTTTTGTTGCCATGGCAACCAGAGTTCTTCATGGATCAACTTTATTTTAGCAACTTTTGTAGAGCCTCACCCAAGGAACATTCCTGCCAAGTTTCATTTAATTCTGTCAAGCGGTTTCAGAGGAGATATCGTTTAAAGCAAATTGTTGACGACGGACGACGGACGACGGACGACGCACGACGCACGACGCACGACGACGGACGCCGGACGAAGGGCGATCACAAAAGCTCACCTTGAGCACTTTGTGCTCAGGTGAGCTAAAAAAAATGATAAAAATTTTACAATAAGGTACCTAGAAATGCAGCAAATAGTTCAAACAAGTATATAAGTCACACTAATCGAACATTCTTTTTCTTATATATCACAATTTTAAGCATAAAAACTGAATAACAAAAACTAAACATTATACGAAAGAACTATTTAGAACTAAAACTTTTGTTCATATACTCTCAATGAAATATTTTTAGATTTGGAGCACTTTGGGGCCGAATAAAAACACAATTATCGTAATATGACCTTGACCTTTTCAATGTTTTTTAAACTTTTTAATTGTGAGGCCAATACATAACTTGTGAAAATTTCATGAAGAATGAACAGAAAATAAAGTCAGGAGCGACAAAAAAACATGTTTTTGAAATTTTAATTTTTCCTAAAATTTAGTGAAGTTTGACCTTTTTCTAGATGCATTTCTTAAATTCGCCACTCCATATATTTTGTGCGTATATGTCTTGCCAATCATTTGCAGCAAACAGAATTCTTCTATCTGATTTCTAACAAAAATGGATAGGGTTTTCGTAGACCTACCCTCATTTGCAGTTTTTTTACGAGATTCGAACTTTCAACCTTCCGTTACTAGCTCAAAAGGTTTCAGCCACTCATACCTAGAAACTATCATATTTTATTAGACTATCAACAAGGAACATAATTCAATTAACCGCATTTGGATCAGGCTTCAACTTTTTGAGTTATAAGCAAAAGAATGATTTCAAGAAAAGCGCCCCCTAGTGGCAAAATGAGATAGAAAATTGATTAAAATTTTACTGTTTGGTACCTAGCAAAGCAGAAAATAGTTCAATCAAGTATACTAGTCGCACAAGTCAAACTTTTTATTCTTGTGTATCAGAATTTGAAGCATAAAACCTGATTTACAATTATTCCAAAAAAGGATCAAACTTTGGACTGCCGTATAATGACCAAATCAAGTCCGATCTTCAAAAACTAAACATCACTGGAAAGAGCTCTTTAAGAACTAAAACTTTTGTTCATATACTCTCAATGAAATATTTTTTGTTTTGGAGCTATTTTTGGCCGAATAAAAACACAATAATTGTAATATGACCTTGACCTTTTCAAATTTCTTTTAATTTTTTTATTGTGATGCCCTTTCAAACATAACAATACATATCGTGTGAAAATTTCATGAAGAATGAACAGAAAATAAAGTCAGGAGCGACAAAAACGTGTTTTTGAAAAATGT
Organism: Solen grandis; assembly: GCA_021229015.1. Lineage (NCBI taxonomy): Eukaryota > Metazoa > Mollusca > Bivalvia > Adapedonta > Solenidae > Solen > Solen grandis. The sequence goes on along the minus strand of CM037780.1, from coordinate 1,906,403 downwards.
TTTTGAAATTTTAATTTTTCCTAAAATTTAGTGAAGTTTGACCGTTTCTAGAGGACAAACCACGCATTTCCTAAATTCGCCACCCCATATATTTTGTGCGTATATGTCTTGCAAATCGTATGCAACAAACAGAATTATTCTATCTGATCTCTAACAAAAGTGGGTAGGTTTTTCGTAGACCTACCCTCATTTTTCCACTTTTTTCCAAGGTTCGAACATTCAACCTCTCCTAGAACAATTTTTTTCCAGTACTCGATGATAAGATATCCATCATATTTGATTTGGCTGTCAACAAGGAACATTATGTAAAAAACCGCATCTAAATCAGGTTTCAAATTTTTGAGTTATTAGCAAAACAGTGATTACATGCATTGCGCCCCCTAGTGGCTAAATCAGAAATAAATGTGAAAAGTTTGACCAATTAGGCACATGTTCAGATAAAGATGACTCCATGCCCAAAATTTCATAGCTGTAGCTTTTCTCATCTGGCCGCTAGGCTGGACACAAAAATGGGTGGAATTGGAAAAATAATAAAAAAAAACAAAAAAAAAAAACAAATCAACAGAAGAAGAACAATAGGTTTTCGCCCAGCAGAGGCGAAAACCTAATAAGTGTGAAGTCAAACAAAGAAAGTGAAATGAGAGGTGCAATAAAAAGTTACTTACATGCATGACATACAATTAAAAACATAAAAAGTAAGCCCAACAATGGTCACACATAGTACATTTACATGGTTTATCTCATATGTGCAAGAAAGTGCATTTCTGACTTATATCATGTAATCTAGTATTGCTTTTCTCTTGTATGAATTTTCCTGTGCCTGGTCAATTTTGTTTTGGCACTAAATGCACGCTCACACACAGTACATTTATATGGCTTTTCTCCTGTATGGAATCGCATGTGTACGACCAAATGTGGTCTCTGATTAAATGCATGCTCACACATAGTACACTTATATGGCTTTTCACCTGTATGTATTCTAATATGCTGGACCAAGACTGACTTCCTTGTAAATGCATGGTCACACACGGTACACTTAAATGGTTTTTCTCCTGTATGTATATGCATGTGTCTGTCCAATTGTGATTTATCAAAAAATGCACGTTCACACACAATACATTTATATGGCTTTTCTCCTGTATGGCATCGCATGTGTAAGATCAAATGTGGTCTCTGACTAAATGTATGCTCACACACAGTACACTTATATGGCTTTTCCCCTGTATGTATACGCATGTGTTTTACCAAATTTGTCTTCTGCCTACATGCATACTCACACACCATACATTTGTATGGTCTTTCTCCAGTATGCATATTCATATGATTAACCAAATCTGACTTATCCGTAAATGCATGCTCACACACTGTACACTTATATGGCTTTTCTCCAGTATGAATTAACATATGTTTACGCATATGTGACCTTTGACTAAATGCATGCTCACACACAGAACACTTGAATGGCTTTTCTCCAGTATGTACATACATATGTTGGGTCAATCCTGCCTTCTGTGTAAATGTACGCTCACATGCAGTGCACTTGTATGGCTTTTCTCCAGTATGTAGACGCATGTGGGTAGTCATATGTGATTTTGTTCTAGATGCATACTCACACATAGTACACTTGTTTGGCTTTTCTCCTTTGCAATTCTGCATAATTATATCTCATTAAGTCTGAATCAGTGATAAAATACACTCAAACACAGAACACTTGTGTTTGCATCAGTAGAAAAAAAAAATTGATCTATTCAAACTTCTGACTGTATGTATATTAAGATATCATATACCAGTTGTCTAATTTATATATAACTTTCCTTCTTTGTGTTTCTCATTGCATTTTGGTCCAGTTTGAATAATGTAAACTCTTAATTTCAACTGTGAATGCATAATATAGTCATTAGCATATCAAACACACAAAGACTTTTTTCACTTTAGCATTCAATCAAATCTGATTCCTGACTAAATGCCTTATCACACACATTACATTTGCTTTCTCCTATGCATGATAAAATGTGTAGACCACATATGACATCTGACAGCTGCTGATTTTGTATTGTAACAATCATGTACCCTGAAATGGAAAATAAGTTATTAAACAATTCAAAACAAGTAGTAATTGTAACAGTGAACTGTTACTAAGTCTCCCAAACAAAGTTAAAGAAATAACCCAGTCATAAGTAAAAGTGAGGGGGTGGGGCCTGACCCCTTGGTGACCCATGCGAACATCAAAAAAGTACCATTCAATCCATCTGAAGAGGAACAGGAATATATATGGGTTTATGGGTGGGTATCTCAATTGTTTTTTAAATAAATGTCAGAAGTTAAACTGACAGGGTGGGGCCAGACCCCCTGGGGACACTAAAAAAGTACCATTCAATCTGTCTCATCATGAGGAACAAGAATATATATGGTTTAGGGGTGGGGATCAGAACATTTTTTGAGACATAAGGCCATAAGTAAATTTGAGGGGGTGGGGCCTGCCCCTAGGTAACCTCAGGGTAACCAAAGTAGTGCCATCCAATCTGTCTCATCATGAGGAACAAGAGTATATATGGTTTAGGGGTGGGGATCTGAACAGTTTTAAGATATAAGGTGATAAGTAAGAACAAAAAAAATAAATGATTGGAAATGGTTTTTTGGTAATAAACATTGTCATAAAGTTTGAACATGTTTGCTTAAGAAATGAAGATGCAAACAAAGTGAAATCTGGCTTTTTTTAATGAAAGGGGCATTACTCCCGACCTAATAGGCTGATATCAGCCATAATCAAACTTGGCCGAGATATTATGGTAATAAACATTGTCATAAAGTTTAAAGATGATTGCTTAGAAATGAAGATGCTAGAGTGCAAACAAACTAATTGTGGAGGATGGATGGATGGACGACGAACATTCATGGATCCTAATAATAACTCATCCTGAGCACATGTGCTCAGGTGAGCTAAAATCCCTGATTACATTCATTTGGTTGATATAGCAACCAAAGTTCCACATGAACAAGACAGTGTTCTCAAAAAAAAAAAAAAAATGGTACTTAAGTATGATTTTCATACATATACTCAAACAATGCCCATCAGTTTCAATAGGGATTTGAGTATGATACTAAAATTTGAGCATAAGATTGTACTTAAGTATTTTCAAGAACACGGGGCCAGGTCTCTATAGTTTTCACTATATACATTAAGGCAAATTAGCCCTTCCCATGGCAGCAATGTTTTTTTATGGATCAGAATAATTTAATCAATCTTGGTAGAAGGTTACCCAAGGAACAATTGTACTAAAACAATTTGAAATCAGCCAGTATTTTTGAAGAAGATGATTTTTAAAGTTTTCTTTTTTTTTTCTTTCCATTGCCATGGCAAGCTGAGTTCTTTTTTTATGGATCGGAATAATTTTAGCAATCTTGGTAGAGATTTTGAAATCTGTCCAGTGTAATATTATCGGACCCTAGCTATACGCTATTGTTGTATGAAGTCCAATTGTGTCACTGTTACTAACCTATTATATATATTATATACCATAAGTGATTATAACAGGAACCGTTGCATTAGTTATGAAACGTCTGTCTCAGTTGTGACTGTCGTTAATACAAATATTTGTTATTATTTAATACATATGGTTACTGTCTGGCTGGATGGTAACCAACCGATATATAAGCTGACCGGTCCAGGGTCTAGGTAGAGAGATATTATGGGATACCTAGGGAGATCTTGTGGGATACCTAGAGAGAGATCTTGTGGGATACCGAGACAGATCTTGTTAGAGACCTAGGGAGACCGTCGGGCACAGATCCTCCAGTCCCGACCATGGGCTAGGTACGTTACATGGCAGCGCTCAGTCTGAGTGGGCCATGGCCTGTCATGCTAAATAAAGTGTAAACTGGATGAAGGCTACTTGTCTTGAAAACGGCCATTATATGACACCAGAAGTTTTAAAGGAGATGATTTTTATAGTTTTAAAGGAGATGTCTTTTAAAGTTATCATATTTTTTTTTCTTTCCGTCGCCATGGAAACCAGAGTTCCACATGGATCAAGTTTATTTTAGCAACTTTTTTGAAGGTTCACCCAAAGATCATCCCTGCCAAGTTTAATCAAATTCTGTTCTGTGGTTTCAGACAAGATGTCATTTAAAGGTTTCACTAAATACATATAAGGCAAATTAGCCCCAACCTTATATATATAGCGACCATGTTATTTTACGGATCTGAATAATTTTAGCAATCTTGGTAGATGGTTACCCAAGGAACATTTGTACAAAACATTTTGAAATCTGGCCAGTAGTTTAGAAGGAGATGATTTTTAAAGTTTTCATTTTTTTTCCCCTTTCCATTGCTTGCATGGCAACCAGAGTTCTACAAAGATCAAGTTTATTTTAGCAACTTTTGTGAAGGTTCACCCAAGGATCATTCCTGACAAGTTTAATCAAATTCTGCTCAGTGGTTTCAGAGAAGATGTCATTTAAAGGTTTCACTAAAAACATATAAGGCAAATTAGCCCCGTTCCTGGCGATCATGTTTTTTTATGGATCTGAATAATTTTAGCAATCTTGATAGCTGGTTACCCAACGAACATCTGTACCAAAACATTTTGAAATCTGGCCTGCAGTTTTGAAGGAGATGATTTTTAAAGTTTTCATTTTTTTTTTCTTCCCATTGCCATGGCAACCAGAGTTCTACATGGATCAAGTTTATTTTAGCAACTTTGTGAAGGTTCACCCAGGATCATCCCTGCCAAATTAAATCAAATTCTGTCCAGCAGTTTCAGAGGAGATGTCATTTAAAGAAAATTGTTGATGCAGGGTGATCCTAATAGCTCACCATGAGCATGTTGTGCTCAGGTAAGCTAAAAAGACCAAGGATCTAAAGCTGAACCAAGTTTCGCACTTTGACCTAACAATATACTTAAGTATTACGAAGCTTTCAGATATAAAGCTAGAAACTTGAAATTTGGGCAAAACATGTGTCCTATCAATTTCTCTCAGCTCTATGAAGACAGACATCATATGACATTAGATTAACGTCATGATGTCTTAAACTTTTAAATCAAAATTACTTTTTTTAGCACTACATGCCATAGTTCTTGATTGATTTGCATAAAAGTTTCACTGAAGGTGCAACATAACATCTCAAAGTCACCTCCATTTCCTGAAAATCGCGAAGGTGAAGGTCATATCTCAATTATCTTTTTTTTTCTTCGGCCTTTATTATCTCAAAAAAGATAAATATTTTATTGATACACTATGAGTATAATTTGTAGTACTTTGAAAGATCTTTCAGATGATATTTAGTTTTGAAGATCGGGGTGGAATCAGTGGAGTTATAGCAGAAGAACGAAAATTTTGTCACCCCAAGTGCATCAACTTCTTATATCTTGAACTTTGTAAATTAAGAGTATGAATATAGTTTGTTAAACAATGCCTGTTGATTTTTAAGATTAATCTAAGATTTATAGAATTATAGGGAGAATAAATGAAACGTCATGAACATATTTTTGCTGTTTTCTCGAGGTTTAACCATCCATATCTAGAAAGTTTTTAAAGATACATAAATATATATTGAGTGTGAAATGCTGGGAATTTGAAGACCTTTCTAACGGTACCTAACATTTAAAATCGGACATGATAGTAGGAAGTAACATTAAAAATTAATTAAAAGCATTCTTACATGCACCTCTGCAGTTGGTCCCAATCATTTAATTGCTTTTATCCAAGAAACTGTTAGTATTTGATAATAAAAGTATCAACATTATTTATGGCTTGATGCAATGCCGTTCAAATTGTATGGGACCATTCATATCAAAATAATTGGATGGGAATTTGTTATTGACATGAACACCTTCTGCAGTTTTTTGCCGATTTTTTTTGTGGACTGTCTATCTCTCAAAAGCTGTTACAGATAGCTGGTCTAAGTATGAAGCAAGTGAAATGTTGGAAATATAAAGACCTAACAGTACCTAGCCTTTTAAAATTGGAGAAATGTAAGGAAGTTACATTAAAAATAAGAATTTAAACTGTTCTTTCACACCATTCTGAAATCACCTTTCATATTCTCAGTCATTTAATTGCTATTTCCTAAGAAACTAATAGTTTTTGAAAACAACTTTTAAGAACAATATTTCTACCTATTGAGATTGTTATGTTTTTTCTTCTTATCATTGTTCATTATTCTTTATTTGAATTTGAACTTCAAATTTAAACAGATTGCTGATGTGCCAGCATTATGAAATTTTAACAGCAACCACAGTAATTTTGGCCCTGTTCAATGCAATCTTTCTATACTGTCAGACTAAAAGTAATGTTAAGTTTATATGCGCTCTGTAGCTGCCATATTATGGTTGGATTTTCTTCCGATATTCACAGAACATATATCTCAAGACCTAGATGTGCATATCTCTTCCATTTACTAAAATTAAAAAAGAGGACCAAGATGGCCCTAAAGACGCTCACCTGAGAAAAACTGCCTTCACTGCCTGTACAAGTTACTAAATTATAGCATAGTTGTACTGAATACATAATCCATGAGATCATTTCAATTCCACAAACAGTACCTGTGGTCAACATTTGAAGCCAAAGACTGAGAGTTGATGCCTATAAACAATGTCAGTGAAACTTTAAAATGATTGCTTAAGAATGAAGATGATAGAGTGTAAATATTGAAATCTGGAATTTTCATTAAATAAAGGGCAAAAACTCCTGACCTAATTATCTGATATTGGCCATAGTCAAACTTGGCCTAGAGATTATGGCTATTAATATTATCATAAATTTTAAAGATGAGAAATGAAGATGCTAGAATGAAAACAACAAACAAAGTCAAATCTGGCTTTTTTTAGTATTAAAAGAGGCATAATTTCTGACCTAATTGACTGTTATCTGCCATAATCAAACTTGGCCAAGAGATTACGATAATAAACATTGTCAAAAAGTTTGAAGATGATGCTTAAGAAATGGAGATGCTAGTGTGCAAACAAACTAATTGTGGACGACGGACATACATCAATCCTAATAGCTCATGCTCAGCTGAAGTGCTCAGGTGAGCTTAAATGGCCAATTCAAGTTTCGAACAAATGACCATAAAATGCATTCAAGTGTTTTGAAGCTTCCAGAGAGGCTAGAAACATGAAATTAGGACAGCTTATATGCCCTTAAGTATATTTGATATTTGGCAAAGTCTGATTTGGTCCATGCCTCTCCTCTAAACCTGAGATGGGAATCAATTATGAATCAAATGAAAGCTAGTTTTCAGTATTTCAAAGACTTATTAAATAGGTCTTCGGTATTTTAAAGCTAAATTAATCTTCATATTGCATCGACAGAACTACTAAAAAATGCAAATGCATATGAAACAGAGAAGCAAGCGCATTTTCAGCATTTCTCATGAATTCATGCTTTTGTTTAGATATCAAAGAGATGTAAACTGAATGTGTAACACACTTAACTTACCATATTGGAGGATCTGCAGAGGCCCCAGAAAAAAGTTTTATTTTCCCTATGTACAATGTATTGTTATATTTAAACAAGAAAATAGAGATACTCTGTTTTGTTGTAGCTTTCATACAATCGGTATTTTAGTTATTTAACTAGTTTGAATTTAGGGTTTAAGTTTTATTTATGTATTGCTTTTTATGCCTGTATACATGCAGTCATGATAAATATGTATCTCTCCTTCGATATATTTCCCTCTCACATTACCTTGATTATAAACCTCTGAAGCGTATAATTTTATGTCATTTAGAATGACATAAAGCGTATTTCTGCACATTCAGACATGACATGACTATGAAGATGGCCCCTTTAAACAAATTTGCCTTTACATTAAGCTGACTGTTTTACTGGTACAGTGGTCACGCGATTCCTCAATGTGGCGATTCCTCAATGTGGCGATTCATTGAATACCGGCGATGGCTCGAGCTACAAGCCCGGTTTATGGGGGATTCTTCAAACATGCAATTTTGGATTCCTCGAGCTCCGTCCTTGGTTTTTAGATAGTATATCCTATATTATTTCTATGAGATTCCTCGAAGTCGATATCAAAACCGACCTATATCTCCCTGACAACCATACTCCGGCCCTATGACCACCTGAAATTAACACCTTGGTCGAGATGGTTTTCTTTTTGTTTTCACACATTTTCAAACCTCCTTAAAGTACATGGGTGAATCGTTATATCAACACGGCCATGTAGAAATTAATTTCGCACCTACTGACCATGTAACAAACTGTGATGGGTCTGCATGATTAATTATTTGTCATTAAAGGAGCCGATTTTGATTGTTTGAGTGTTGTTCTTTTTCTCTGTAATCATTAATTTGAAGAACCACGCTATAAGTGTTTATTACAAGAATGTAAAAAAAAAAAAAAATATGCAACGCCGCCATATACACAAACTAAAACAGAGGGTTTCAAGCATATTATCGGTAAAAATAAAAGAACATATTTCCGACTTAATTCTCACAATGAAAGCTATGATCGTGTTATTTTTGTATTTTTAAACATATATTATGTTTATAAAGTACATGTATTATTAAGGCTAGGCATAACAAAATAATGAAAAGACGACGTTAGGGTATCAACAATTGTAAATGTATTGAATTTTGACACATGTATGATTCCTCGAATACAGCGATTCTTCGTTTTTTTTGGTTTTTTTTGGTTTTTTTTGCAGATCCCGTCCGACCTCGCGGAATCGCGTGACCACTGTATTTGCATATATTTTTAATAGTGTCAAAGGGGGCTCCCCAAAGGATGGAACATAATCTTAAAACATAAATTACTTTTTCATTCCGTCAGCAAGGTGTACTTTGTAGAGCAAATGACGGGGATACTTATGAGAGAGCGTTTCCAAGGACAGGTCAGTGCTGTAAAATGATGACAATACCCAAAACTGCTTCTGGAAGGGTAAAGGTCCCATCAGTGGCAGTTTTGGAAATTCATGGACACAAGTTTCGGGATTTGAGGGTACTAAGTGACTCGGCGAACTCAAGGTCAAAGGCCAACCCTTCTCCTTCTCATTGCGCTATCAGACAAAGGTTACAGATGGCTCAAGATGAACTGGTCCCAGTGACCAAGTGGTAATCTTGAACACACAGAAGCTCATGGATTTGGTCCCCAGCCTGGTTTATCTCCCTTGCGTCTGGCGCTAGTATAATCATAAGAAAAGTGTTCAAGGACTGTATAGCCTAGTGCCAAGATGATATTACTGTTTGGATCCATGTCACATCAACTTGATTAATATTTGCATCATTCTCATGTAGACAAAAATCCCAAAATTACTGAAATAATGTTAATGGAATGTTAAACCAAACATAAAATATACCAGTCTTATGTTGGAAAAAGTCACATCTAAATGTGTTGGTTAAACGCTAACATAAAAAAGCAGACAATCAAAAGGGAGCAGTCTAGCTAAGAGAACAAAGAGCCAAAGCTGACTGAAAAGGATAATCAACTAGAGATTTGCTTTTGTAGAAAACTGATGTTACCCCCACCCACCCCCTTCCCCTCACACATACTGAGACACACAGTGACATATACAAACAAGTCCTCTAATCAGGGCCTGCTTTATTTGCTTTGAAAAAGTTAGATCTACCATGATTTCAGTTACCAAAACATCTCACTTTTGCAAATAGGAATATATTGTTATTTTTCACAAGTAAAACACTAATTATGATGACAAAGAACAGGTAAGCCCTGTTTGGTTAGGGTAAAAACGTTTGTAGATTTTTGCAGTTATTGAGTACATGGCAAGGGGCCTCCGTGGCCGAGAGGGTAAAGTCGCTGACTTTAGAAGCAATGGTAAACTAAAATAGTCAAGTCGAATACATGGCTGATTCAACTTCATGCCAAAAAATCCAATTGTTTTAATTCATGTTGTTTAATATTCATTGAATTTTGAATTACATCATCAGTATTCATGGAATAAATAGTTAAAGGGCTGACTATATTGATCAAGATCCATCCAAAGTTATGGACGTTGTGTGTGACACTTCCTCTCATCAATTTATTTCCATAACTGAAATTTTGTTTCAATTGCATGAGTAGCACAGGAATTATCTTGCGGTCAAGAAATTGTGAAAAGGGGTGTAACTCCAAAAATACTGAGGCCAGAGTTATGAACCTTGTGCATGACACTTTCTCTCATTAATATCTTTCCATAAATGAAATTTAATTTCAATAACATGTGTCCAATAGGAGTTATCTTAAGGATACAGAATTGTGTAAAAGGGGGAAAACTCCATTAAGAAACCTTGGAAATGGATTATTATCTTGTGTAGTGCAATTCTCGTCCATATGGTTATATGTCTCATAGTGCATGATAAAGCTTAATTGAATATGAATTAAACAACGGGCAATAACTCTAAAAATATAAATTGCAGAGGTTCTTGTGCACCACAATTCTCCTTTGTGAGGTCTATTCCCCTGTAAAATTTCAAGGTTATAATGTCTCACAGTGATATGAGTTATGCCCCAGACAAAAATTAAGCATGAAATTTAACAAAGGGCAATAACTCCAAAAATGTTATGTGCAGAGTTACGGTTCTTGTGCATGAAACTTCTCAATCATAAGATCTATCCACCTGTGAAGTTTCCAGTTAATAGCTTTGATATTTTTCGAGTAATGCTCTGGACAAAAATTAAGTATTAAGTTTAAGAAAGGGCAATAACTCCAAAAACAAGTAACTGGTGTTGTATGCAACACATGAAGTTCCCTACCGGCTCCACCTTGACTCAATATGGTAATCAATAATACATTTATGAATTGATGAACAAGTCTTCAAAATAATCTTCGACATAAAAAAAAAAAATTTCTTAAATTTGACTCAAATGACTTGAATAAAGTTATTGAAAGATCAATGATTTGTATCTGCTACCATAGCAACCGTAATTTCATAAATAAAGGACAACAGTAATCTAAATGTTCAGTGATATTTATTGAAAGCATCACCACCCTGACTATATACATGCCTTATAAAATTTATTATTAAGTTATCGCAGTCACGGGATCCCATTTTTTGCCATATTTTCACTATTTCCGTTACCATAGCAACCACAAGTTTAGTGGAAGAACAAAAATAAAATGATGTGCATAATCTACATATTGCCATCTAGTCATATACCAAGTTTCATCAAGTTAGCTTGCTTAGTTATAAAGTTATCGTGGGATCCCATTTTTTTGCCATATTTTCACTATTTCCGTTACCATAGCAACCACATTTTAGTCGAATAAAAAAAATAAAACAATGTGCATAATCTACACATTGCCATCTAGTCATATATTAAGTTTCATCAAGTTAGCTTGCTTAGTTATAAAGTTATCGCGGGATCCCATTTTTGCCATATTTTCACTATTTCCGTTACCATAGCAACCACAATTTTAGTTGAAGAACAAAAATAAAACGACGTGCATAATCTACACATTGGCATCTAGTCATAAACCAAGGTTCATCAAGTTAGCTTGCTTAGTTATTAAGTTATCACGGGATCCAGATTTGAGCGGACAGACGGACGGACGGACATTCATACGGTTGTATACATGTTGGGTATTTGCCATGTTAAAATCCTACCCAACAATACAGAAAATCCTACCCAACAATACACAAAATACCCAACAATCGATACCCAACAGAAAGAAACCTAACCCTAACCCAATGTCCAAAACCCTGAGCCTATACCCAACAAAGGCCCTCTCGTTCGCACGGATGGACAGACGGAGGGCAAACCTATAGTCCCCTCCGGTGTGAACACCGGTAGAGGACTAATATGTGCAGAGTTACGGTTTTTGTGCATGACATTTCTCCTTTATAAGACCTATTCACCTGTGAAGTTTCAAGTTAATAGCTTTGATACTTTTTGAGTTATGCTCTGAACAAATTAAAAGTGTGACAAAGAAAGTACAAAAGCCAATATTAGCTTGATATTGATCATGAGCAGCATGCGTTACATCTAGCATGATAGTTAATGGGCCATTTTGAATAATTACCAACATCTCTGTCAAAGCAGCCACTATTATATTGCTGATGATGAAGTAATATTTAAAACTGATAAGATTTTAATGTACACTTCCGTCATTCTGAGGCATGCATCGCTACATTAATTTTGGAGACAGGATCAGTGATTCAAATCAAATCACGAATAGGTTTATGTGCATTGTCCTTGTTATGCTCAATATCATTTGGTGTAAATCCCTTTTGAAAGATTATAATATAAATCAGTAATAAATGAAGATTTTTTTCAATTTAACCAAAAACAGCAAAACAATTTCTGAGCAATATTCAAGCAGCTATTAGGTATAATAATTTTATGACTTGAATTAATTAAAGTAAAAGTGTAAAATGATTTCATTTCAAAATGACATTTTATGCAATTGTATATAGATCTAAAACATTTCCAATGACTCTCAAACAAGAAGTATGTTTCCAAGCTAGTATCTGCATCTGGTATACCAGTATTTAGACAAGGTCAGATTTTATAGCCTTCAAGACTGGTCAGACCTGATAACATCTCTGAATGACTGATACTGAAAAGCCACTCTGGCTTAATGGGGCATCAAAAGGTTATACTACAGGCAGTTCTCTTCTGGAATACCTTGTTATGTGCCAGTATTTCTCTAGCAGGCCCCATTTCAGTCACAGCAGTGTTGAGCTCCATGTTTTCAAATCCAGAGCTATTAAGGAGATGCTGAGGTCATCACTCTATAACCAAAATATAGAACCATGTTTGTTGGAGTTTATTCCAAAAAGATGCTAATCTGACAGTTGTAAGAGGTGTAAGAGGAAGATGGTTTTATCAGTTTTAACAAAATTTGAAAAAGTGACATCAAGTTAAAATGTCATGGAGAGTTACACAGGGAAAAAGAGCTAGGGAACCATTTGCCAGAATTTAACAGCTCAAACTTGAGTTGAGGTAAGTTTTGTTTGCTTAAATCTGTACTAAGTCAGGGTGCCCATTGAATTTTGAAATTTGGGGTACAATTGCTGTTTTTCCTTAACCCTTTACTTCATTTACTGGTAGTCTTAATTTTGACACACTGGCAAACAAGGCAGCTCCAAATCAGACAGCTCCAGAGATGTCTGATCAGGGCCTCCTCTAATATTGCTCATACCATATTTAGCTCAGATTGACTACAGTCTGTGGCAAAAAAGAAATCATAATTCTATGTAACAATTTTAACTTCAGTTAATCAATTATTCATCAAGTCATAAATTTATACATCATATTAATGAGGTATAGGGTTAACTTTATACCCCTTCATATAGAGAGTCCCTACTATTTTGGGTGTACATGGCCAATTTTTGTGTCAAACTGCATAGCATGGCAGACACAAAGGGATCACTTGGTCCATCGTCAGTGTCACATTCTTGTCCGCAGGAAGTAACTTTAGCACTATTGCATATGGATATTGTCTAAACTTAGTACATGGATACCTTATGAGGTGTAGAAGTGCAGTGCACAAGAACCATGACTCTAGCACATCTCATTCTTGAGCTATCCACCTTAGTTGAAAAATGTCCAGAGCATAACTTCAAACACATTTGCATGAATTAACTTCAAACTTGGAACATGGATACCATATGAGGTATAGAAGTGCAGTGCGCAAGAACCATAACTCGAGTTCTTCTAATTTTTGAATTATCCCCCTTAGTTGATTGTTTAAAAAATTGTCCTGAGCAAAGCTTCAATATTATTGCATGGATTCACTCCAAATTTGGATCGTAAGAAATAGGTTTTGAACATAGGAGCCAAATAACTATGCTTTTATAGGTGTAAACAGGCACACAATTTTTACGGACGTAAATTTGTTCAAACGTTAAATCACCCATATGTAGATTTTTATGGCCTTAATCTTTTTTTACGGCCTTAATCTTTTTTTAAGTTGAAAAAAATCCGTCTAATTTACATATTAGATCTACGTGCCTAATATATGAACTTTTTACGGCTGGTTTCCAGCTGTAAACCATTTTACGGTTGTAAATTCCACCATATATAAGTTGATAAGAGAAATACAACAATGGCTGGTAGACTTGATGAATTCTAACAATTTGACCCAAATCCACAATAAACCTACAGGAGAAAACAACTTATTGGACCTGGTTTTCGTCTCAAACATGACAAAATCCTCAGTAAACATACCAGGAATCTCAGACCATGACATAATAATATCAGAGTTTGAAACAAAGGTACATCACCAAAAGACAAAACCTAGAAAATGTTACCTACACAAAAAAGCAGACTGGAATGAAATAAAAAAGATAAAAACAAAAAGAACAAAAACATACCACAAAAAGAAATGAGATCTGAAAACAACATCCCAAAAAAAGAAAATATTAAAAAGAAACAAAGACTTTACAACCAAGCAAAGAAAACAAATAACTGGACCAGCTACAGTAAATTAAAAAGAATGTAAGAGAGAAAAAAAGATCAAAATCGAACTATAAAAACAAACATTAGAAGGATAAAAGAAAAAAAAACCTAAAAGACAAGAATCAACCAACCCCACTCAAAAGAGGAAACAGCCTAATAACAGATAGCAAAGAAAAAGCTGAAGAACTACTCAAACAATTTAAATGTCTTCACAAAACAACAAACAAAGAATTTCCAGAAATGAAAAAGCAAGTGAAGAAAAACATCAAACCAATAAAAATGAACAGAAAGGACTGGAGAAACTACCATTAAAAGTACATCCATCAAAGGCTTCTGGCCCAGTTAACATTCCTAATAGAATACTAAAAAAATGCTCAAAAGAACCTAGCCCCAATCCTGAAAATAATCCTACAGTGCTCAATAGACACTTGAGAATTACCAAAAGACTGGAGAGACGCAAACATCTCAAGCATCTTCAAAAAAAGGCAACAGACACCTGCCAGAAAACTACAGACCTGTCTCTCTAACCTCAGTCATATGCAAAGCTCTTGAACATATTATTTGTAGACACTAACTTAACCACCTGGAAGAAAACAAAATACTAACAAACTTAAATCATGGATTTAGGTCTGGGTACTCCTGTGAAACACAACTGATCACAACTATAAATGACTTCCTACTAGATCACGACAAAGGTCAACAAATAGATATTGCCATATAAGACATTTCAAAATCTTTGACACAATACCACATGACAAACTCCTACACAAACTTGACAGCTACAGAATTAAGGGAAGTCTTCACACTTGGTTAACAAATTTCTTAATAGAACAATGAAAACAATAGTAGAAGGCGAAAACTCAAGCAAAACAATAGTAGACTCAGGAGTACCCCAAGGCACAGTACTAGGGTCAATCAGGACTATTCTTGTGCCACATAAATGACCTGCCAGAAAGTGTAAAATTCTCTGTCAGACTATTTGCAGATGACAGCCTACTATAATTATAGAACAATAAAATCAGAACAAGATCACCTCCAATTACAACAGGACCTAAATAGCCTAGAAACATGGGCAACAAACTGGGACATGAAATTCAACGCGAACAAATGCTATATCATATCAATCAACAAAAAAAAACAACAATAGATTTTATCAACTGAATAACCACATAATGCAGAAAGTACAAAATAATCCCTATCTTGGACTACAAATCTCAAATGACTTAAAATGGAATATACATATCAACAAGGTATGCAAAAAAGCAAATTCAACTTTAGGCTTTTTAAGAAGAAATCTCAGAAATGCACCAGAGACCTGTAGAAAAAACAGCCTACATTACACTAGTAAGATCAATAATGGAATATGGGGCTACCATCTGGAACCCCTACCAGAAAGACAATATAGACAAACTATATGTAGAAAGAATCCCAAACAGAGCAGTACGATTCATAAAAAGAGATTATACAAGCAGAACAGCAGGGACAATATCAAAAATGAAACAAGAACTTGAATTAGAAACATTACAAGACAGACGCCTAAGCCTCAGCTTAATATTGATGTACAAGGTGGTTGAGGGGTTAGTTCCAGCACTGCCAAGATCAGATTTTGTGAAATTCACCAGACCTAAAAGGACAATAAAAAAAAAGAAAAGAAAAAAAAGAATGGCTGCGAAACATCAAATATATTAGAAAAAATATCTGGAAATACCATCAAACAATATGAAAATTCATTCTTTGTGGACACTGATTCACTGGAATCATCTCCCTGATAATGCTCTGTTGAGGCATTCAAACATGCCTTAAAGAGCCACCACCAATAGTGCGGAGCTCTCCTTCCGTTGTGTAAAACCCAGTATTGGAATCTACAACGATTTTGATTCAGATTCAGGTAAGTCCAAATGCGTAAATTCGTTTTGTAAATGCGTAAATGTTGACAAATTTCCGTCTACTTTACGGTTGTAAAATTTCGTACAGGTGCATAAAATTTGTGGAAACGTCCATCAATGTCTACTAAGCAACCTTTATCAGTGGAACCTATTTATTTGAGGTGGCCTAATGCTAAAAAAAAACTTGATTGACGCTATTATTACCTCACCCTGCAATGTGTCAACAACGGTGCAAGCTAGTTACGTAACAGTCTCTATTTATAGACTGTCAACACCCTGCTCATCCTTTAATTTGACCACGTGATCAATAGAGAGATGGCGTTAATCTATCCCGATGTGTACAAATCTTTTGAAGATAAAGCCAGTCTTCTGAATAGATTATCGTACATTGAAACAGCGAAGAAAATGCCATTCTAGGTCTACAACTTGATGTATCGGAATTCTTTCCTCAAATAGGAAAATAATTCTGCCACCAATATTAACGAATTTATTTCAAATTAAACGTCCAGATGGAAATTCTTTGTGTACCTGAGATTGTGTTGCTTTATCATGCATACAAAACGCTGAAGTCAGACTATAATAAGTTGTTTAAAGTGAATGAAGCTGGGACTTAAACTATTTCCGTCACAGGGGTTCGAAGTTGAATGGGGCGAATCGTGGGGGGCGGAGCCGGTATCGTATTAAACTAGTAGCCCAAGATTGGTCCACCTGACATAGGTGTCAGTGTATATTAGCGATCGGCGCATGCCTATTTTTATAGATATGCATGCATGCATGATCGATTTATAGAATCTGGTATATATTTTAATAAATTAGGATTGAATTGCAGCATTATCATTTGATACCATTATGAAATCATGCACGTCTTTAATTAATATAATTTACACCATTAAGTTTAACTGATGATTGTTGTTGTTGTTGTATTGGGGTTTACCGTCGCTGCGATAGTATTTCAATCATATAGCGACGTCCAGCTAATTACAGGTGGAGGAAGACCCCGAGTACACAGAGGTACCCGGGTAGAACCACCGGTGTCTTCCCAACTGTCCCACTTTTATATAAAACAGTAAAAATCAAGGTGGGACAGTTGGGAATCATGCTT
Source organism: Solen grandis (assembly GCA_021229015.1). Taxonomy (NCBI): domain Eukaryota; kingdom Metazoa; phylum Mollusca; class Bivalvia; order Adapedonta; family Solenidae; genus Solen; species Solen grandis. Next base: position 1,889,060 of record CM037780.1, on the reverse strand, counting down.
AATTGGATAACAATAGACTGTCATGGATGAGTGACTATAGTCTTTACCTAAATGGATGGAATATTTCAGTGCAATTATTTGTCTTATTGTCTTATATTATTAAGAGCAATTTGCAATAGTATTTATGGTTAGTAATATATTGCATTAGTATTTATAATAAGTTATATGCTATTAGCAAAATTATTTATAATAAGTATTTATAATACTTATTATGTTTTAGGATGTTGTCAGTATTCTCTCTCTTCTCTCTGAAATGAAAAAAAAACTCTTTATGTTTTATATATTTATTATTTTTATTTCATGTGTATAAATGTATTTTGTTTTAATTTGAAAACAAGCATTTCATTTAAACAACTGTGACATTCCACCCTACTGATCTGTTCTATACAGAGTTACTCGTCAAACCGAATCAAATGCGATGCACAATCGGCATACTCCATCACAGTGATTTCTTCAGCCATGTACTTGTGTTTCAGGGCAGACAGTCTCTGTTCAAGTTGTCGGTATTTCCTCCTCTTCTTTTCTCTCACTCCTCCGGCACTGTGCTGAAGAATTTTGATAGCATTGGCAGCTTCAATCCTTTGTATTGTTTCCAAGAACTTGTAAATGTTCGGATGTGACTGTCTCATACTTTTCTTTAGTTTGTTGTGCCAGCCTTCCAAGTTGTTTGTTGTTCTTGGTCCTTCTGTCTCGAAATGGTTCCAGTTGTCCTTGTCTCCCTCAACCCAATGTTCAGTGACATAGTCTGTGAACCTTGAAACATCCACTGGAATCTCTGCATTTTCAGCATCCGTCAGTGCGACAAACCACACATCTTCAACATGTTGTATGGGGACTAGAGGCAGAACTGCAGCTCTTCTTCCTAGTTTCTTAAAGTCCTCATTCTCAGAATACAGTCCAACTAAGCCAAGCTTCTGTATCTTCCGCCAAACACACTGTGTGTAATGAAAAAAACACCCTTTCACATTCACATTTGGAAACACTCTGCGAGCTGCCTGCTTGGTTGCTGCCTCAAAGTCTATCAGGAGTGTGTCTGGTCCCAGTTCCATTCCTATTTCCCTGCATTTCTGTTGAAGATGTTGAAAAAGTCTGCAGTAAATCCTTTCACTTTTTCCAGGCAGAAGGGCAAACACTAACGGATACATGTGTCCATCAATATATCCATGGAGTGTGTAGACCTGGCTGAATATGTCTGGGCACACATAAAATGTTCCGTCTCCATATATGGTTGGGTTCTGTGCCAGATGCTGGAGATTTGTTCTTGTAGCAAAAATCAGCATCCTGTTGTCATTCTCTGCCTCATCAACCAGTAGGAACTGCTCACCAGTGTGCGTTTCAGTCCATTTTCCATCCAAATCTATGTCACTCCTGGACTTTGGTATCCCCGGTCTCAATGCACCTCTTTCCCTGTATAGAGATGACTTGGTGGAGGGGAAGGTTGGTAATCCTTTGCAGACTTGTTCTGCATCTTCGTCCCATTCTCTGTCTCTCAGACTGGATATGACTTCTTCATATATTGACGGAATCGGCGTGGTTTCTTCGCGTGCCCTCTTTCGCATGAGTTGATTTATTTCATGGCGCTTCAGTTCCATGTGTTCGGCTGCATGATTATGGGTATTGGTCACAGAAACTGGAATGTTGTCAGCTGTTGTGATTTTAGCAGAACAGGTTCGGACATGACAGACCCAGTACACCCTTGTTGGTTTTCGGTTTTTGACCTGGTATCTGAATCCATTGTAAACCAGACTATCACCACCACGTTGGTTCTTGACAAACTGCACACTCACTTGTGCATTTGCCATTTTAGCTTATAATTTCAGACGATGTTACTTAGTGAAATTTTACTATCAAATGAAGACATTTACATCAGAATGTAAATATATTGTATCTGATACAGTTCAGTTCATTAATGAGATATCACAGTTTGAAAGTCACAATAAATTGATAACCAAAAATGTTAATTACTTCAAATCAAATTGTTTACCTTAAGTAGTAAACTGCTAGATCAAAGGACTTGTTTGTATTTCTTAATCCAATCACTTAGCAATATATACAGGATAAATGGACTTTAGTTGGACCAATCAATTAACACAATTTAAAGAAAAAAGTAGCAGAGGTGATAATTATCTTAATAAGTTCAAATTATTTTTTATCTTTATCAATTCACATAAGCTTTAAAGCCAGAGATCAAAGGAATGCATGTTTACACTATAAATTACAATTAATTTAGTAACCCTAATTAATGGACCTTAATAAACACATTTTAGAAAGAAATAATACAATATAACTAAAACATGAAATTTTACCTCTTAAAATACAAAATCAAAAAAAAAATCAGAAACAAAATCAGATAATACAACTTCAATTCATTTTAATGTGTTGTAGTTTGAAATAGATTATAATCCCTTATCAAAACACACCCAGCAAGGTGCTAAAAATCTTGAGTGGGACAGTTGGGAAACAAAATATCAAAAAGTGGGACAGTTGGGCATAAACCGAACCACCGACCTACCGCAAGCCAGCTGGAAGGCTTCCTCACATGACTGATGATTGTAGACGTTATGAATAGAATATGGTATTTCACGTTATATTTGAATATACGTGTGTTTTATATAAACATTATTGAATAATTAATTATTTAAGTATAAATGGAAGATAATTATACGTATCTTTTAAATTATATATTTTTTTTGTTGCGCACAATCTGCCATATGTAACCGTCCATGCTTTTTTTAAATTTTATATGATTATTTTTTAATAAAAATTATTTTTGTTAATTTATTGATTTTTTTGGCACCATGTTAGCTGTTCATATGAGTACGTCAGTAAGTTATAAGCGTTCTCACTTTGCTAATTGGCTTATATATCTATAAATTAGCGGTGTTTATTTAACATCATACGCGGTGTGTGACCCCCCCCCCCCCCCCCCCGGTCAATCAGTTAGAAAAGTGTGTCTAATAAAGCAAACTGCATGTGTCAAGCTCATGACAGTTATCATCCCTAACTTTTTCGGCGTAGCTGTATAATTTCGATTTCAACTCGCATCTTAAACCAATCAAATGTACGCTAACAGCGGTAAATAATTCTAAGCTGAATAAAAGGACTCCTGTCATTGGTTAACGCATCGTTATGGACTATAAAATTACTGTAAATAAAGGGTGCAGCTTGTATATATCATTCAGCTTGGTGTTATTACTTTTCCTTTTGATGTAAACATGAAAGTGATTTCAGTAAGTTAAATACAATCCTTTTCCATCAATTGAGGAATGCTACTTTGTGAAAATGATTTAAAACAACAAAAAAGAATCCACCGTGTTATGACATGAAACCCCTTAATTACTATGTATATTGAATTCTTCCAGCCTGCTGAGATGCTCTCATTGAAAATTAATTCGTCAAAACCAAAACAACTAATAACGCTTTTATATCATAATTGTCATATGCAATAATGATATGAACAAATATCAAACAAGCCTATTTACAGATATAATTTTTTGTATTACCGTCTATAAATAAGTATCTTTCATAGAAAAAATACTGAACTATTTCTAGAGCGTACTAAATTTGTGCGTCGGTCTTTCGCGCGCTTTTCCTCGGAATGTTCTAGAAGACAGGAAATCTCGTTTTTCTTTCATCCTACGCTGAATATCTTTTTTTAAAAGATATTTCTTGTTTAATATGAGTGCGCCTTCATTTAAATAACTGAATAAATGTATGCGATCAACGAAATTTATAATCCATATAAACCACATTTCTCTCTCTTTTTATCTCTTTCCTTCCCCTCTCTCACGTCTAGGTGTGTAAGTAGACATATACGCAACGCAGTGTTTATTTAACACCACTGTCGGTGTGAGATCGACCCCCTACTGGTCAATCAATTAGAAATTTGTGTCAGATCCCATGTGATAATTCCAGATCATGACAGGTATCATCATCATCATCATCGAAAACGCATCCTTCTCTTTAGTCATCAAGACAACAGCAACAAGTCATCATCATCATCATCATCACCATCGTCATCATTTAATATATCATCAAGAGACATAACATTTTATTTCATCACAAATAAATAGATATATTCACAAAGTTTAATAGCAAGTATTTGATATGTATGACGTGTATCATACTAAAAATGTCATTAATGATAAGCAAATACACATTTATTTCATACAGTTATATGTGTAAGGTTTACACAATAACTGACTTACAGTGTGAACATTCTCATTGCCAGCTTGACTTTTCTTACTTACACCAACACATCTTAAATGAAACCATTTATTACATTCTCACCCAGCCCCTCACCGCGTGGGTTCGAATCCCGGCAGGGTCATTCAGATTTTCATGTGAGGAAGACTTCCAGCTTGCTTGCGGTAGGTCGGTGGTTCTACCCGGATGTCTCCGTGCTGGACGTCGCTTTATGACTGAAATACTGTCGAAGCGACGGTAAACTTAAATAGTCAAGTCAGTTATTGCATTTGCGATTTTCACAACCTATCATATCATCAACAAAATCTGGCATTCCACAAAAGCATCTGCGTTTTTCAATTTTCACAACCCTGGGAATACCATTGTCCCTCTCAAGACAGAGATCTAAATGATCTCGCATTTGTCTACTTCGAATGTTACATTGAAATTAAATTTATTTGGATCATACGAATTGGGTTGTTGTTGTACCCTTGGTAATTTAATAGACAAATTATTAACAGTTTCCGTCTAAGTGAATTTGGGTACATGGCGATGTTGCTGTTTGAAACTTTCTCTCTGTATTCCAAGTTTTGTCTTTATGTCCATAATACGGGGTCATTTTTGTGTCTTTAAAGCCTTGAATGTTTTTATATTGTTTAGAAAGTATTTTATTAACTGCATTAATATGTATGTCAGTGAGCTACAGGCCCGGATCCAGAATTTTTCCGCTGGGGGGGGCAAAATCTGAATGTGATGTGAGTACTAGGGGGGTCCGGAAACTTTTTTTTTTAGTGTTCCGGAGATTCATTCTGAAGGGTATCTGAGGATGAAAGTGAAGGGGGTTTTTTTTTTGTTTGTTTGTTTTTGGTGTTGTTTTGGGTTTGTTTTTTTTGTGTTTTTTTTTGTTTTTGTTTTGAAACTTGAACACCATATATCTAATGCCTAGGTTCCACTGGAGAAAAATCATCGGCGATGTGGAAATACACAAATTTTCTCCCAATGGCATCAAATGTTTGAGCCAAAAAGACGGAGGAGTCCCATGAGAAGCTTCGGGATTGGTCCGTTGAAACGTTCACTAATGTTTTGATCGGCTATGGTACGAATGGCCTTGTATTATCGGGGATGGCTCCCGATGCTCGGGAAATTTCTCCGATGATCGGGGACGTCCTTCGCCGAATTTGAAACATCATCGGGGGAATATCCCGCAGATTAGGGGATGTATCGTTGTATCGAACCATCTTAGGTGTTTCGGGGAAGATCATGGAGATTATGAGACTTTGGTGATGGAATTAAGAGACAAAACTAAGGGTGGACTTTTGGGGTTTATGATGATGCCCCCAGGAATGTCCCATAGCTTTTTTGACCCCCAAAAGTCTACCCTTAGTCTAAGGTTGACCAAAAAAGCAACAAATTTTAGAGTGCGCTTGTCGATTTTTTTTTTCCGATTATTCTGAGATTCTATCACAAGATCTGGAATGTGTCACAGAAAGGTCGGCGAACCTTTGAGACATCACCGAAGCCTAGGGGATTCCTCGGAGGAAAAATATTTCGCGGAAACTCCGTGAATGCTTCCCGGGAACTTTGGGGAAGCTATGATTATGTTTCCCCGGCCTGTTTCCCCCGATAAAACGTCGAGAACATATAGGGAAAAATTTCAATGCAAGCAATGAAGTTCTCCCGATGGCTCTGCGTGGCTCGCGACGCTTTCGAAGCTTCCGCAGGACACAGGGGAACCTGTTCCTGACGCCTCGCGAGGCTCATCATTTCCCATCGGGAGTACATTCCCGAGGCAAAACATGTCAAGTGGGACTGAGCCTTGGCGATATAATTTTATATTTTACCATCGCAAAGCCATACTACTGAATAACTACTGTGCAATAGTATTTGACTACAGTTGTATAAAAAAAAGGGGGGGGGGGTATACAGACTGGGACACTGATATCATTAAAAGGGCAAAAAATATAGGTTTCTCGTGCATTTTCAACCGCAAACTAGCATTAAAAATTAATAAGTTTTTTGGGGGGACCCCCCCCCCCCAAAAAAAAAGTGACTTTAGTACACTATCAGTTAGTGAATTCATTGAATAATCATCAATTTTAGACTCAACAGTGTAAAAGACAGTTTTGTTTAAGTCTGAGGAAAAAAACAACAAAAAAAACACGTTAAACATATTTTGTCAAATATGTGGAAGGGAATACCGGGTATATGCTGTATTAGGTTCGAACTTGGTAATCTTGACTGTCTAATTGTCGATCTGGAAGCAGACTTCACACACAGAATTCTAAATGTTAAATCAGTGACAAAACAAACACTATTCAGTAATAAAATACGTTGATATTTAATAAAAAAAAACCTTTAATATCCGTTTTATATCGCACATAAATTATGTTTTCTGTGCATTAGTATTTCGTATTCATCGACTTACCAATAACATTGCTCAATGACTGGTTACCTGGATTTGATTTGAATTATGATCATGCATAATCACATATACATTGTCCCAAAATATGGATTGTCTCAAAATATGGCAGATTGAAATTTTCAAATTCTTTCATTTTTTATTCACTTTTTTATATATATAAATTTAAAATACACCAGGGTGTCTATATTAAGACACCATGAATACACATACATGTAGATTATTGCATTCGTTAATCTTAAAAAAGTGAACATAATAATTATAATGATGTATCAGCCTACTGTTTGTATTTATTCTTTTCAGGGAGTTAGTTTCATAAAACTAATACTTAAAAAGTTATGTAAAAATAGTAAAGCTGATGACATTTAGAAACACAACCCATACCGGGTAACGCGTATCGGCCCCCCCTCCCCGGCAAATCCTGTCGTACATATCACAGCACCGATAGCGCTGAGAGAACATTATTTTAGTACATCTCCGTCTCTCTCCTGCAGTTCATAAGATTCACATGAATCTGAAATTGATGCGTTGTAGATCTCAATACTGTGTTTTACACAACGGAAGTTTATTCAAATCAAAATGAAGCATACAAATATAAAACAAGTTTTATCCTACCAAAAGTTCCTTCCAGTGCATTTCTTAACTTTGAGGTGTAGAATGAAAGCTGATTTAGGTTTAACCAAAGGGCACGTGACTTTACCAAATTTCTGACGAAAATCTGACTGTAAATAAGTTCATATTATCATGGGAAATAAATAATCTTTTCATAATTTCAGAAAATTCCCATCAATTGGATTTGCTTGTCCAGGTTGTAACTTAGACATGTATTACAGTATCTTCAAACAGCTTGGCAGTTATGTTAACCTCAATGACGCGTATCGTCTGGGCTGTAACTTAGACAGATTTTTAGCTCTAATGTTAACCTCAATGAGATGGAGTGTCAAGCGCAAGAGTTAGAGCTCCAAGGTCAAGGTCGCACATAGAGATTGAAGGACATTTGCTTGTCTGGGCTGTAACTTAAACATTGATGGCAGGATTTCCAAATAAACTTGCAGTTATGTTTACCTCAATTGAACAGATTGTCATGTACAAGAGTTGTGACGGGGGCCGCCGTAGCCGAGCGGTTACAGTCGTGGACTACAAATCTCTCAGCCCATCACCGCTGTGGGTTCGGATCCCGGTAAAGACTTTGGATTTTTCATGTGAGGAAGCCTTCCAGCTGGTTTGCGGAAGATCGGTAGTTCTACCCGAGTACCTCTGTGTATTCGGGGTCTTCCTCCACCTGTAATTAGCTGGACGCCGCTATATGATTGAAATACTATCACACTGACGGTAAACCCCAATACAACAACAAGAGTTGTGACCCTAGCTCAAAGGTCAAGGTCATACTTAGAGGTCAAAGGTCATTTGCTTTTCTGTAACCTAGACATGGATAGAAGGATTTTCAAATAAGTTGGCAGTAATGTTTGCCTAAATGATTAGAAGTGTTGAGCACAAGAGTTGGGTCCATAGTTTCAAGGCCAAGGTCATACTTAGAAGTGAAGGTCATCACACTGGATTTGCATTTTTGGACAGTTCTTTTTCTCTGGATCATAGGATTCTCAAATGATTTGGCAGTAAGTTTTGCTTTAATGAGATGAGGTATCACACGAAAGAGTTGGGTCCCTAGCTCCATGGTCAGGGTCACATTAGAGGTAAAAGGGGCACCTTAGACCGCGGGCTCGACATGTTGCCCTTGGGCATCTTGTTTATCGAGCAAATAGTCAGACTTTAAAACTAAATGATTACCTCATGGTTACAGAGTACTATTATTTGATAAAAGAAAGTTGATCCTTTGAAAACATTAAGCCCCTAGGGCTTTGGCTAGTTATGTCTCCCCCTATATTTTTATGGAGAAGACATATTTGTTTTTGTCGGAGTTGTCTGTCCGTTTGTCGGTCTGTTCATCTGTCTGTCACACTTTTTGTCCGAGCATAACCCAGAACTTCAAAGGTGGATTGATCGCATTAAGGAGAAGTGTGATGCACAAGACCTGTGACTCTGCGCATCAGATTTTGGAGTTATTGCCCTTCGTTAAATTTCATTCTTATTTTTTGTCTGGAGCATAACTAAAACAAGAGGGCCAAGATGGCCCTGTGTCGCTCACCTGATTAAGATGGCCGTTTTAGGCAAAATGACAAAAAATCTGGCATCTAAAGTGTTTTTCTAACATTTTACTAAGTGGCCTACATTTTGATCCTACCTGAATTTGCACTCAACTGGGAATTCATGCAGCCATCACTCATATCAAGTTTAATGAAAACTGGGGAAAAAATGTAGGCCTCTAGTGTGTTCACAAGATTTTTCTAAAACTTGACCTAGTGACCTAGTTTTTGACCCAACATGACCCAATTTCAAACTCATCCGATATAGCATAAAGACAAACATTCTAGCAAAGTTTCATGAAGATTGAGCCAAAAATGTGGCCTCAAGCATGTTCATAAGGTTTTTCTAAGATTTGACCTGGTGACCTAATTTTTGACCCCACGTGACTTATTATCCAACTCATCCAATATATTATTTAGACAAACATCCTGACCAAATCTATTGAAGATTTAGCTAAAACTGTGGCCTCTAGAGAGTTCACAAGGTTTTTATAAGATTTGACCTGGTGACCTAGTTTTTGACCCCACATGACCCAATTTCAAACTCATCCGATATAGCATAAAGACAAACATCCTGACCAAGTTTCATGAAGATTGGGCCAAAACTGTGACCTCTAGAGTGTTCACAAGGTTTTTCTAAGATTTGACCTGTTGACCAAGGTTTTGACCCCACATGACCCAATTTAAACTCATCTGAGATATCATGTAGACAAACATCCTGACTAAGTTTCATGAAGATTGGGCCAAAACTGTGGCCTCTAGTGTGTTCACAAGGTTTTTGAAGATTTGACCTGGTGACCTAGATTTTGACCCCACATTACCCAATTTCGAACTCATCTGAGATATCATGTAGACAAACATCCTGACCAAGTTTCATGAAGATTGGGCCAAAACTGTGGCCTCTAGAGTGTTCACAAGCAATTGTTGACATTTGACCTGGTGACCTAGTTTTTGACCCCACATGACCCAATTTCGAACTCATCCGAGATATCATGTAGACAAACATCCTGACCAAGTTTCATGAAGATTGGGCCAAAACTGTGGCCTCTAGAGTGTTCACAAGCAATTGTTGACGACAGACGACGGACGACTGACGACGGACGACGCACGACGGACGAAAGGCGATCACAAAAGCTCAAAAATATGAATTAGAAAAATAATTAATAGATATAGTGATGTACCAATGACATAAGTATGCTGTTATCATATATTTTATTATTATAAAAATGTTAACAAAAGTATGTTGCACACTCTGTATTGAAAATTCTGAGTTCTAAAGTCAGTCAAATTGTTGATTTTTCCTGATAACTAAGGCCCTGTTTTTTTTTGTTGGTTTTTTTTTTTTTTTTTTTTTTTTTTGCTTTTCAGTGCCTTTTTGAGACAGAATCATAACCACCCCCAATTGAAAATGACTGTCTTTATAAGAATAAATAAATTTGACCATGAATTCATGCATGATTTCTTGTTCCTAATCTAAAAGTTTTACCTAGTGGAAAATTGATATGAGATTTGCATAAATAAGATTTTTAAACATATAAATATTGTTTCAGGTCCAAATAAAAATTTGTGAAACAAAACCATGAATTAGTTACACAGCAGTGATATGTGAAGGTAAGATAAAGATAAAACAAGAGGGCCATGATGGCCCTGAATCGCTCACCTGAGTACCATTGCTTCAACTGATGTCAAGGTTTTTAAACAGACAAGGATTCTGATATAACTCAATCTAAAACATTTTACCCCTGACAATACTACACACCAAATATCTAAGCAATGGGCCATATGGTTTCAGAGAAGACTTGGGCGCAGGGTCATTTATCACCGTAGGGCCAAGACTTTGAAAATCTTTGTAATGAACCATTAGATGCTACTACATACCAAAAATCTTAGCTCTAGGCCTTATGATTCATGAAGAAGATTTTTTAAGATTTTCCTATTAACTCTTGTAAAACAAGGACCCCTGGTGGGGGTCATTTATACCATAAGCTATGATTTGTACAATCTTGGTAGTGGCCCATAAGATGATGCTTCATACCAAGTATCTAAGCTCTAGGCCTTATGCATTCATGGAAGAAGATTTTTTAAGATTTTCCTATGTAACTCTGTGTAAAACAAGTGACCCCTGGTGCGGGGTCATTTATCACCATAAGCTATGATTTGTACAATCTTGGTAGTGGCCCATAAGATGATGCTACATACCAAATATCTAAGCTCTAGGCCTTATGGATTCATAGAAGAAGATTTTTTAAGATTTTCCTATATAACTCTATGTAAAACAAGTGACCCCTGGTGCGGGGTCATTTATCACCATAGGGCTATGATTTGTACAATCTTGGTAGTGGCCCATAAGATGATGCTTCATACCAAATATCTAAGCTCTAGGCCTTATGCATTCATGGAAGAAGATTTTTTAAGATTTTCCTATATAACTCTATGTAAAACAAGTGACCCCTGGTGCGGGGTCATTTATCACCATAGCTATGATTTGTACAATCTTGGTAGTGGCCCATAAGATGATGCTACATACCAAATATCTAAGCTCTAGGCCTTATGGATTCATAGAAGAAGATTTTTTAAGATTTTCCTATATAACTCTATGTAAAACAAGTGACCCCTGGTGCGGGGTCATTTATCACCATAGGGCTATGATTTGTACAATCTTGGTAGTGGCCCATAAGATGATGCTTCATACCAAATATCTAAGCTCTAGGCCTTATGCATTCATGGAAGAAGATTTTTTAAGATTTTCCTATATAACTCTATGTAAAACAAGTGACCCCTGGTGCGGGGTCATTTATCACCATAGGGCTATGATTTGTACAATCTTGGTAGTGGCCCATAAGATGATGCTTCATACCAAATATCTAAGCTCTAGGCCTTATGCATTCATGGAAGAAGATTTTTTAAGATTTTCCTATATAACTCTATGTAAAACAAGTGACCCCTGGTGCGGGGTCATTTATCACCATAGGGCTATGATTTGTACAATCTTGGTAGTGGCCCATAAGATGATGCTACATACCAAAAATCAAAGGCTAGGCCTTGTGGTTTCGGAGAAGAGATTTTTTCAAGTTTTTCCTATATTAGCCTATGTGAAATCAAGTGACCCCTGGGGCGGGGCCAATTTTGACCCCAGGGTCATAATTTGTACAATCCTGGTAGACAGTCATAAGATCATGCTACATACCAAAAATCAAAAGGCTAGGCCTTGTGGTTTCAGAGAAGAAGATTTTTTAAATTTTCATTTTTAAAATCTATTTTTAGCTCCTGTGACCTAATTATGCGATGGACCAGAACCATTTATACAACTTTAGTAGAGCTTCATCCAAGGAACATTCCTGCGAAATATTTTTCAAATTGGCCAAGCCGTTTAGGAGGAGATGTTGTTTGAAGCAATTGTTGACGCCGGACGCACGCACGGACGGACGCACGCACGGACGCACGGACGCACGGACGACGGACGACGGACGCCGGACAAAAGGCGATCAGAAAAGCTCACCTTGAGCACGTTGTGCTCATGTGAGCTAAAAATATTAAAGCTATTAACTTGAAACTTCACAGGTGGATAGATCTCAAGGAAGAGAAGTAACATGCACAAGAACTGTAGCTCTGCAAATCAAATTTTCGGAGTTACTGTTGTTTAATTTCATAATCAGTTAAGTTTATTCGGAGCATATTATGAGACATATAATCTTGAAGCTTCATAGGTGGGTACATGTTATGGACAAGAATTGCACTACACTACTACTAGAGCATAATCAATTATTAATGTTTCTTGTTGAAGTTTTTCAGCTTTTATACAATTTTGTGTCCTTAAGAAAACTACCGTTCCACTCACGCTATTGAAATTAAATTTCATTTATGGAAAGAAATTAATGAGAGAAAGTGTCATGCACAAAACTCTGGCCTCAGTATATTTGGAGTTATTTCCCCTTATCACAATTTTTGACCGCAATATAACTTTTGTTCTACTTATGCTACTGAAACAAAATTTCAGTTATGGAAAGAAATTGATGGGATGAAGTGCCACACACAAGGTCCATAACTCTGTGCAAATTTTTATCAATATACATGTAGTCAGCCCTTTAACTATTTGTATATGTCACTGTATGCCTTATGTGTGTGTGAGGGAAATGGGGTGGGGGGAGAAATCAGTTTTCTACAAAAATAAATTTCTAGTTTTCTTATACATTACTCTATATAAAAAATACGGTATTCAGAAATCTTCTGTGACTATTGTGGTCAGTCAATGTCTGTTGTCCATCCGCCAACATTCTTGTCTAGCATATTCATTTCTTAAGTAATCATCCTTGAACTTCATGGCAATCTTTATGGCCATAATCTCTCGGCTAAGTTCAATTTTGGCAGATAACTGTCCATTAATGTTTGTCTTGTGTTATGGCCTGTGAAAGATAAAAAACTTGCCAAATTTCACTCTGTGAACACATGATGTTTATAGTCATAATTTCTTGGCAAAGATAGATTATGGCTTATATTGACCATTTTGGTAATGAGTTATGGCCCTTGTATAGACTTACAAAGGTAAATCAGAAACATTAAGGCCTGGAGAAAAAATATTGTGGTATTTCTGCATGCATTATGTATTTCAGTACAATATAAAAGCTATAGTGTAGTAACTTGTATAGGCATTGAAAGGGAATGTTTCTCATGTAAATGACTAATGGGCCATCTTGGTCCTCTTGTTTGAATTAGACTGATGGTACACTGGTGAGCAGTCTAGGGCAATGGTGGCCCTCTTGTTTCCTGTTAAGGGTGATGTGGGTCTGAACCACATTGATAATTAAATATTCACCTATTGTGACTATATACAGGCATGCAAACATAGTAGTCTGTTGATGCATTGTGATAGCGTTTCAATAATATTTTGATTTATTACATTTCTGTCTATTAATTAAAAACAAGGGGTTTTGCCTTCTTACAGAAACGGCTAATGAGAAGTAAAATAACTTAACAAACCCAATGGAAATTCTGCTGGAGGTGGAAACCTTTTATAATAAAGCAGTATAAACCCAACTGGAGGTACATGTATATGAGT
>CM037780.1:1825156-1875156 GCA_021229015.1 Solen grandis | reverse complement strand
AGACACAATAATATATATGTACAAATAAACATATTTCACCTAAGCATAACAGAATAGCACAAAAAGAAACAACAGAAAGAAACGGTAAGTGCATAAAAATGATAATTTTTCTTTTTCAGACAAATTAGTTAAAAAGCGAGAAGACAGAGACCTAAACTAACAGTCTTGGAGATTTTTTTTTTGAATTGGGACTTAATGTATGTTCTAAATAATCAGTTTCATTTTATTAATAAATGCAAAATGTAGGTTCTATCAAAATTAATGGCGTTACATAATGACTTAATGTCTGCGACAAGATATGAACATTAATCTGAAAGTTCTATCAAAATTAATGGCGTTATGTAATGACTTAATGTCTGCGACAAGATATGAACATTAATCCCGCATGAAATATTAAGGCGAAAACAACAACAAACAAACAAAACTTTTTTGTTTCCACTAACCTCTCCGAAAAAAAAAAAACACCAAAAAAAACAGGGTCGGTAAGGTCGGCTAAACTTTTTTTTTATTTTAACCTTTTTTTCCATTTTTATCTTATTTATTTTTTTAGAGTAATCGACGTAAAACAACCTTTTGCAAACGTAATAGTCCGTATGCTACGAAAAAAAAAGGTTTCGGGTCGGTACCAAAAATTAGGGTCGGTCGGTTTTTTATTACGCCTGATTAGCTTAACTTTATTTGTTAAGATTCATAAATTCGCCTTTATTTAGTTGGTCATATTGGCTTATCGAAGTTATATTGACTTGTTTTTCAAGTGACATGAAATAAATGAATAAAGTAGCCTAATTATAAGATTATGAAAAAAAAGCGGACGACCAGCCATTTTTAAAAAATAGAAATAATAAAAAAAGAATATATATATTCTTTTATATATACATATAATTATATATATTTTTTCATCGACAACTGAGTAATAGAGTTTTACATCTTCAAATTTTATGGTCTGAGAAAAATGAAAAATTGAGACAGATGGTTGCTTTATACAAGTTACCGTTAGATCTATCATGTTATTGAGAATAGCATTTCTTTTCTGTTTAAATTATGTTTATATCCGTATATAATAGATTTATTTACGAAAGAAAAAGCTGTACAAAAAAAAAAAAAAAAAAAAAAAACACTGCAGAAAAAATAAAAAAGATCTGATAAAATACAGTAGGAGTAGCTATTTGAATCCTCTTGAAGGGGATTTTAAAAGACGGGGAAGTTATAGATTGTGACAAGAAGCCATAAAAGGGAAGGCGTTACCTCCCTTGATGTCTCCAAGTAGTCACGTGATCAAACTGTGAAAGTTGCCAAGTTGTTTGCACATGAGTTTATGTTATGAAAAAGGATATTAAAAACTGGGAATGGTTTGTATATGTTTGTTAACGATACAATTAGAGTGCGTGTCGAATTTGTTAAAGACAATCTGTAACTGCTAGGCCAAGAAATCCCGTGTTGAACGAACATTTTCATGTTCGAAAATTGTAAACAAAATCAATGTTGTTCTGGTGACCATTTTGATTTTCAGCCTCAAAACTTTGATTTGTAGTGTCAAACTTTTTTGATTTCATATTAAACATGAACAATTATTACAACATTTCAAATTTGTACATGTTGGTTAATTTTATGTATGTGTTAACATTAACAGAAATAAGCATGTGACACTTGATTTGCAGTACTTTTAAGTTTAAAAAATGACTTATTTTGTGAGTGCACCCTGTTTCCCTGGAATGATTCAGACCAAGGTTTTTTAATGTATGCATTAGTTAAATATAAATAAAGTTAAACTTTTGGTTTGATCATCATGATTTCGATTTGCATCTTACATAGAAGCATAAAAGCAAGTGAATAAACAGCTTATCAGCTTTGTGCGTCATTGAGGTGATTAGGCTACCATTTAATTTTTTGGCGGGGGGGGGGACTCTACCAATTAATAAAGAAAGACATTATATACTGTACCTACACTTTGCCTCATGCATAATGTAACTACTCAGTAATATAATATGCATATTTATACATACCTTACTGTACTGTAAGCAAATGTGTACCAGTTGAGTGATCTGTTTTCAATAATGGAAAAAGTGGGTGGGAGATTAAACAAATAAAATCATGGCCGGGATTTTTTAACTCTGTGAGCTTGTGCTATATCAAGTTGGTGATACACTGTAAAGCATGTTCCATTTGTTATGATAGAAAAATAAATGGCTGACAATGAATTTGATGGATATGTTTGTATGAAGCTAATTCCAAGGAAGTTAGTATATATATTATTGGGTAGATATCAGAGGTAAGTCAAACAATAATTTTTTATTTTTTTTTATTTTGCGTTAGGCAATATTTCATTTTAATTTCCCTTTTTTTTTTCTTTTTTTTTTTACGATGTATCACATCTAACATCTCTGTGCTAGTGTAAGTTTGAATCTGAGGGCTTGAACATGCAGCTTCTTAAAAAAATTTTGAATTTCAAATATATGTTGTATATTTGATCTGTTTTTCAGTACTTAATAACAATTTGAACATGTACACTTTTCAGATTGATTCTTGACAGACTAATTCATCCTCATGAAATGTTCTCATAAATAGTTAGCAACTTACCCATTGTGGGTGACCATAAAACAAATTAAAATCCCTATTCTGATTTCTTTTGCTTAAAAATTGTTAAAAACTGCTTCTTTTAGCATTATGGCAAACAGATGATTACATTTTAAAATATAAGCATATGAGCCTGGAAACATAAACCAAACAAATTTTTATATGACTTTTAAACCTGCGCACTGCTCATAATACATTTAACAAGAAGAGGAAAATAGATGTGAAATGGTCATCACAAGCTTTATGCTTAACCTCGACCAGACATCACAGGTAAATCATAGATAAATTTTAAGGATTAAACATTGACTGTTGTTTAAAATTTAATAGATTAAAACCAATTGGAGGTTGATGATCAATTCAAGTTTTAAAATAAACATTTAATTGTAAGGGAAATCACTGTTAGCAAATGAAGAAATAAAACAACAAAAAACAAAAAAAACTACTACACCTAATCCTAAATTGAAATTCATGTAATGAAACATCTTCAATGAATTTGTTATTTACTGTTTTCTTTGTGAATTTGCAAATGATACAGTATATCTTCTATGAATATCCTCACTCTTTTGTCCAAAAGTTACGGAATAAATACCAAAATCCTTAACCTCATGAATATTCATATACAGATTTATGACTTGATGAATATTAATTTGACTGATCTTTAAATGGCTTGTGAAATGATGAATATTTCTTTGCCACGGATGACTGTGTAGAAACTGAGCTACACTATCGTATGAGCAAACAGAGGAAACCCTGATCAGACAGCTCCTATATCTGAGTCTTATCTGTTTGCCTATGCATCAAAATGAGTCTATATGAAGTAAAGTTAAATAACTCAGTTCAGTCTGCGGAGGTAACACAATAGGAGGTCATTTTGAATCAGATTATCATTTTGTCTGGTTAAAATTGATTAAAAATTTGAAACTGAAATTAATAGATTTATGTTTTACAGATGGTTTGTTATCATTATATACCGTAATCTAGGACTAACAGAAATGATTATATGATTATTTCTAATATTGATTGACACTGATATTAAAACCCTATTAACTTTTCAGGATTAAGGTAAGGTACTATCTATATTAACTAACAAAACATAACACTGATTTTCAATTTGTTACAGAGAGTGGCAGATATCCATAGTGGGAGGACTTGATATTATATACTGACTGAAGGCTGGGACAGGACAGTCACCATGTCTGTGGTGTTGAACCATAGGTCCCAGTTAGGGGCGCTGGAAAATGGGCTTAAATCTCTCAAAACAGACAAGGTGGGTGGCTTCTTTCTTTTTCTCTTTTTATATCTTTTTTGTTTTAAAAAAAAAAAAAACCAAAAACAGTGTTAGAATAATTATATATATTGAATGTTTTACCCTTGTTTTTTTTTTTTTTTTACTGACATCTTCTCTGTCTCACTCTAGATAAAATGACATGCAACCTTTTCTCATTCTTTTTCTTTCTTATCTTTGTCTGTCTTTGTTTTCTCTTTTATTTGTCTTTATAATTACTAAAATATTCTCATTCCCATCGTATGTACCCAGTATGTGTTACACTTCAGGCATTAATCCAATTTTATATTAACAGTGGAAAAAATGTTAGAAAAATAATGAAAGGGAAATACTTTTTTCAATGTTGCAGTGACATCTTTAAAAACCATTCAATGCAACATTTTTTGTTCAGATGTATCCATCCACTGGAGTGAAACATTCCTTGTTAATTCACGTTTCCATTGGTACCAGGCTACAAATGGGATACACATTTTTATTTTGTATGCAAAGTTAAACTTATTTTTTGACGAGATAAGTATGGTAGGCAGGGAGTAAATACTCAATAACTGCTATGCATACTCCTACCAATAATGCAGAAATCAATAGTATTAATGACTCAGTTACCAGAGTAAGTACAAAGGTTCACAAAATTGTGTGTATTGCAATCATTCTCAAATATCTAAATTGCCAGATGAAAGTTGTTTTGCAAAGAATTTCTGTTGATATAATGGCTGCCTCTGCTTAGTGCCAAGTTTTATGAAATTCTATTCAAATCAAATAATAATGTCATATAATAGAGAGGTGGCATGGATCTCAGTTTAGTCTACATATTGGGCTGTTGGTTTTGTGTACTTAGTCCAAGACCTTTGATAAAAATGTTTACAAAAATCCTTGGGTAGATTGCATGGTGTATTGACTATTGGCCAATAAATATATAAATAGCTCAAGACATGGGGACAAAGTGAGATAACAGGCATTAGTTGATGTTGAAAGACAGGGGTTCAGCCTTTACCATTCAGAAATTTCATGTTATGCCAGTCATTAAACCATTGTAAACCCAGATCACATTGAAAGCAATTCTTTGATGTATTAGGTTTTACAGTGGTATATGCTCACTGCAAGGGTACTAATGAGTACCTATTATAGTTAAACCTTATTAGCCTCTGAGTCCCACTTTTCACTTAGCCATTTACCTCATGAATATTCATGTACAAATTTATGACTTGATGAATATTCATTTACTGAACTTAAATGGTATATTATGAAACAATGGATTTTTTCTTCACTGTGCAGACTCTGTAGATTCTGAGCTACAATATTGTATGAGCAAACAGAGAAGAGCCTGATCAGACTTCCAGGAGCTGTCTGATCCGGGTCTGCTCTTTACCAAGGTGTCAGAGGTAAAGGGTTAAACAAATTACCATATGCAAATTACATGTATCAGTAGAATGACCTATGCAACATGATTAAAGCAATCCACCTACAA
This sequence comes from Solen grandis, assembly GCA_021229015.1. NCBI lineage: Eukaryota > Metazoa > Mollusca > Bivalvia > Adapedonta > Solenidae > Solen > Solen grandis. The sequence continues at coordinate 1,869,832 of CM037780.1, read as the reverse complement.
TACTTAGTGCTATTTAATCAAAATGATACTTAAAACCATAGGAGCATTGTTCTTGTGTCCCTAAAGAAAATATCCTAATGCTTTGTTTCTTAACGAATATTGTTAGCTAATATATGGTTAATGTTTATGTCAACAGAGCCATTTACTTTGATATTCTGTAAAACAGGATTGTGGAATGCGTTTCAATCTTACTCAAGATTCAAAGTTTCGCTTAACAGTATTGTCAGTGGAATATAAGTGGTTTAACCCTTTCCCTCATAGAGGATACCATGAAAAGACCTATGCGAACAGCATAAAACCAGATCAGCCTGCGAGTAACTCGCAGGCTGATCAGGTTTTATGCTGTTCGCTGCTCCTCAGTGGTCTGGTAATAAGGATTTTACAATTAAATTTGGTAAGATTTGAGTTTGGCTTTCTGCAGATCAGGCTTTATATGGTACCTATTGAGTGCATCAAAATGAGTCTATATGAGGGAAAGGGTTAAGAATGGCTAACTAGGTCATTTTACTATTAGCCAATACTGTGAAATCATTAGTTTTCGTGGGACACTAATTTTTGTCGATTTTGTGGTGGGTTTTATTCACGAATATTTATCCCCATGAAAACTTGTCTCTCATATAGACCTCATGTTTTCTAGAACATAGCTCCAGGAATAAATATACCTACGAAATTCCCTTAGGTATATAATCAGCGAAATTTAATGTCAACAAAAATTAATGATTTTACAGTATATGGTACATGGTTTTAGTGAAAGAGGCATTTGAATTTTGAAGCCTTCCTGAACCTTATGTGGTAATTCAAATGTTTGTTTGTTTGTTTGTTGGGGTTAAATGTCCCACCGACAGTTTTTCAGTCATTTGGAGACAATGTCTACTTGAGACAGATATAGTGCTGCCACACTGCAGTATCACGCAGGAGACGTGTGGCATGATACCACACCCAGTCACATTATCCTGACACTGGGCCAACCAGTCCTGCAACTACCCTTATATGCTGAACGCCAAGCTAGGGAGCTATAACAGTACCATTATTTACGACTTTGGTATGTCATGGCCGGGGATCGAACCCATGACCCCCCACACCTGAGGCAGACGCTCTAACCACTCGGCCACCGGGGACGGTCATTCAGATGTACCTCTGTCCAGAGGAAGATTAAGTTTACTTTCTAATGTTTATCATATAAAATAATGGTAATACTGGCTCAGCTCGATGTAATTTAAGACATATTCTTCAGATTCTTAAGGTAAAGTAAAGTTTGTAATTAAATTTTGATATGGATTTGAGAAAAAATGAGGTTAAATGAAGATGAAAGATAATTACAGGATTCCATATCAGCCAGTAAACCAGGCTCTTACTCCACCAACCAAACTTAGCACCAAGTAATACTTAAATACCTAAGGGCCACTTTTAATATTTTTGTTTCTCTAATAAAAATACCCATATATTTCATTTTTAGCTTACTTTTTCCAAAATGAGCTATTGTGACAAATGAATGTCCATCGTCCACTGTCCGTTGTCAACAGTTAACTTTATCAACATCTTTTTCTAAACTACTGGGCCAATTTTCATAAAACTTTCCAGGAATGTTCCTTGGGTGGTCTTCTGCCTAAATTGTTCAAAGAATTAAATTCCATGCCAAAATCTGGTTACCATGGAAACTAATGGGGAAAAAATGTGAAAACTTCAAATATCTTGTTAAAAAGTACTGACTGGATTTTAAAATATATTTGCACAGATGATCATTTGGTACTCTCTACCAAGATATACGGTAAAAATCATTTGGATCTGTGGAAAAACATGGCCACCGGGACAGAGCCTGTTTTCCTTATATGTATATATTACAAAGTTGAAAAATCTTCTTGTCCAAAAGTACTCATTGGATTTCAAAGTTTTTTTTTGGTACAGATGTTTCTTGGATAACTTGCTACCAAGATTGTAAAAATTAATTGGATCCATTGAATAACATGACCTCCAGAGGGAAGAGCCTGGTTTGCTTAAATGTATAAATACCATTTTGAAAAATCTACCTGCTGAATGAAAATCAGGGGATATAACCAGGGTACAGTTGATATGATTGTGATTGATTGCTTCTGAGAAACAAACTGCAACCCTAAGATACACTTCACTTTATAACAGGAAATGCATTTCATTAGATTTAATCAAATTATCTCTATTGAGAAACATTAAACAGAAATAAACCTCAATCCATGCCCATCGGCTATGGTATAAACATAGAAGATTCCTTGAAATTTATCATATTTCAGAGGAGCATATTAACTTATCTTGGTTATCTCCCCTGATTTACATTCAGCAGGTGTGTACTATTCAAGGACCTGTCTGTCCTTGGGTCAGGATTCTGTGGCAAGTGGTATCATTCCACTAAGTTTGTACTATGATACTGTGATGGGATATTGTTTCAAGTCACCATTCCACCTGCCAACAATCACTAGATAGTGTGCAGGGATAATTTGGATTTTGGGGCTGGAGAATGCCACATGTCCACAGTATGATAATGATATTGTAGCATACCTGTATAACAGTATGTTTAGTTTAACCCTTTCCCTCATAGAGAATACCATGAAAAGATCTATGCGAACAGCATAAAACCAGATCAGCCTGCGAGTAACTCGCAGGCTGATCAGGTTTTATGCTGTTCGCTGCTCCTCAGTGGTCTGGAAATGAGGATTTTGTAATTAAATTTGGTAAGGTTTGAGTTTGGCTTTCTGCAGATCAGGCTTTATGTGGTACCTATTGAGTGCGTCAAAATGAGTCTATATGAGGGAAAGGGTTTAAATTTATTTATTTCATATTGACTGAGAAACAAGTCCTTACAACTTATGCTAATCCATTGCAACTTTTCCTGAGTTGGACCAGTACTTTGCACCTGGGAAAGGTCATAAAAAATCCCCCCCTCCCTCCACCCAATGGAGTTTGATCCCACAACTTCCAGATCTGCTGTTGGGTATGTTACAACTGGATCCCTGATCAAATATCATGACTTGACTTGACTATTTGAGTTTAACGTTGCTTCAATAGTATTTCAGTCATATAGCAACGTCCAGCTAATTACAGGTTGAGGAAGACCCCAAATGCATGGAAGCATCCGGGTAGAACCACCAACCTATGTCAAGTATCATGTATCATACACATACCCACAACATCAGATGTTAAGGAGTGCAGTGTAACCTGACTACATATTAAGTATGGTATCATGCCATGTGTATACACTGTTGACTGGCATAACTCCGTGAGGTATCAGCCTAAATCTTAGACTAAGATTCAAATATTAAAATATAAATACCAGTATATGCAGGAATGAAATAATAACCTTCTGAATCAATATCAATTAATAATGGTAGAATGATTTATAAACGCTATCTTGTATTGGAAGTTTTCTGAAAGATAAAACATGACTGTAAACTTCCAGCACATTAAATGATTTAAATCCTATTGAAGCGGAAGGTATGATAAATGTTACTGAAACAAATAAGGCTTTAAGCATATTGAGAAAAATGGATGAATGTTGAAAGTCAAATAGAAAAATCAATGTGGCACATTAGTCTGTCCTTTTAAAAGTGTCAGCATTTGTTTGGGCTAATTGTATTAAGAGAGAACAAGTAGACTTACAAAGGTTTAATCCAGATTAAACAATAAATTCCCTTTCATGGCTAAAATAACACCCCATTTATAAATGACATGAACTAGTAACCAGCATACAATAAAGTACTTATAAATCATATGGAGTTTATTATGTTTCTTGTTTGCTCAAAATTAAATGCAGGATTTATGTATGGATGTAAAAAGTTGCATTTGAATGATAAAAATGTGACATTTATGTTTTAATTGTAAATCTGAATCACTGGGTTAAACCCAAATGAACCACATGTGTTATTTAAGTCATAAGAATTATGGGAAATATTTTTAAAGTAGACTTGTTCACTTGTCACACACATAAAGTGCCTTTGTGAACGTTTCAATGTTCTTAAATGGAGAGACATTCTAATGTAATGTTTCACTTTTATATAGCACCACAAAAGTAACTTTTTGTTCTATTAGAATTTAGGGAGGGGTTATGTATGCAATTTTAGATTTTTCTTTCAATCTGAAACGAAGTTGGATTTTCATAAGAATATTCAGTTTGTGTGATACTAATGAGGAACTTGTTAAGTGTCATTAGCAGGTAGAAGGATGGATTTAGAGCAAAAAAAAAAGAAAAGTCTTCCTGGGATATTAAAAAGACATTCTGTTAGTGTTACTGACCTAAGTGATAAAAAAAACTTTTAAGTTATCCTGATCATTTCTTTTAGTGAGCGGAGGCAGTCTTTTCTTGATCATGATCAACATGATTAGAACTTTTGAGGATGATTTCATTTAAAATAAAAAAAAGAAACAAAAAACAATTTACTTAATTAAATATGTTTTAAACTACAAAAACACTAGAACTAGTAAATTGTTTTAGTGATACTGACGAAATTGATGACAGCTTTTCAGTGCTCATGCAGATTGGAATAAAAACAACACTTCCCAAAATAGTCAAAAGCTTAGTGATCATTCCCGATAATAAGGCAATTTTGTCTTATGATCTTTTTTAAATTAGCAAAGAAAAGTTCTTGAAAGTTTTGTTTACCACAAGATTTCAAGATTAGGAATTTTGTTTCTGCATAATGACTCATTTACCGAGGTTGGCCTATACAAGGAGTGAATCAGAAAAGCGATGGAGGAGGAAAGCATGGACACAGGATGTGCATCTGCCTGCTCTAGGTGTAAATACTGGCAGGGGGCATCCTGTGTCAAGTGCTCTGCGTCTAAGGATGGAGGATAATGGATATCTGTATTTAAATAAATACATCAGTGGAAAGAGAGAGAGATCATTTCTCAGGGTAATGTGACCTAATTATTATGTATCTGTGAAATATCAGCTGAATTATTAAATTAGTTTTGCAGATATTATGTATTATAATCATTACATCATGTGATTTTCTCATATTGAAAATGCATAAAAATGGGAAATCAAAAATGTTACTTTTTTTTTACAAGTTACCTTGCATGTTATCTAAAGATAGATAACTATTTTTTTTACTGTTTGTAGTGCTCAAGCTTCCATAGATATATATCTTAATGACACTTATCAATCAACAAGAAGGATTATCAAGGTTTACACTTGCGGCATAGTTTATTCTTCTTATGGGTAACCAGTAGTAACAGAGTACATTTTAATAAGAGGGTTAAAAAAAGTATGCCCAGTGGTTGTTATGCATACAGGTATGTTGTAACACATAATTATAAGTCCTGTCTGTTGAGTGATAATAACTCTGAGATCATGGGTTCAATCGCAGGCCTTAACAAACCATGTCGTTAAAAGTTAAAAATGGTACTGTTATAGCTCCCTTGTTTGACACTCAGCATACATGTGCGAGAGTATTTCCAGGACTGATTTGCTCGGTGTCAGGATAATGTGACTGGATGTGGTATCATGCCACATGTCTATGATGTGAGTTAGCACTATATTTGGATCATTTAGAGGAAAGACCTCTAATGGCTGACATACTTTTAATGGACCAACACACATTCTGTTGTTACAGAAGCTGATGTCCGACTCGGAGTTCTCGGACATGTTCTGGGCAGTGGAGCGACACCATCGGGATCTGAAACTGGCCCACCTCACCGGCAAGGCTAAGGATCTCATGTGAGTAGAGACAGACTTTTCTAACAAGTGAAATGCCAGGGTAGTTAAAGAGATAGATTAACCCTTTACTGCAGATAAACTCCTTTTGATGCATTGAGCAACAGAGCAGACCCAGATCAGACAGCTTCTTTCAGGAACTGTCATATCAGGGTCTCTGTGTTTGCTCATATAATATCGAAGTTCAAATTCTACACTGTCTGCATGGCAAAAAAATATATTGTTTCATAAACAATTAAAAATTAATTCTTTCAATATTCATTGACTCATAAATTTGTACCTGAATATTCATAAGAAAACTGTCGTAAGTATTTTATTTCTTCACCAATTTCAATGGGATGGAGCACATGTGAAGCGGAAAATTGTGCCTTATGCATAGGTTCCATGACTCTTTTTTCAGATGTTTAGTATTTCCAAACATTTGGGAAAACCTTATTAGTGATGTGCTTTAAGTGTTAGCAAACAAAATTTCATTAACTCTGAACTGAAGGTTTTCCCAAATGTTAGGAAAAATTGTACATCTGACTGGAATCACTGGAAATTATGTGTAGGGCACAATGCACTTCATCTCTTTAAAATTGTTGAGGAAATAACTGCTGTTTTCTTTTTTGATTTGTTGCAAAATATGCTTTACGCATTAGCTTAAAATGACGTCATATGTAACATGATATGGCCACAATGTGTTTGGAAGATCAAACTGTAGAAGCTTTTCTCAGATTAGGTTTTACAAATGTTACTTTAGAATTATTTTATCATTAGCTGTTTGGTTTTATTCTGACACACTAATTTATCCATATTCTAGAAAAGGGATATCCTTATCTGTGTTTGATATATGATTTTAAAATTCTCTGTTCTTTTCACAATTTTCATATATGGAAGAAATGCAGCTACATGTATTTCTTTTACTGGTATACTTTGATTCTTATGATAACCTTTATTTCAGGGAACAAGCGGAAAAGGACACCAAGTTCTTCAGTATATTGATAAAGATGCTGTGTGAAATTAAACAGTAAGTGTTAAATATGTGATGAATGAGGAAGATGAGATGTATATAAAAGTCCAAACTCCGACGCAGTAGTTACCTCCCCTTACAGCTGTAGATAACCACTGCCACCACAGAATCTAGCTATTTTTTCTTTTTTCCAAATTTTTTTATTTTACTGCTAGTGTCATTTCCCTGAATATGTTTTCTTTAATAAACATCAAAAACCGCCTCGTGGTAAAAAAATAAATCATTTTAAAAAATATTTTTGTTGTGATAGTAGACAGAGACGCCATTTTTAGCTCACATGAGCACAACGTGCTCAAGGTGAGCTTTTCTGATCGCCTTTTGTCCGGCGTCCGTCGTCCGTCGTCCGTGCGTGCGTCCGTGCGTGCGTGCGTCCGGCGTCAACAATTGCTTCAAACAACATCTCCTCCTAAACGGCTTGGCCAATTTGAAAAATATTTTGCAGGAATGTTCCTTGGATGAAGCTCTACTAAAGTTGTATAAATGGTTCTGGTCCATTGCATAATTAGGTCACAGGAGCTAAAAATAGATTTTAAAAATGCAAACTTTGAAAATCTTCTTCTGCAAAACTGCAAGGCCTAGAGCTTAGATATTTGGTATGTAGCATCATCTTATGGGCCACTACCAAGATTGTATAAATCATTGCCCTATGGTGATAAATGACCCCGCACCAGGGGTCACTTGAAAATCTTCTTCTATGAATCCATAAGGCCTAGAGCTTAGATATTTGGTATGTAGCATCATCTTATGGGCCACTACCAAGATTGTACAAATCATAGCCCTATGGTGATAAATGACCCCGCACCAGGGGTCACTTGTTTTACATAGAGTTATATAGGAAAATCTTAAAAAATCTTCTTCCATTAATGCATAAGGCCTAGAGCTTAGATATTTGGTATGAAGCATCATCTTATGGGCCACTACCAAGATTGTACAAATCATAGCCCTATGGTGATAAATGACCCCGCACCAGGGTCACTTGTTTTACATAGAGTTATATGGAAAATCTTAAAAAATCTTCTTCCATGAATGCATAAGGCCTAGAGCTTAGATATTTGGTATGAAGCATCATCTTATGGGCCACTACCAAGATTGTACAAATCATAGCCCAATGGTGATAAATGACCCCACACCAGGGGTCACTTGTTTTACATAGAGTTATATAGGAAAATCTTAAAAAATCTTCTTCTATGAATCCATAAGGCCTAGAGCTTAGATATTTGGTATGTAGCATCATCTTATGGGCCACTACCAAGATTTTCAAAGTCTTGGCCCTACGGTGATAAATGACCCTGCGCCCAAGTCTTCTCTGAAACCATATGGCCCAGTGCTTAGATATTTGGTGTGTAGTATTGTCAGGGGTAAAATGTTTTAGATTAAGTTATATCAGAATCCTTGTCTGTTTAAAAACCTTGACATCAGTTGAAGCAATGGTACTCAGGTGAGCGATTCAGGGCCATTATGGCCCTCTTGTTTTAGTTACCATCATCATGTGACATTTGTGATGACAGTGATTTTTTTGCTTGCAAGGGAGATCACTGTGTAGAGTTTGATAAAAGTCATGTAATGTCCTATGAATATAACAATAAAAGAAAAGTAAAAATACTGTATAGTAACCATATGTAACACATTCCTTAACAGTATGCAAGTACAGATCTGCATTACCCGGTAATCATGTAATAAAATCATTCCTTAAACACCTCATATTGACTCATTTTGACACATTGGCAAATAGAGCAGACCCAGATCAGACAACTTCTTTCAGAAGCTGTTGGATTAGGGTCTCGTCTGCTTGCTCATATACTATTGAAGCTCAGATTCTACTCTGTATGCATGGCAAAGAAAGATCCATTGTTTAAGATATAATTTTAAGTTCCGTCAATTGATAATAGTCAAATCATAAATTTATACATGAATATTCATGTGGTAAAAGGTTAACGATTTGTGATTTTTTCCTTAAATTGTGAATGGATCCAGTATCCCTTCATTTGTTAAAAAATTAGCGTTGTATTTCTCAAAATTGTGAAAAAAAGTAGCGGCGTTTCTGCTGATATTGTAAGGAGAAAATGTGGGGTATGACAGAATGCCTTGCAATTTTGCTGCAAAATGGTAGGGAATGGTCTATATTTTCAAAAAACTGAGATATTGTGGAAGAGAAGCATCTTTGAAATTTATTAAGCTGAGCAGGAAGGATTGAAACCATCTTTCTATCAAAAATATACTTTTGAATTGTAAATCAATTTGAGGCCCTTCTAAATTGTGAATGGGTCTTTTTATGGTACCAGTTTTAATCAGAAGGAAAAAAAATCGCTGACAATATAGTTGTTCAAACTTTCTTAATCATAATGAACCACATGCTAAACCACATGCAAAACTTTCAACAGTATTAGATTTTTAATCCATTTTAAACCATTTTTAACCAAATAAAAATACCTGACATTAAAATATGTTTAACATGTGATCTCATTATTTCAGGTTACCCAACGATAAACAACGAGAATCTCTGAAGAAGGTCCATCTCTGGTACCTTGGAAACAGGCACACCTTGGCCACCGGACCGGTAAATTGATCATTTTAAAATCGACTTTAGTTATTGTGGACGTGTTCATTATTGTTTTAGTGATGTTGTTTTATTGTTTCTTTTGAAAAAAGTATAGTTTTTGTTTCAGAAAAATTATTTTCTTCTAAGTAATTAGATATATTAATTAATTGTTAACATTTCTTAACCCTTTTGCAGCCAAGTCTCCAATGAACAGGCTATTTGCCAGGGAATGTCTTAGAAATTTCTTAGAAATTACAGGCTATATTACTGTACTAGCATAATGTGGCTGCTTCGCTTTTGCTGCCATCGGGACAGGTTCATCAGTCCTACACATGAGATAGTGTAAATGTCAAGGAGACAGATTTATCTGTTATGGAGGTTTCCACATGGAACCCCCCCCCAAAATGGATGAACCCGTCTTGTTGGCAAATACGCTGCCTCATGTGTAGGACGGGTTCTTCGTCCTGTAGGCAATGAAAGGGTAAAGTGGCAGTAACTCAGAATTTAAAATATAACTGAGACTGTTTTTATGTTAAGTACAGTCCAAATTCTATGTAAGTTTGAAATTAATTGTTACAACAAATCTGATTTTTTTTTAATTAACTTACAGAAATTTGGCAAGGCTGCACAAAAGGTTGAAGACAGCTTCATGCGAAGCGTAAGTGCTCTTAAATCACAGGCGCCGACAAATAAAAAGAAAGGTGCACTAACAAGCAGATCCACTAGCTCCGCAGTAAACAAATCTGCCCATAAAGACAAAAAAGGTGCACCAGCAAAAGGATCTGATTTTCGACAACATGTGACTAGTACTCGAGATGATATGTCGTCTCCCAGAGGCTTCATGGAAAGCATGCCCCCTCCAAGCGAACCAGCGTCAAGTAGATTGTCAGTATTCGGGAATGACTTCATGACGAACAGGTTCATGATGGATCTTCCTTCAAGTAAACTCAGCTGGCACATGGAGTCGCCGGTTGGAAAGTCACCATTTGAGATGATGCAGACCCCGACAGATTGGGATGGACCAGATATTGAGGTAAGGGAAGTTAAGAGTTATCTGCCCCTTGTTAGTATGCATAGGTTAGTTTACAGATGGAATGGAAATTAAAAATTGCATAAGTTTATATGAATGAAAAACAGATTATCTCAGTGAAATTTGGCATGATTTACACATGTATATTTCTTTTAATCAAGTATTTGAATAGATGGGAAGAACATTCAAGTATTTGAATAGATGGGAAGAACATAAGAACCTGAAATTATCATCCTATTTATTCATAATTTACAACAGACTACATTGTGGAGTTTGATTTAATGGAAAATGATATATTGTATTTAACTATATGGTATGCTTCTTTAGTTACACCCTTCACCATCTGATAATTCTGATTCAAGATTTATTTTTGCAATACATTTTTTTTTAAATACTTATTTAATTTAAAGCATAAAGAAGAAGAAAAAAAAAACACAGCTGCAAAATGTTATATTCTTTTAAGAGATTAGAATTAGGTTTGATCTTATAAATCTTTGCATAAAGATTAAAAAAAAAAATTCTTTAGTTAACTTTGTCAACACTCAAGTGTCTTCATTAAATGTTTTAAGCAGTTTAATCAATATAAGTTGTCCAAGTTATTGTGCTTGTGTTTTTTTTTAATAAAAACGGGTTGTAAATTTTTGCACTGTTCACACTTCAACATCTAGGTTTCAAAAGCAACATCTTTAAAATGGAGACAAAATATGGTCATCTTGGTTTGTTTATTTATTTTGTGTAGAGCCCCTTCCTTTTCCAGGCTAAGAGTTGAAACATCTGAAGTGTTTTCCCTTGATTTCTGGGTAAAACCAGTGTTTTGTTACAGTGGCTCACTTATGGAAGTTTTCATTTTGTTATCAAAGTGACTGAAGTGAAAAAGACAGTTACTTACACAAAGAAAGTCTGCAAACACACTATAATTCTTTTTAAGATGTTTCTCTTCCTGAACTTAAACAGCTACCGAAAGCAATTGTTTTACAAATCAAATACTTTTCTTCTTCTAATTTTACAGTGACAAAGAATTTTTTTTCAATGTGACATTTGGCATTTTTCACCAAAATACATGTGGCATTTATTATATTAAAGTGACATTTTTGAAAATTTTAATGTGACTTTTTCAGTTCAAATGTGACTGAAAAAGGACCCCTTACTTTCCAGGTCACTGATTTTTCTATTTACGGATGCCTCCGTGCATTTGGGGTCTTCCTCCACCTGTAATTAGCTGGACATCGCTATATGACTGAAATACTGTCGTAGTGACGGTAAACTCAAATAGTCAAGTCAAATAGTCAAGTTTTCTATTCAAAGAATTATTATGTTGTGTAGAATCCTCCAAATATATCATTAACCCTTTCCCTCATATATACTCATTTTGACGCCCTCAATAGGTATCACATAAAGCCTGATCTGCAGAAAACCACAGTTAAACCTTACCAAATTTAATTACAAAATCCTCATTTCCAGACCACTGAGGAGCAGCGAACAGCATAAAACCTGATCAGCCTGCGAGTTACTTGCAGGCTGATCTAGTTTTATGCTGTTCGCATAGGTCTTTTCATGGTTTCCTCTATGAGGGAAAGGGTTAATATGGGTAATTCTTTTTTTGTCAAGGGTAATTTTCAATCTGTAAGCTATTGTAAATTCAATTTTCCTTAAAAATTAAAAATTTCACAAGACTATGAAAGTCTTTAAAACCCTTATTTATTAAAAGATAAGAAGTTATGTTACCATGTTCTAATAGAATACATTTGTAAAATCAAACAAAAGGTAAAATGGACCCTAATTCATAAACCCTCTTTCTATATATTTTAATCTCAGAATTGTCATTATATAATTATAATGGTAACAATTACCAAAAAATATGTGTGTTTCTACAAATTCATCATTATGAAAAAGTGAAAAGGTGACTTTTTATAATGTTAGAACAAGAGTCTAAGTCTAAAATAAAGACTCAAGTTATAGGTGAGCAACGGATCTGGTTCATAATCCATCAACAAAATTAAGCACCAATTTCAACTTAAACACTCTGTGCAGATTTCATCATTATGTTTATATTATAGAAATACTAAAGTATTTCATTTCTTAACAAATGGTTTTAGTTATTAAGGAAGTAATTTATGTCAACTTTGTCATGTACTTGGATATTTCATAACGTATAAATGGTGGAATAAGTCTTTACCCAATGTTAGAAAGTTAACCCTTTCCCTCCTATAGACTCATTTTGACGCACTCAGTAGGTACCACATAAAGCCTGATCTGCAGAAAACCACAGTTAAACCTTACCAAATTTATTTACAAAGTCCTCATTTCCAGACCACTGAGGAGCAGTGAACAGCATAAAACCTGATCTGGTTTTATGCTGTTCGCATAGGTCTTTTCATGGTTTCCTCTATGAGGGAAAGGGTTAAGTATTACTTTATGCTAAATACATTGTATCTTTGGTGCAATTCAAACCTGGGTTCCTCTCATTTTAGTGTACTAAGTGGAAGTAAGCAGGATTGTATGTATTTTCTGTGTTAAGAGTTATCTCCCTTTTACTAAATTGAAAAGTTTTTTATCCTCAGACAATAAGGAGTTTAGGTGTATATGTAATATGAGCGGTGAAATGCGTATTGATTTTATCTGATATTGTTCAAATACAATGTAGATCTAGTTGATTGTTATATGAATGTGTGTTTTGTGTATCAGTTATTTGTAAATGAAAATGAAAACAAAAGAGATTTAATTTTAGATAATAGATGAATGTTAACTCTCTTACATGGTTGATTGATAAGTAATTGTTATAAAAAAAAACCTATTCACAAATCTGATTTGGTTTTTAAATTTAGTTTTAATCTAATTAATGTCACTGAAATGAAACAGACATATTTAAAAATGAGGGTTTCCACAAATAATTAAAATGAGGGTTTTCCACAATTTTCCAATGAAAAAATGTTGATAGGGTTTCAACAAGTTATGAATAAATGTCCGAGTGAAAGAAAAAAGATATTTCCCATTCGCAGCAGTCATGGGAACTCTGTGTTATGGAAGTTTTCATTTCTATAGTAAATTTAAGGAATAAGAATAAAAGGGAATTGTTAGGGATTTTTTCTCATGGATTATTTAAATGAGTGGTGGCCAACATTTGATAAAGAAATTAATTTAACTTTATTCATTTTATATGGATTACGAAACAAGTTATCACAACTTGTATTAATCACTCTGGATTGCTCTGGTGGCAGCGTATGTGGTCATTACTGTGGGAGGAAACTGGAGAACCTGAAGAAAACCTCGTGTCTGGATGGGCGACCACTGTACCCTCTCACGTACATGACCAGGAATTGAACCTGGGACACATTGGTGAGAAGCGAAGCGTGTTACCGCTACGCTGTCCAAGCACCCACAAATTAAATTAAAGAAATAACAAATAGTCTATGATCCAAGAAATTTATATGGGATATAATTATTGTATTTTTCATTAGAAAAAAAACCCATAGATTATTTGGATTAGTATAGGCAAATATTTTCATAGAGCTATTTCATAGTGTATAAACCAGGGTGTAGAGTAGCCACTTATATCATTAACCCTTTCCCTCATAGAGGACACCATGAAAAGACCTATGCGAACAGCATAAAACCTCACAGGCTGATCAGGTTTTATGCTGTTCGCTGCTCCTCAGTGGTCTGGAAATGAGATTTTGTAATTAAATTTGGTAAGGTTTAACTGTGGTTTTCTGCAGATCAGGCTTTATGTGGTACCTATTGAGCGCGTCAAATGAGTCTCTATGAGGGAAAGGGTTAATATCATACATAGTCTGTTTTGCTGAGAACACCAGAAAACAGTCCTCCAAAATGGCCCCAACAGTGGGTTCAACAGGATCAGTGTCTTGATTATCGGAAATATTTGACATCAGGTTGCTGAGAAAGCTGGTCTTAATTATATCCCTCAATTCACAACGTGAGTTCCTGAAAGGCCTCTCAAATTGGAAAGGCAAATAATTATTGAGTATTTAAAGGATTGATATGGGCATGTAAGACAGTGAGTCACACTGGGTAGCAGTGAGACATGATCGCTGAAATATAATGGTTTGCAACAATAGTGATTATTGGCCAGGATGTATGAAGGGAGGTTTTGCAAGCATTTGAGTAGTCCAGCTTTTAATTATTTTCGTTAACCCTTTCCCTCATATAGACTCATTTTGACGCACTCAGTATGTACCACATAAAGCCTGATCTGCAGAAAACCACACTTAAACCTTACCAAATTTAATTACAAAATCCTCATTTCCAGACCACTGAGGAGCAGCGAACAGCATAAAACCTGATCAGCCTGCGAGTTACTCGCAGGCTGATCTAGTTTTATGCTGTTCGCATAGGTCTTTTCTTGGTTTCCTCTATGAGGGAAAGGGTTAAGAATCCATTTTAATTGTATGGGTAGGTACTTAATGATTATTGATAGAATAATTATGCAAGTATGTTGTCCATCTGTTTTTTTGATGGGTGACAAATTCTTGTAATTTACATAAACTGTTAACCCTTTACTTCATATAGATTCATTTTGATGCATAGGCAAACAGAGCAGACCCAGATCAGACAGCTCCTATAGACCTGTCTGATCAGGGTCTCCTCTAATTGCTCATACAATATTGTAGCTCAGTTTCTACACTATCATCCATGGCAAAGAAAAATCCATTATTCATGAACCATTTAAAGATCAGTCAGTTTATATTCATCAAATCATAAATTTGTACATGAATATTCATGAGGCAAAGGGTTGAACACTGAAATATTACTTTTTAGCCTTTCATTGCTATGGGTTTGAGCCCTAGCAGGGTCACGAAGATTTTTAAAGTGAGAAAACCTTCCTGCTGGCATCCAATAATAAGGTTGGTGTTTCTACCCAGTTGCTAGTTCCTCTGTGTACTTGTGCACCTGATGTTAAAATATGGCTGAAATATTGTCGCAGCGACAGTTAACTCCTACACAACAACTAAATTATAACAATTCTAAACAGTCAAACCTGTGAACAAATGTCAGGCAGGGGATAATAGAAAGGTGACCTTTGGTCACAGGTGACCTTTGTTTGGAGGGTCAGTTACTATATCTACATCAGATAGATAAATTGATAGATACTACTTTTTCACTCATTCTTTCACCCTGTTATGTGTGTGTTTATAAAGTAACAAAATACTCATACATTATTTTTCTTTCTATATCTTACTTATAAAAGAAAACAACACAAATCAATAAACCTCTGGTGTAATTTTCATTTAGCAGTATATATATTCTTACTAAGGTTAAAATGAACTGAGTGTGGGGTTAAAGCGTTATGACTTCTACCTATGTATGAATGAACTTGATAGCACCCCTTACAGGTCACATTATGGTATGACCTTTTTTTTCAAATGGAACAAAAGTCTCTCCCAATTTGATCCTTTTGATTGTCTTTCTGTTTACTATACCTACTCAAACTTACTATTGATTGGAAGTTAAAGGGTAAAAGTGACGAAGGGAATCGTAAATAAATCACCACAGTGAGGCACAATGGGTATACCAAACCCTGTATCAGATATGTAATACACTGTTATATGTATTTAGTCGTCTGCTGTTATAGAGTATATTGGGTAATATCATTCTTGATGAAAAGAAATAAAAAACTAAATCTGGTATTCAGTTTCTTTAGACTGAAATTTCCTATTATCTGTCAAATGACAATTAGATGGTATAGTTCTTATTCAGAATTTCAAAGTGCTTTTTTTTAAATTTTTATTGATAAGATCCATGGATAAATCTGCTGTCAAGGGACTCATTGATTCGGAATTATGTGTACAAATGAGTTGGAATAAATGATAAAAAAAGGGCGACTAAAAATCAATATGATACGACAGTTTGGGCGTATATGGCTATCAAAAAGGTTTGTTGAATTGCAATTTAAAGAAGAAATATCATCACAATTGGCTTTTCTTCAGTTTCTCTTGACGTTTATCATTATACAGATGTATTGCAGGTTTTTTCTTTGTTTTTTTTTTTTTTGGGGGGGGGGGGGGGGTTATCAGTGAACAATGGTTTCTTTCCAGGACAAATTATAGTACTTGGAGTATTTTTAAACTTTGTAGACTTAGAAATGTGGAGCAGTTGTTGCAAAACTGATCATTTCAATAAAGATATATTTTTTATTTCCACTCGGCAACCACACTCAAATTACACCAATAGATTATAGTCCCTGCAATACAGCGCTAAGTAATACTTAAATTCTTAAATTACGTGGAGGTGTATTCTTCCATTTCTGTTTTCCAAAATATTAAGTGCATGACCGCGATGATAAAATTGCTTGCATATTAACTAACAATGTTCTTGTCAAGAAATGATATAATGATATACATGATTTATTAGAGAAACAAGAATGATGAGATTTATTTATAAGTATATGAGTTTTATTTACCGTAAAATCATTACTTTTCGTTAACATTAAATTTTGTTGATCCTGTACCAAAGGGAATTTCATGAGTACATTTATTCGTGGATCTATGTTCTAGAAAAGTAAGGTCTATATAAGAGACAAGTTTTCTTGGAGATTAATATTTGTGGATAAAACCCTCCACGAAATCAATGAAAATTGGTGTCCCACTAAAATCAATGATTTCACAGTAGCACAAAGTATGGTTGGTGGAAATCAAAGAAGTTCTTACAACTTCTTCAGATCCTTTTTTAAATAGTTTCTGTGTAGCACCAGGTAGGTTATAAAAGAATTTTACCTGTCAGGGTTTTGAGGTGGAGGATTTACTGGAATTATGCACTATTTTGTAAGTTCATTAATGATATCCTAGTGAAACATGGGAACGATTCTTCATTATCATATTAAAGTAGCTAGGATTGTATTTGAAATGAGATGGTCAAGGCCATGTGACTATAAATAAACACCAAAAGAAATAGCATTGTGAGTGATTATTGTGTTACCAGGGGCAATAGCCTTGTTGCAGAGATATGAATCGCCTTCATTGAGATCACCAGATAAAAATACATGTATTTTGTTTTGTTTAACAAGAAGGAAAGTATTTTGACCCTTTACCAATGAATATTCATGTTCAAAGTCAGGATTTAATGAATATTAATTGATTGAATTTTAAACAGTTTATGAAACAACAATTTTTTGTTTGGCTGTACAGACTTTGTAGAATCTGAGCTCCAAATACTATTAAAAGTTCAGCCAATAAATATTCATCAAGTCATAAATTGGTAATGAATATTCATGATGCAAAGGTTATAAATATGCAGTTTTTGCTGATAAAACTGGTAATGCAAGATGACCATTTGTTACTGCAAGAAGCAGATCTAGAGTGGAGGGTTTGATCCCAGGGTATAACAGTCTGATGTTATAATTAATATCCTTATCATAAAACTGCCATTGTTTGGCAGGGTGGAGTTTCAGGATTGGTTGGCATGGTTTCATTAATAATCTCATGACACCAGTCTGTAATGTGGATGTCTTTGTGGTAGCTTTGTTTAACCCTTTCCCTCATAGAGGAAACCATGAAAAGACCTATGCGAACAACATAAAACCAGATCAGCCTGCGAGTAACTCACAGGCTGATCAGGTTTTATGCTGTTCGCTGCTCCTCAGTGGTCTGGAAATGAGGACTTTATAATTAAATTTGGTAAGGTTTAACTGTGGTTTTCTGCAGATCAGGCTTTATGTGTACCTATTGAGTGCGTCAAAATGAGTCTATATGAGGAAAGGGTTAATCTTGATAAATTCAAAAAATGATTTCAATATTAAGCACTTGACTTAAATTTAAACCCATCCAGCAACTTTATCTATTATTGTAAGATCTATATTATAAATGGTTTCCTCTACATGTTTAAATGAAAGTGTAAATTCTTACTATTGTAATACATTTTCAATTTCAAACTGACACTTTGCCTTATATATTAACTTGAAAGTCACCATTTTACACCATTTATTAATTTTGGATGTGACCATCTGACACAGGGATTTTCCTTTCCCTTAGAAAAATAATTAATGATACTTTCTTTAAATTTAATCCAGGCTGTGAGCTTGAATTAATTGCTCACTTTGTGAATTTGGCAAAAGCCAGTTTTAAGTCCCATTAAATTGTGAAATATTAAAGGTTAACTCTTACAGAAGCATGGCAAGTGTAAACAGGCGTCAATCCAGTATAGGGAGGCAATATTAGCACTTAATTGGCACTCTTACTCTCAAGTTTTGAAGTCAATGTTTGATCTGCTTATAGAATGAAAAGCATAGGAAAGTGTTCTATGGTCACTATCAGACTTGTAGACTGGTATTCAGTTTTAAAAATCATTAACCTATAATGGGTCAAAAGTGTGTTAACCAGTCAAGATACTACTCTTCAAGGGGAAGGCCGTTTAAGAGGATAGTTTGAATGGATGGTCATGCAAATTTAAGCACCTGATCGAATAAGATCAAATAATTGAATAAATATTTATTGAAATATTTTGAATATATTAAAGTGGTTAGGCACCTTTGAAAGGGCATAGTAATATGATTTGAAAGTTGTGAAAAATTTTCTCATTCACAAACTGAATAATTAGGTTGATAATGGGTATGAATTGGAAATGGTTGACTTTGGAAGGAACATGTCATGTTAGCAGAGAAAAGTGTTATATTTACTTTGAAGAGGCAGACGTCGGATATTTTGTTTGAATTAGAAATGTTTTTATTTGTAGCTGGATTTACCATGGTGTTATATTAAAGACATGCCAGTTTTAATTCAAGAGATAAGGAGAAAGGAATAAATATTTGTCAACGCTAGGTCTTTAATATGGATTGTGCCATTTTGTGTCTCATGTTTACATTATATTAAAAGGGGTACCAGGATAAAAATTTTCATAAAACGGTAAGCTTTTGTAAGTATTTTCGGTTGTTTCTGATTGTACACCTTATTTTCATGTAGTATCTTTGGTCTACATGTTTGGAGCTTTGTCAAATACATGACATGTTTTAAATGAGATACATTTTTACCTCCACTGAGAAGATTATGTTCTATTGTGAAAAAAAGACATTTGTAGACACTATTTAGAATAGCAGACTTACGACTAATATCAAATTTGATCGTACAAAGTGAAACGCACCACAGGTGTAAAACTGATAAGAGTATTTCCACATTATTAACCTATAAAAAAAGGATGAATTGCAGAGGATAAAGAATGTGTGGCACAATAATTTTTGTCTTAATGTTTGACATAGTACATGTTCTGATTGTGGTTTATAATGAGACAAGTGGCATGATACCACACCAAGTCTGAATATTCTGACACTGGGCCAACCAGTCCTGGAACACTCTTACACAGTTAAACCTATCTTAACCCTTTCCCTCATATAGACTCATTTTGACGCACTCAATAGGTATCACATAAAGCCTGATCTGCAGAAATCCACAGTGAAACCTTACTAAATTTAATTACAAAATCCTCATTTCCAGACCACTGAGGAGCAGCGAACGGCATAAAACCTAATCAGCCTGCGAGCTCGCAGGCTGATCTGGTTTTATGCTGTTCGCATAGGTCTTTTCATGGTTTCCTCTATGAGGGAAAGGGTTAAAACAATCCCCGAAAGGTCTTTTCATGGTATCCTCTATGAGGGAAAGGGTTAAGTGGTCATTCAAAAGAACAAGAGAAAGTGACTGCTTAACAGAGGTTGCTGCTAAATGAAGGTTAGACATAAAACTCTGGTTTATTGAAACTGACCGCTAAATACAGGTTGACCACGTTTATACAAGTGACTGATAATACAGGTTCAACTGTATATATATATGCTGGACACTTAGCAAGGGAGTAATTAAATTACCAGCATCAATTTTTAAGACTGGAGATCAAACTCATGACCTACATGTTCTAATGTGGATACTGCTACCATATACAAGGGCTGTAATTATAATTCTAGTTAATTATTCCAGTAGAATTTATCCTAGCTAAAGGCAAAAAAGTAGGCTTCATATCTTTATTGGTTGCTATTAAATTCATATCAAATGTTTGAGACTCATCAAAATAAAAGAAGGATGTATTTTTCACCCAGATACCGTTTAATTTATCTTCATCATGAATGAAACCTGTCATGTCTCGTGTTGTAGCCATTGTTGTATATTACAGGATCCTTCATATGCAATTATCCACTGATAATTAATAGATATTATCTTACCAAATAATTGGACTATACAGTCTGTACACAGTTTAAAGTGCCCTCTTGCACCCGAAACTTTGTTCCTGGCTTGCTCAAAATCCTTCATTATTGTTCAGTCTTTTGTTTATCTAAGTGTATGAATGTAATTTGAGATATAACCGTTTTAAAAAGGCTATCATGTGAAGGAACTTAGCAGAAAATCTATACATATGTTTTACTGTGTTAAATTGGCATTAAGAAGCAAATACAGAAAGATATCTCAATCATTGTATGTCATTATGGATTTAGTGATAAATTAGTGAAAGGAAAAGTTGTCTCTTTTTTTCACAGGATTGAGGTGTGTTTCTTTCATTTGGATTTATTTCTATTGTGTAAATATTGGGTCTTAAATGGATGGCAGACACTGGGTAGTTCAGCCAAATGCCGCCTGGTGTGTTTAGATAGTGTATTATAAATTGGTGTAGAGGAGGTTTCTAAAAACAAGATAAATGTTTGGGTGAGTGAACTTTCTTATTGTTATGAATATTAATTCTGGCATTGTGGAGTCTATATAAATAAGATGATTATAAATTATTTCATTTTTAGTTACAGAAATTAATCAATTTTTCATTTTCAGTTAATTTAATGAAAAAATCTTGAAATAATAGTTCATTTTGTGAAAAATTCCCAAATAATAGTTCATTTTGTGACAAAATCTTTAAACTATATTTAATTTTATGAAAAATACTTAAACAGCATAAATCCTTGGTTAAATGTTGTTTTTCTCATGTAAGTCCTTTATCTTTCTTAAATTACTGTTACAAATTTTGTAACTTGACGTAACTAAAACATATTTCTGCATAAATCACCCACTGTTATATGCTGGCTATTACCATTACTCTGCAGCCCCTCGTGGCTTTGGGTTTGAGCTTTAGTAATTTTCATGTGAGGAAGCCTCCCATTTTGTTTGTAGTTGGTCAGTTTTATTTGGGATGTGTCTATACACTTTAGGTCTTCTTTGTTATGGTATTCTGTGTTTATTATTATCATTCTTTGTTTATTGGGTTTAATGTCCCACCGACGGTATTCCAGTCATTTGGAGACGATGTCTACTTGAGACAGATATAGTGCTGCCACACTGCAGTGTCACACCGTAGACATGTGGCATGATACCCAGTCATTATCCTGCACTGGGCCAACCAGTCCTTGAACTACCCAAATTTGAAGAGTGACAAGCACAAGGGGATATACCAATCCACTTTTAATGACATTTGTATGTTGTAGCCAGGGTTCAAAGCAATGACTTCCCTGCTCTAACCATCCCAGTTACTGGGCAGATGCTCTAACTTTTTGACCACAGGAATGGGTCCAATCTCACTATGTAATTAGCTTGATGTCTTTATGTGACTGAAATGTTGCTAGAGATGGAAGTTTCCAAAACTGCTCTGAATGTCAATTTCAATGGACCTCTCCAGTGTTTAATGATGTAGTCAGTGGTTGACCTCATTTACACAATTTTGACAAACTAACACATGGCTTTGGTTGTGGTACTGTTGGTGAGCAGCTCACCATGCCATGAATAAGAAAGGCAGGGGTAAATTTGTTCACTGCTTTAAAAATTGGAAAGATATAAATTCTAGACATTTCATAAATCCATATTTGCATATCAAATTTCATAGAAGTAGCTGAAACTTATCGCTTAGGGGTATTGTGCATGGTGGTGCAGTTTTTGACAGGAAACACCTTTAAGGCCCAGCACCTCTGACTTTGGTTTTCTTGGACTTTTTCTGTCAGGGTTGTCCTCCCTTGGCACCTCTAGACAGGTGCACCTACATACAGAGACGGATGTGGATACAAGGGATCCGGGTGCAGTACCCTAGCTTATTCTGAATAGTCTCTCTTGTTCTTTAACATGCCCGGTGTATAGCACCGATACTCCCAAAGCCCCTTAACCACTGTCTGGATGAATCTGCTCTAGGCTTATAGTTAGGTGGGGAACACTGAAAAGTGTCCTAGAAATTTTCCAGGGTACGACTGAAATTTGAACTCCGGACCCCTGGGTTAGCAGTCCAGCGTGTTACTATTGAGCCACCACTCTACCTAACTTTATTGATTTTTTGTTGATGACAGAAAGAAAACTAACTTCAAGCTAATCTTTGTAAACTGAGCCAGGTTTGTTGGTACTTATATACAGCAAATATTAAAGGCAGCAATAAAAAAAACAAAGCCTCTTTTTTATTCTTATTGCTTTTTGCAAACTGTTTAGAAAACTTCATATTCTAAGTTTAAAAAGAAACATTTTATTGATAAAAATCATGCTAAAATCAGGGTTGCTCTTTCTTACATTCTTCACAAACAATTACAATTAAAATTAGTCATTAGATGAAAAAAATACCATGATATTATGTACTGTAAATTTTGTTGTAAACTGTTTGATACAATTACAATTATAACACTGTTTCAGATGTCTAAACCAATATTGAACATTTAACCCTTTCCCTCATATAGACTCATTTTGATTCACTCAATAGGTACCACATAAAGCCTGATCTGCAGAAAGCCTAACTCAATCCTTACCAAATTTAATTGTAAAATCCTCATTACCAGACCACTGAGGAGCCAGCGAACAGCATAAAACCTGATCAGCCTGCGAGTTACTCGCAGGCTGATCTGAACTCGCAGGCTGATCTGGTTTTATGCTGTTCGCATAGGTCTTTTCATGGTTTCCTCTATGAGGGAAAGGGTTAATAATATGACTACAGAAATCATTTACCATATCATATTGGTATTAGCCTTATGGGGTATGAAGTAATGGATTTACACAGTTTATTGTCATCATCATGTATGGAAGGGCCACCCAAAGTCGTCGGTGGCTCCATCTAGGGACTCAAACCTTTGACCTCTCTCCCACATTATCAATCATTGGGTTTGGTACAGACCATTCTAACTGGTCCAGGTGATTTTATGGTTAGAGCATCCGTGCTGGAATTAGGAAGTTGTGGGTTCAATTACTGGTCAAAGTCCTGAAAAATTGTACTGATATAGTTCTTTTGCTTAGCACTCATCATACAAGGTTAGCTGGTTGGTCTGATGTCAGGATAATGTGACTTGGTGTGGTATCATATGCGGCATGCCTATGGCGTGATACTACAGTGTCGGCAGCACTATATCTGTCAAAAGCAGACGTAGCTCCAAATGTCTGAAATACTGTCTGCGGGACATTTGACCCAACAAACTGACCATTTCTTGTCTCCTATATTACCATATAGGGTCAGTAATAAACTCAAAAACTGATTTGTTATATCGACCACTTTCCTAGTCATTTAACCCTTTCCCTCATATAGACTCATTTTGACGCCCTCAATAGGTATCACATAAAGCCTGATCTGCAGAAAACCACAGTTAAACCTTACCAAATTTAATTACAAAATCCTCATTTCCAGACCACTGAGGAGCAGCGAACAGCATAAGACCTGATCAGCCTGCGAGTTACTCGCCTGCTGATCTGGTTTTATGCTGTTCGCATAGGTCTTCATGGTGTCTTCTATGAGGGAAAGGGTTAATCATTGACGGACAGATGCAGACTGCTTTCAACAATCTAGCAATGTCAAGGTCGTGATACTTTACAAAGTCCAGTACATCTTTTCCAATAAAATATTCTGATACATGTGCATTATCTTTCACGACACTGAGGAACACATTACATTCAGATAGATTAGTAATTCTAATGAGAATAATTTTATGACGTCATTTTGTTTCTGCTGACCCTACATGGATTTCTATTGACTGTACATCGAAATATAGAGGTCACCACTTGACCACAATTCAATGAATGAAAACACAAGGAACTTGTGGGAGGTGAAACAAAATTGTAAATCTGCCTGAACCACTTGGCTGTAGACAGTGGTCGTTCCAGAGCTTGCTCAAATTCCATCAACAATACATAATGCTATGTAATTCTTAAATTCTTAAACTAGGTAGATACACATTCCACCATTACTATTTTAATGAAATATTCAAGTACATGACTAAGCTAAAATGAATTATTACCTAAGTAATAACAATAATTGTTAAGAAATGAAATATTTGAGCATATTAATAAAATTCGCCCTTAAGTATTTAAGTTTAATGTAGTGCTAAGAATTGTTGGTGGAATTCAACCCTGGTCTCAGAACACATGGATTAGTCAAGTTGTAGACATACTCAAACACAAGCATACACACAGATATACAAATTAATGGATGGACACACAGACAACTTGAAAAACAATGTCAGACACAGTTGGACAGACAAACATATGGATGGCTGGATAGACAGATGGAAAAATAGACAGGCAAACATATCGACAGACAGACAAACAGATAGACAGACGGGTGTATCGGAGATGATCTGATCCCACAGACAGGTGACAAGTGGTCCAGAACAATGTCCGAAGCCTGTGTGAATGGTTCCCTGTCTTGAGATACCCTCACACAATTAAAGCACCAATACAAGATCAGGCATTGTTCAAGTCCATAGATAACCGGGTGGAGACATATATAGGACGCCGTAATATGGAATACACCGGATTGTATGGGATTTTGGATCAGATAATAGGAATAATAGAATAAAATGACGGGTGTGAAATAAGATGGTAATTGGCAGGTGTGAGAAAATGTTGGTGCACTATAAAAGTACTGAGAGTATTGTTATGTTTTAATTTTTTGGATCGTCTGGTTTTGTTGCTCACGTATCTGTTAAATTTAGAGATAGTGTATGGTCTGAAGTGGGTGGGTGGTTAGAGAGTCTGCCTGGAGTGTGGGATGTTATGGGTTCGATCCCTGGCTAAGCATGAAAGAAATTTTACTGGTATGAATACGGTGTAGTTCTAGGATTGGTTGGCCTGGTGTCAGGATAATGTGACTGGGTGTGGTATACATCATGATACTGTATTGTGGCAGCATTATGTCTTTTTACACAAAAAGTCATTTTTTCATCCCATGTGATCCAGTTTTAAAACTAGATAAGATATATATTCAGATCTCATGATATGATTTAATTTGATTTATGAATGGATTAAAAGAAATTGTAATGCAGCAATAGAAATTGTTTTAATATAAATACACTAAAATCTTAAACTGTAAGACAAGACTAAATAAAACATTAATGAAAGTACGAGAAATGTAAGGAAAATTCAGTTTTCTGGTTTTAATTGGAACCTGAATCATAGTGTCGGAATATATTTACCATGTAGTATCTGATTCTGAACTTACTGCTTAAATATACAATATGAATTCAAATATGATTTATATGAATATGTAAATGTCTTTTGAGCTGATCAGTATGCTGTCAGAGGTTTTGCCGCAATCCCTTATTTCATGATTAAATTATTGATTAAGTTAATTAATAATGACAAGCAGTTAATTGGTTTGGATGACTTGATGATCTTTATTTTGATACTGAGTTCATTGATCAAAAGAACTTCTTGGTGTGTGCTTTAATTAGGGAGATGTATTGATTTTTATTATACCATCAATGACAGAAAAACAGTGCAAACACTTTTTTTTATATCACAGGAAAAATTCTAAAGATTAAACCATACCATGCTGATTTTTTAATTGGACTTGTCCTTTCTTCATTTATTTTTTTATAGGGGTGATTGCTGAAAATGTATTTTTTATTTGTTTGTTGGGTTTAATGTCTCATCAGCAGTATTTCAGTCGCTTAGAGACGATGTCTACTTGAGACAGATATATTGCTGCCACACTGCAGTATCGAGCCTGTAGACATGTAGCATGATACCACACACAGTCACATTATCCTGTCAAAAGGCCAGTCAGTCCTGCAACTACCCTTATATGCACACTGCAGTAAAAATACAAATTTAAAACAAGTGCAGACCATGATGAGACTGCACATCTGTGAAAAAAAGAAAGTAAAAGCAAAGAAAATAATCAATATTTACACTATGTAGATTTCTTGAGACAGTCAAAATAGAAAATTTAAAAAAATTAAGTTTGGCTAATGTGACTGATCATATTTCTTGATATTAGAGGAAAGCATTTCAAGTATACAAGACTAAATCAAAGAATTATGAGCAGTCTGATCTGGCTTGACAGTGGTAGCACATGAAGATGTTGTCATTTTGGTGTTAATTATCATGCACCAGTAATTCGGTGACAAAGTGATATCCGGCTAAAGACCCCCGAGTCCACAGAGGCACCCAGGCAGAATGACTGACCTACCACAGTCCAGCTGGTTCAATGCTTTCGCACATGAGAAATCTGTAACCAACTTAGAACCTTCAGCTGTGACAGTTTAACTGATTCTTTTTAATCAGCAACTGTACCCACTCTGCTACAAAGCCCCCTCCACACACACACATGTGAAGAGAAAAGTCTTACCCAAACAATCAGTCTTCCCTCATTGATCTTTTAATTATAACATGTCAGTGAACACCAAGCCCTCCTAAGAAACTTGCATGTTGCGGAAAAATGTATTGATTCAAAACCTGTTTGAACATAAATTAAAAGTATTATTTAAGACAAAACGGAAAGACAATATTTGATATTGATCTGTAGGCGAGTTGCTAAAACAAACTTTCACTTTGAATTAAATGTCTATAGATTATCAAGAAATCAATGGTATTGTAGGTAACTTGATAAAAGAAATAGTTTTTGCCCACCTGTAGAATGAAGTTTTGAAGAGTGTACCATATTGTGTATATTGCATACTTGATGGTTCGAGACAGATTGTCTGTTGAATGGTATGGTATATGTCTGTCATGAACCACTTAAACTTAATTTTGAAATGGATTTATTCTATACTCTATGGAATATTCTCAGGTGCACTTGGGCTTAACCTATTGACCTTGCCCTCTGTCCATTATCAATTTTAGGGATAACAAGATGAAAACTTGTAGTTGGTCAGCCAACAGTAAAGAGCCAGGCTCTTTACTGGTGGCAAAGGTTAGCACTTATGGTTCCAGCTGGGTAAGGGTTAAAATTCTATTTTAAACTGAAATGGAATTACTTGCTATATTTAATCTTTCAACTTCAGTAAATAAGTTTGGAAGAGGCATTATTAAACATTTTGTTCATTCTTATTAATAGATGTACAATGATTTACAGTACTATGACCTTGACATGTGACCTTGACCTTTATTTTTGTTGTTATTTTTTTTATTTATTTAGAAAAATGAAATAAATACGTATTTTATGTACTCTTCACTTGAACAAGAAGTGAAATTTTTTCATGTCCATTGAACTTTCACAATGTCATAAAGACACTTGTAGCTACCCTTCTGTGCACCCATAATGTTTGATTGTTCTAGTTAAACTGTGTTGAGTTAAATGAAACTTCTAAAAAAAAAAAAAAAATGCCTGTCAAAATGTGTAAATTATTTGCACTACAAGTTACGATAGATATTTTGGAGAAGACCATAATCAGATCTGAAAGACACACATTTCATAACATGGTATGCAAAATTTCTTCTCTCTTGAGTGATGATTTCTGGTGTGTTTACAATGAAGAATTTGAGAAAAAAAATCTCAAATTCAGGGATAAATTGAAACAAGACCTGGGTATATGTTGGTAGGTTGAGGTTTAGCATTAACAGTAAATATGATTTCCTAATGGTTTAGATACAGTTGATGTAAATTTAAAAAAAGATTCCAATGAAATATTTTCATTTTACATTACAGTTACAACGTGTTGCTGACAGCTCCTTAAGTTTTCCATTTGAAGAGAACTTTCATCCGAGTCACCCATCTGTACCCAATTCCAGTCCCAAGTCCGAGTCTGGGCACAACAGTCCTCGGAGTGTCGGGTCTGACGGCAGTGACGGCAACGTCAGCTCTGCCATTGATGTTGATGTTGGCTCTACTGACATGGTCGACTTTCAGCATGACGCCCGCCGACGGCTGTCGAGAGGTCAGACGTCGTCGGCAAGTGTGAGGAATGGACATACAGAGGATCAGGTGGGTGGGGTAACATCTATTTAAAAGTTGCACATACATGTATAGCCTTTAATTTAACATCAGTATTTGCATTGTCTTAAACTTACTATATAACACCCTTTGTCAGTTTGCTCTTCACATAAGATATAAAGGAAATAAAGAAGTTAACTATCTCTGGACCTCAGTACTTATGTAGGAATATTGATAGGCTGTATTGAAAAAACTATTCAATATTAAGAGTGAAAGGAAAAGAAAGAAAGAGTGAAGGAATGCTGAGACCTGATTTTGATATATTGCATTTATGCGTGAAAATATGCAAATGAACAGAAAAATCCCAAGCTATTCAAGATTATTTCATTTTCATTGCAATGATTATTTACCATGTTGATTAGAACTGGAAAAACATCAAATAAAACGTTTGATTAATGGGTGATGTAGGCTGTTTATCTTGACACTTTCACATTTATTTACACAACTATTTTTTTTCTCTAAATTTCATGACATATAGTTGTAAACTGTTTAATCAAAGATTCAAATAAAACAGTTGAATATACATACTTATCAGTAGTTTCAAAAGAAAGTGCATGTGCTCTCAAGTTTTATTTTCAGAACACATTATAATGCTTGGGCTAAAAAAATCAGTACTTTCAAAATAAAAAAAAAATGAAATTCTCATCAAAATAGTCATAAAGTGCTCAATGTATTTTATACCAAATTTGATTTATTCTAGAAAGAAAAAAAATGTTTAAAGCAGCTTGTTCACAATCTTAAGAAATTAAAAAATAATTTTCTACTTTCCCTCGTTAATGTTGAAATCTTTCATTCCTGACAAATAAACTCAGCAAGTGTAGGTCACATTACACGTGTAAACATTACATTTCGATGGCTCACGCAAAACTGTCGTAACTCCGTTTTTTAAAATTGTTCAGGAGAAGGAAAAAACTTTCTGAATTTATTTGTGTTGGATATATAACAAGTGTTTTAACATAAAATTGTTGCATTATATATCAGTTTTAATAAACCTCATTGTATTTTTTTCAGCATTTAATAGAATTCATGATTTTGAGGATAAACTGACTTACTACAGTTTTCCACTTCAAATGTTAGGTTTCATCGAAAAGAAAATCATTGCAACACTGTAGTAACTTGACTTACGACAGTATTCCACCTCATATCATACCGAATTCTGGAAAATAAGTTCATGCAACACTGTATCAATATCATTTTCACCAGTTTTAAAGGATATAAAAAGGGGTCCATTAGGTATAACAAACAAATTCATGACAAAGGGACATTCCAGGGTTGATGACAAACTTTGATGACCAATGTTTTGGCCTTTTGAAAAATGTTTTTATCAATGCATGCTTAATATTATTAGAGCCATACAAGTATTACTGTAATAACTAAACTACAGTGCATCAAGTTGACAGACCCCAGGTATTTGAGCTGAAAATGTGCGAATAGTTTATTAACACCATTAAAACTTAACATTTTTATAATCGCAAGTGTTATTAAAGACAGTTTTAAGTGCTGTCAATGAACAACATAAAGAAACCAATGTCCATGACAATACCTCATGTAGGTAAACAGAGATTCGCAACTCTGATATAGGTATGCGCAAAGAGCAAAGAGTTAAGTTATGTGTATGATCTTGTGACAGCAAGATAATGGGAGATGTGTAAAATTGCTCATGTCAATTATAAATATACTAAGTTTTCTCTTCAATTTATTGTTGATTAAACCCAATATGTATATCTTTCATTAGATCACAGAACACTTTTATGAGTGATACTCATGTAAAGCATCTGTCTGTTAATTGTCTCCAAGACGTGAAGCGTCTCAGCAAGATTTCATTCAAATCCCATTCACCTGTTGTTGTTGTTTTCTTGTCACAGGAAAAAAACATTTTTTTTGGACAGCTTACATATCTGTTGAATAGGTCTTTAGGTTAACAATGCAGACAAGCTTTTGAGCAGATTTTATATCATAAAACAATTTGTATAACTTCTTAAATAATTTTATCATCCGCATCATCATCAGCATCTTTATACTGGGTATAACTTTTACCCGTTTTCCTGTTTGCTGCTCTCCGGACTTTTCTATCCATAGCATCTACTGTCTTGAGGAAACAAAGACTTACTCCACACTTTTTAAAATGACAAACTTTGTAATACTATCAGTTTCTTAAACAATATTTGTTTCTAATAGTTTAGTTTAATTTTGATTTCAAATACAGCCATTTGCATCATTTGATCATTTTGTTCTTCTTTATTTCCAGATATGTACACATTTTTTTACATTTTTGAGGGTAATTAAGGATTACTGTATTAAAGTTTTTAATTGTATTAACAAAACCCTGACTATCATTCTGCATTATTCATATTTAAATGATTTAAAAGAATCGCCATGATTTAAATCTGATGTTCTAATTGTTTTACGGTATTAAACAACACTTAAGACACTTGCACCTGCTACTTTGAGGACTTGCTCATTGTCGCATGGGAGTAGGAAGAAAAAGGGGTTGTGAACAGCAGGAATAGTTTACTTGCACTAAAGGTTTAGAGACTAAACTAAATGTTTTATGAACAAACCTAGCTCCCAACAGTTTCATGACCAGTGAGGACAGTAGACCCATTGAAGATTATAAATGACATTACCTGATAAGACCTAAGGGGGTCATCAAAATAGATCCCGTGCCTGTTCTTTATGAGCATGAATCATGCCGTTTTGAAAATACAATTGGAAGTATCTGATTCTTGAGCTGCTGCTAAAGCATCATTTAGTGTCATACATAAAGGACACAGAATTTCACTTTTTTTCTGATTGCGTGTTCCATGCAGTGGCTGCTGCTTTATAAAAGTCTGTTGACCAGTACAGGGCATTCAATATTATACATGTATCTACATAAATTTGGTCACTCTGTCTAAAATGCTATCCATAATTTCATCTTTCCAGTTGGATGTTGGAAAATCAATTGTCTTATCAATGTACATTTGTACATACAATATTGGTGACACATTGTTTTTTCTACTGCCAAGCACTTCACAACCCTGAATGATTGTTGTAGCATGTGCTTAGAGAATGGTGAGAAATGTGAAGAATTTTAAATAGAAACTGGTGAAGTTTATCACTGCATGAGAAGTTAAATTTAAAACTGACACTTTAAGCATTTAAGACCATTATTAAGACAACATTTGCTGAACAAAATTAAGTGAAAGAGGAGCAGGGTAGTTCAGTGATTGCCACTGATAGGACGCACATCTCAGGATCAATGGTTCATAGTTTGAATCTAGGTCGTGTGGCTGCCTGTTTCCTTGAGTATGCAATTAACCTTGAATTAATGGGTACCTGTGAGGTTTTTTTTCGGGTCATGCATATGACTTCCTAGCACCATATATCTGACATCTGCTCCTACGGAATTAACAAAATATTAATGATCCGGAGGTAAACATTTGGAAGTTAGAGATAGTAAATGTATTTCTGTATGAAAAAAATAGCTGACACAGACAAACTAATTCTAAATTGATCAATTAATACACAAAAAACTTTATTTCATTTTCTTCTTAATAGGCTTTTATCAATAAGTTTGTTTTCTAAATGATTCATTTAGAGTTGTTCCTAAAATTTTTGTTTTGGACAACTGCTACCTGGTGAAACAAACTAATTTCGATTTCCAATATTTTTAATTGTTTGTGACTGAAAAACTGTGTTTCAACAGTAAAAGCAAAAAATAATGGTTAATTATCTAGTTTTGAGACTGTTTAGAAAACACGAGTGTGGCACCACCTAGAACACATATATTTTGACAAAAACAAAAGTGTTATCTGGAACACACGTGTCACCTGCTGAAGCATGACGGACAGACAGACGAAGGGATAGACGGACAGACAGAAGACGGAAAAGTGATCCCTATGTGTCACTTATGCTTACAGCAGGCGACACAATAAACAGTATATTGGGTATCAGGATAAATTTCCATCCAACCAAAAATCATTAATGACATCAACTTTGGGAAGTAAAAGGAACTAAGTGAATTTAAAAAACTTAGCAAATGCAATCTTCAAATGTCACTTTTTAAATTATTTCGCTCTGTGCACATCATGTCACCATATGTCACAACAGTGTGAGATACATCAATTAATAATACCTCAATCAGTTTGAATGGTGGGGATAATGATTTTGTTGTTTTTTTCACCTTCTGTGGATTATGGTGTAAGATAAGACTAAATGAATATTTGAATGATTTTCATTGGTAAAAAATGCCTATAGATCTTCTTTGGAGAAAAAGTTATACATAATTCTTTGTTAAGATTATAACTACCGGGTAGCTGAAATATATGCTTCCTGTATATTAGACTGTATATTCACTAAATTATCCTGACTGAATTACAGTTTATTTGATAAATACATTGTTGTTTTATCTAAACACTTCTCTTGGATGCACATTGAGACCTGTTTTGGACAAAATATTATTCTGCACAATCCAAAAAATATATTACAGTCCTATTCACTGAATGACAATTATAGTCCATACTGTTTTTTCTGCTGATTGCAGTGGAATGGATGCTTTATCTATGCTTAATTTGATTCCAAGTATGAAACTTTTCACAGATAATAATTTGTACATGTATATCATATAACCGTACTACATTATGCATTACTTTAATACCCATAATTGCTGCATATCTTGTTTTAAAAGACATTCCTTGTTATTAAAAGTATTTACT
Organism: Solen grandis; assembly: GCA_021229015.1. Classification (NCBI taxonomy): domain Eukaryota; kingdom Metazoa; phylum Mollusca; class Bivalvia; order Adapedonta; family Solenidae; genus Solen; species Solen grandis. Next base: position 1,836,787 of record CM037780.1, on the reverse strand, counting down.
TTTTGATATCTCTAGCCATTTGTGAGTTTAGGTCTGAAAAAGTGAGTGTCATACCGAAAGTGTGTGACTTGACAGGACTGGTATGATAAATGAATCTTAAAAAGTGTTTGGATTCCATAATAGCAAGTCATAAAATATTAGTTAAATAAGTTGAATAAATGTTAACTGTGTTTATTTCAAGTAATTAGTGACATCACAGTACTATGACATCATCATTATGAATTATGACATCATTGTGTAAAAATATTGTGGAGATACTACAGTGTTACATATCATTTGTTTCAAAATGTGCAATTTTTTCAATGCAACACTGTATGTAACTCAAGTTATGACAGTGTTGCACAAATGAAATCAACCAAATAATTATACTACTTCTGGACCATTTTTCATTTTAACCACTTAAACACAAATATTTTTTCAAAAAATTATTTCTACAGATAGAGCATCGTAATATAATGTGAAAAATGCAAAAACATCATTTTGTGAAAAAAAATGGAGTTACGACAGTTTTGCGTTAAGCCCTCGATTTGTAAATGCAACTTCATCAAAATAAACTATGAAATACTGTATCCCCGAAGCAGGTGCTTGCAGTACCATGTGACATGGTGTCTTCATCAGTTCAGGGTAGTGATTTCGTAAGTTAAGCCAATAAAGGTAGCGAATGCACGAATAGTGACTTTGATCAGCCAAGTGAAGGTAAATGAAAATAGAAAATCTAAATATAGGTTTTATTATGCTGAATATAGTTTCAGTACTGTCTGAGATGGTATTGACTGTGATGGGGGAAACCACCCACTGGCTTGAATTAGTGGATGTTAGCACTGAGTGACCATGCGTCTGTAGATGTGTATTTTGATAGACTTGATACACACATGTAGTTAAAAATTTAAATCCTTAGTCAATGACTGTCTGAGAACAAGCTGCTTTAAATTGAGGAAAGCTTGTGTACATTAACTTTCCTTTGGAAATGAGTATACAGTTCGTAAAATTTGGAGTGATAATGACCCTTCCACCACTCCTTTTTAGCTCACCTGAGCATAGCTCAGGGTGAGCTTTTGGGATACTTGATTGTCCGTCGTCCGTCGGCCGTCAACAATTTGATGTTTACACACTAGAGGCCACAATTTTGATCCAATCTTCCTCAAACTTGGTCAGAATGTTTGTCTTGATGATATCTTGAACCCTTTCGAAAATGGGTCAGGTTGGATCAAAAAGTAGGTCAGTAGGTCAAATCTTAGAAAAATCTTGTCGTCCGTCAACAATTTTGATGTTTACACACTAGAGGCCACAATTTTGATCCAATCTTCCTCAAACTTGGTCAGAATGTTTGTCTGATGATATCTTGAACCCTTTGAAAATGGGTAGGTGGATCAAAAAGTAGGTAGGTCAAATCTTAGAAAAATCTTGTTTACACCTAGAGGCCACAATTTTGATCCAATCTTCCTCAAACTTGGTCAGAATGTTTGTCATGATGATATCTTGAACCCTTTTGAAAATGGGTCAGGTTGGATCAAAAAGTAGGTCAGTAGGTCAAATCTTAGAAAAACTTGTTTACACACTAGAGGCACAATTTTATCCAATCTTCCTCAAACTTGGTCAGAATGTTTGTCTTGATGATATCTTGAACCCTTTCGAAAATGGGTCAGGTTGGATCAAAAAGTAGGTCAGTAGGTCAAATCTTAGAAAAATCTTGTTTACACACTAGAGGCTACAATTTTAATCCAATCTTCCTCAAACTTGGTCAGAATGTTTGTCTTGATGATATCTTGAACCCTTTCGAAAAAAAGGCAGGGCCGGACCGAAAAGTAGGTCAATAGGTCAAATCTTAGAAAAATCTTGTTTACACACTAAAGGCCACAGTTTTGATGCAATCTTCCTCAAACTTGGTCAGATTGTTTGTCATGATGATATCTCGAACCAGTTTGAAAATGGGTGGGGCTGGATAGAAATGTAGGTCAGTAGGTCAAATCTTAGAAAAATCTTGTTTATACACTAAGGGCAACATTTTTGGTCCAATCATCCTCAAACTTTGGCAGAATGTTTGTCATGATGATATCTTTTGTGGATGGGGTCAGAAAATTCCTGAACATTGTTTCACCTCATCATCTTAATTCTAAAGCAATCTGTTTTGTACAGGCAATGAATGATACTATTCTCAGGTGAGCGATCTAGGGCCATCTTGGCCCTCTTGTTTATGAAATATTCAAGTACATGACTATTAAGTTGACACATTATTAACTACTATAAATAACTAACACAAATTGTTATGAAATTAAATGTTTTGGTATCTTTTTTAGAAATACAATAATTAGTACTGTTGACTTATTGTACATTTTTGCATAATTATAATTTGGCCCAATATCAAGTAATTCCTATACTTGAACCACAAGTTTAACCCTTTCCCTCATATAGACTCATTTTGACGTACTCAGTAGGTGCCACATAAAGCCTGATCTGCAGAAAACCACAGTTAAACCTTACCAAATTTAATTACAAAATCCTCATTTCCAGACCACTGAGGAGCAGCGAACAGCATAAAACCTGATCAGCCTGCGAGTTACTCGCAGGCTGATCTGGTTTTATGCTGTTCGCATAGGCCTTTCATGGTGTCCGCTATGAGGGAAAGGGTTAACATTATAATGGAACTGGAGAGTACTTATATAAAAAACAATATATAAAATTATGTGAAATTATTTTAAAGTTGATTATATATTATCTTAAAAAATTGTAAATTTTATAATTCTGAATAAAATCAGTTCTGCTTGCTGTATAAGAGAAAACATCACAGTATCCCGTGAACAAATATTTATGGTAATGTATGATGATAATTATCACCAGAGTTCCACGGCTGTCTACGGGCTTCAGAAACGAATGGTGCACTCGATCGCAAGTCTGGTGAACCCGCACGCTAAACTTGCAGAATCAGAGGCAAAAAGGGCCGAGGAGGAATATGTCCGAGATCAGCAGCCATATAGAGCATCATCAAGTCGTGCATATAGTGCTAAAGGTAGGGTCGAGCTGCCATTGAATCACAAATTGTTTGTTGATTCTTTAAGTTGCATTGTTTACAACACAACATATTGTAACCAATTGCGAAAATGACAATTCTGGATGCCCAAATTCAATGCCCTCTTGCAGACAAGATATATATGCAACTGTTTGCAAAGTTATCAATGAAAGTACTATGATGAATTGAGTGACATAAGTCAGTCACACACCTCTGTATGTGTCCTTGGTTAATCTAATAGAAATATGGCAAATAAATCATGTAGTTCGGCCCTCACAGCTACAAGATCCATTTATGAGGGAATCCAAATTACAAGCCACACTTTCTCCTTTACTGTTCCGGTTTATGCTTAACGCAACATTAGGACTCTAAATCCTTTGATATTAACATTGATTTTGTATTGTTTTTCATGTTCAGAAGCTAACATAAATTTAAATATAATTGCAATGTTTTAGCAGTGCAAGAATTAGGAATTAGAAATCTCGCAGCACTGACATAAACTGCAAAATTAGGTTGGGGGTACATGTGTATATAAAAGAGTGATCTTGAGCTTGTTGGTCAGTCTATTAACATAGTTCAGTCAATAGCTGATGAATGGGTCGACTGTCCAATCAATAGTTGATTAATGGGTTGACAGATTTATGTAATGTTTGGTACACTTTTTTAATTTCTTGATGAAATGATTGCCAAGTTTGATTATGGGAAAATTCATAAATTTTTGACACAGTTATTGCCCCTTTTTGACATAGAATATACCAAAAATACCTTGTTCAATCAGTATCACATTATAGGCTCTACAGATTTAGATATGTTGTTGCACACCTATATATCTCAAATAAAATGAAGGCCAGATTGGAATTTTGGTAAAATCAGTAAATTTTTTACACAGTTAGGTCCCCTTTTTTTTACTAAGAATTTGCTGTGTGGGGGTATTAATCCCATTCATTGATATATTTAAGTTATGCTAGGAATGCTGAAAAAAGATGTTAAACCTACAAATAAACTTGTTATATGTTTGTTCACAGGGAGCAATCCACAGGACCTGGGTTCCCACATTCCAGTACTGCGAGCCGTCAGCGTCTCAAGTAACAAGGGAGATAATGTCAACTCTTTTAATGGTTTTAAACAGGACCACTTATATGGCCAGGACATTTTAAGTAAGTATGGTCTGTCTATACAAGTTAGATATATAGTCTCATTAGGTTCATTCTTATTAACTTTAGAATTATATTGTATAGTCCGTAAACCAAATGAAGTTTATATAAAGACTATACACGTAAAAACCTCTTTCAAAGGCCACCTCTATATTAAGACCACTTTACTATGAGACCAGCTGACTCTAGTACACAGTGTGGTCTTATCATTGAGATTTTGCTGTAGGTTCATTCTCATATACTATTGGATTATTAATATATGTCAGGATCTATAAAAGTTTGTATGTGGACTGTAGAATTGATGGATTCTATATAAGTGTTCTCTGTAGGTTCTATAGAAATATTTTGTACATATATATGTTAGGACCTATACTGGTCAAGGGCTGGGTGTCAACTATGGATAGAGAAGCAGGTACAATAGTTTTGTACCAAGCACTCTGCTCTGTGGATATGTTTTCTTATAGACTATATGATTACTTTATATAAGTTGAAATCTATACATGTTTGATTTGTAGAATTTATAGTTGATATTGGTTCAGTCTTGTAGACTATAATTATGAAGGCTTGGTACAAGTTGGATTCTATTCATGTTTTATTTGTAGGCTCTGTAGGTCTCATTTTTAAAGGTTATAAGGTTAATTTGTATAGATCGGAGTCTATACTGATTTAGTCCATAGGTTCCTATAAACTTATTCCATATACTTTGATCATTTAAAAAAGCTGTTCACTGTGAATTTGAAAGAAAGAATTTTTACAAAATAACAAACTCAAATGTATTAGCTGTTAGATAATACTGTATAACTAATTAAAAAAAATGGCACCTTATAGAAGATATGCATTTCTTGCTACTAAATGAAATCAAAGCATGAATATTTCCATTTGAAATTAATCCTGATAAGTGCAAGTGGTCAAAGAAAATGGTCAATATCTTTTTAATCGGTTTTGTCAATATATGGATTTTAAATGTAAATGTGAAAGTAATTAAAAACTGTTAACATAATCATTTTTAGAAAGACCTTGCAGATGGTTATGTATAGATTGTTACAACACTTCAAGTACAAATAAGTACATATAAGTACAGTCATATGGATTAGAACCGCCATTATATCAAGAGACATTCTCATGCAGCTCTTAGGATATTGCAAGTATTTAGGATTAAGTAGGATTACTCTTCACTGTGGAGTCAGTTTTAGTGTATACTGCTGTGGCAAGTGAGCTCTTCTATTGTGGAGGTAGAGAAAGGAAGAGTTTTTATTGAAATATGGATATACATGTATTACTATATTTCTGTCTTATGAATTGACCATTTCTTTCGACTCAAGTTTGTGTCTGAGTTACAGGTTAATAACATTTCTTAATATAATATTGCATCTCCAGAGTGAAATACATATTAGTTTTATCTTTAATGATGTATTGTTTGTATTTTGGTAATACAGTTTGGAAATATTTATTTATAGAAATGGAATGACAAATACAAAAAAGCTATATAATTAATATTTGTTACAGTTTTGTTAATATTTCTTACTGTTTTGTTGATATTTGCTTCTTTTAAAATTAAATTTGTGTTTTCAGGTGCATATTTTGAAAATTAAATATCAAATTTATGATGTATTCAGGGGCTGACAAAGTAAAAAAAAAAAAAAAAAAAATGAAAATCATGCATTATATAACTATTTCATAATATAATGTACATCAATATAAGATTTTGTCCAAATGATATTTCTATTAATTAAGAAAATGTTCCATAAGATTCATTTGGTCATGTTCTTAGAAAGAACGGTTTGAAATTTGATCAACTTATGGGTATGAAATTGACATGTATGCTCATGAACAACAATCAAGATAAGAATGATATTGTTTGTTGTTTAAGTTTACTCTGACACTTGCAAAAGACAAGACTTGCAAAAAAAAAATACAGTTAAAAATTTTATCGGTCAAAATAATTGTCAGTTAAATGAAGTGCAATGCAGTCAGTAACACTGTCAGTATGTGTCATTGCACGCATTATGTGTATAGAAAAGATTATTTAAACAGCTGTTCACTTGAAATAATAACATTTACAGAAGTTCTTATCTCCAGATCACTATGTATTGTCTCCAATGATTGCATTTCATTTACATATAGGTATAGTCCTTAGAGAGGACAGCCTTGTTAACTTAGTTTTGAGGCATATTGTGTATATTTAATTGGCTGATTATTGTGTTCCCATATTGATATGTAAGAGATAGTTATCAGACAAGTTGTCAGCCTGTCTGTCTGTCACAAATTGTGTTTGTTCTGTATCTCTTGAACCCTTGTCAGAAGTTTGTAAAACAAATAACAACCACAATAATTTGATGTGTGGAGCCATGGTTACAGTTATGTGACTTTAAGGTCAAGGTCACACTGAGCAGACAAAATATATAGTTATGGTATTTTACGTCTTATGGTAACACAGACAGTGAAATTATGTGAAAAGCAAAGGTATCAGTCATGTGATGATGTCACTGTCACACCAAAAGGCCAAATATGTTGTTAGAAAACTAGCTATTTCATGTAAACTGACAAATTGATATGTGAAGAAATATAAAAAAAAAAAAAAATATTTCTTGTTTCAAGACTTTATGGATTTGGCAGCCTCCATGATTTTCTTTTACTATAAGAAAACTGGATGGTAATGAACTTAATTTTTGTTTTGTTTTTATTTAATTACAATTATTTAAAACAACAACGAAAAAACAATGAATGTGTGAGTGGTTATGTATACAGGTTTATCGTACTGCATATATCGAAGGACTCCATCTCCTATCACCATGCCGCCTATAACCAAAGGTTGGTGGTCTGTGATTGGCTGATTGCCTGCAGCTAATTAGCATCCCTAACAGTCATAGAGTCATTCTCACAGGGTAGTTGTTCTCACAGATTTAGGTGTCACGGTAAAATTAACAAGATCTTGTCATGCATGATGCTATAAAAATGCATGAAAGTACTTTAAATGACTATCAATGAAAGAAAATAATGAAAAAAGACAATTTTGGTAAAAATAATAAATAATGATGACTTTCAAAAAATGATTTGTTACTAATGTTTGTTTAAAATTGTTTCATTCATCAAGCTTTTTATATAACATTAAAAATACTTATTGTCAGTGAATATTGATATGTTGCAGCATATAAGATGATCTGCATCTCCTGCCAAACTTAAAAACATAAAATGGCCTCCCTTTGTCATGATAGATTAAAGAGGTCAAGGTCACTGTTGCTAAAAATAACTAGATCAGATATTTTTGTGGAGTGATCTAGGATAAAGCATTGCTGTAGTGGTACTCGTCATATTCAGTGATAGTTTATATAGTTTACATCATATATGCTTCTTTTTTTTTTTTTTACTTTTTTTAAAATAATGTTTATCCAACTCTTAGCCAATCAATTAATCTCCATGTCAACTACCCTGTGGAATCAGCTTCAACAACTGCTGGCTGGGAGACAAAGCGTTTCAACGGCAGCCATGATGCTTGTCATGTCTAGAATGCTATTGCAGCTGCCCTTGATTGTATTGGAAATAACAAACCAGCAGACCTTGCATTAAATCCTACTGATTAACAGCTAATTAATATGGCAATTAATAGAATTAAAGTAATAACCAAAAGTTTTGAAAAATAAATTGACAATATATTTTGACATACAATATAATTATGCAATTTAAACTTTTGTGGAAGGCTGTTTTTTTTTTTTTTTTTTTTTGTTTTTTAAATAAATATAAAAAGTAAAACTTACATATTTTGACAGTTACATAGACTTAGTAGAAGTAGAACAGTTGATGTATTAAACATTTTTATATGAAAATAAGTCTATTTCTGTTCAGGTTTTCTGAATGTCATTGAGACTAACTAAACTAATTTGATAATTGGAGATGGACCATGGACAGTAGATAAATTAAAAGAACTAACACATTAATTTCTTGAAATATTTTGGTTAAAGAGTTAAAGAAAATGAAGAAAACGTTAGAGTAGAAATCACTGGTTTATTTGAGTTAGTTGGAATTTGACTGTGAAACAAATATAGATTTCTTTTTATAAATGATGTGAAATGGGATAGGGGAGAGAGAGGGGGGAGAGAGAGAGAGAGGAGGGGAGAGAGAGGAGGGGGGGAGAGAGAGAGGAGGGGGGGAGAGAGAGAGGAGGGTGGGGAGAGAGAGAGAGAGGGGGGGGGCGGGGGAAAGAGGGGGGGGAGATGGTGGGGGGAGAGTGAGGGGGGGAGAGAGAGGGGGGGGTGAGAGAGAGAGAGAGAGGGGGATAGTGAAAACTTGGAATGGAAGGAGAGATTTATAAGTGTTTCAAGAGACTTTTTAATAACCTTAACAGTTTTGAACTTTTGACAGTCATCACAGTTATATGGACAAAGGGAGATAACTACATCATGATCTTAGACCTTGAATGTTTAATCTTGAAACAAGAGAGAATGTGATACAGTATAAAAACTGGCTGCATACTTTGAATTTATAATTGTTTTTTGGTGAAAAATAGGTGAATATGTACATCAGTTACAAAGTGAAGCCAAAACTCTTTATTATGTCTTTTGTTTGTTAAAAAATGTATATTAAGCTGAAAATGGCTACTGATTCACAGAGATCTGTTATGTTTTTTTTATTCTAGGATTTAGATCTTAATTTAAAGGCATTTGTGGCTTTTAACTATAACAAACTCATATTAGATATATTGATGTCTGTTACCTTGTCATGCTTTTGACCTTTTACCTCTTAAATATAATGTGCTTTGACATCTTGCAGGCAAACAGAGAAGACTCGGCTCTTTCTATGAGCTGTCAGAACAGGGTCTGCTCAGTTTCCTCATATGATATTGTAGCTCCAATTTTACTTAACCCTTTCCCTCATATATACTCATTTTGACACCCTCAATAGGTATCACATAAAGCCTGATCTGCAGAAAACCACAGTTAAACCTTACCAAATTTATTTACAAGTTTCTCATTTCCAGACCACTGAGGAGCAGCGAACAGCATAAAACCTGATCAGCCTGCGAGTTACTCGCAGGCTGATCTGGTTTTATGCTGTTCGCATAGGTCTTTTCATGGTTCCTCTATGAGGGAAAGGGTTAATCTGCACTGCAAAGAAAAATTTATGGTTACATTACCATTCAAATTTAGTGAATTGATATTTATCAGATCAAAAATTTGTACATGAATATTCATGAGGTAAATTGTTAATATATGGCGTTTTGTTTATATAATTGTAGTTTGAAGTTTCTAATAAGTATGTGGAAATTGTTACATACAATTATGTCAGTTTTTATTTTGACGAAAATTAAATTATTGTTAACAAAACTTTTTTCTTTCATCTTACTATTGAATAAATAGCTTTACATGTCACTAACTGAATATAAAATCTCTCAATTAATAAGATCAAATAAATGCCTCAAAGGTCTCCATCTTTTTTCCTCTATTATCTAATGCTAACATAGATAACTTGTAAAATCTTCCATAATCTGATTCATCTTAATATTCTTTCGTCGCAAATTAATTAATTATCATTTTCTGTCAGCTCTCACTAAGGTCATAAACTTTATGAATTTCATAGGCAGGCTCAACTTTGTTGGGCGTAGCGGTACAGCACTTGATGTGCGCTACAGCGCACATGCACAAGGTGACATGCCGGAAAATCACACAAGGGAGATAGTTCAACTTTACAACATGTTTGAAGATAACGAACCAAAGAAACAGGGTACAGTCCGTGTTTTTACGCACCTTGTAATGGTGGAAGCTAGCCTCGTATGGTGTACTTTCAATGTTGTGTGGCGGCCTTGCGTGTAATTTTTGATTATTTTTTTTTTGTGCTGATTTTGGTACAACAGTCACCTTTGCCTTTCTGAAGCTTCTGCGTCTAAGCTGGTGATAGGTTCTTATCTACTTTCTTTCTTCACTCATTAGTCAGTTTTATTGCACGGCATTCTGTTGCTACAGTTTTTTCTAAACCTGTTAATGTAACACACTTTTTTACTCTCTCTGAAGTTTTTAGACTGTTATGATATCCCTTTAGATATGGTTTTTATGATACTCTCATATTACTCTTCTTGAAGGTTCTTTTTTAAAAGTTCAATTTTAGATGCTTTCTCTTCTGATGCTGCCTCTTCAGCAAAAAACAGGACCCGCACGTGGGAAATCCTTGACTATAGGGTCTAAAATATGGCCATAATTATCAGAAATTGATTGCTAGCCATTACGATAAAAGAAGAAAAGCAAGAATTATGTATAATCCTTTTCTTTTCATTAAAGTAATTGTGTTTACCTTCAATAAAGCATACTTATAAAATAGTAACTTAAAACATAAACAGACTTGGTTGAGCAAACTGAAGAAGGTACATTTACACCAGATCTTTGATTTACCTTGTTTCCTTCATTATCTTTAGTTCTTTGGTAGATATAGCTGTCTGTCTTTGTACACATGAGCTACTTTACTTTAGAAACACTCTGTGGCTTGGGTATTGATTGAAAGGACATGTTTCAAGTGATTAGATGTTTTAGCACTGCAATGAGATATACATGTATCTTATTTTGAAAACTGAAATTACATACTTCAGTTCAAATGTTTATTTCATACTTCTCTTTTGCAAGGAATAATTTTCACTGCCTAATTGTGCTGTATGATAATTTTGTAATTAGACAAAATTAAAAAATATCAGAAAATTGCAGAACTTTATTTATTTTTAGATTCCTAGCTGATGCTTAGTGAAATATCAATTTAAAACTTAATTAATGAAGTAAAAATTTATTAAAAAATATTTTTTTTTGTTGTAAAGGGAGGTAATATATTGACTAACTGCTAGTTGTTACCGTTCACTGCTATTTTTTTCTGCATTCTTCTCCTTCTTTTCTGAAATATATTGATAATGATACTGCAAGAATACTGTATTTATAACTGATAAGTATGTATGCATACAGGTGATTGGTTACCAATATCATTTATTTCATCGCCTCGAATTAAGGGTTTTCAATGTGCTGCTTAGAAAAACAGGAGTCATTTTCCCTTAATCTGAAGTCCAGGGTCAAATTCCACCAACAATACTTAGAGCTAATTTAAACTTAAATACTTAAGGGCGAATTTCATTAGTCTTGTTTCTCTAATAAGAATACCCAAATATTTCATTTTTTAACAATTATTATTAGTTATTGAGATGATGGTTCATTTCAGCTTAGTTGAATATTTCATGAAGTAGTAATGGTGGAATGTGTTTCTTCCTTGTTTAAGAATTTAAGCATTACTTAGTACAAAGATTTATTGGTGGAATTCAAAACAGGACTAGAAATTAAGAAACAGTGTTTATTGATTATATACATTTTGTTTTGTAGCTGCTAGCTCTGGCATGGAAACTAATTATGTGTAGTCTAATTAAAATCTCATTCGGTCTCTTCCATACTTACTCACTGCATGCACGGTGCTGTGTGCATTATGTTATCTTTTAAATCTTTTAAATGT
>CM037780.1:1775056-1825056 GCA_021229015.1 Solen grandis | reverse complement strand
ATGGATAAGAAACATAGTTTATGTATGTCTAGAAAAATAAAACATATGCCCTGTTTTGTAAGTTTCTATTGCGAGTATTTAATCCAGGTAAACATTATATAAAAACTGAAATTTGAATAGTCATTGTGAACTAATTCACCATCAGAAAATCTTAAGACGATTTCTGCATCCTGGAGTGTCTGAATAGAGTTGTTCTCAACGAGATACCTCGTTCTATCCCAGGTCAGTCTGACGTTGTAAGTGAAAGGGTTGGCCTACTATATTTCTCCGTACTTCCGTTTTCTCTCTCTCCCTCTCATATGTCCGAACAATCGTTGTAAAATTAACAAACCTAAACCAGGAGATATTCTATAAATAATATAAACTTAAAAAGAATGACGATACATTGATTTCATACACTCGATTACGCTGAAAAAACAACAACAACAACAACAACAACCTTTATACATTTTAGTCATTAACGTTTTATGTCTTATCGCATGACTAATTAATTAAATGATATTGTTGACGTACAGAAGATTTAAATTACAAACTGTACAACACATGTCATGGCCGTCCCAGTTGGATCACTGGTTAGACCGTCCGCTCAGAGAGTGGGAGGGTCGTGGGTTAGTTTACTAAGCGCGACATATCATTTAATCCTTAAAATGAAATTACATATCAGGGATATGTATATAGAATCCAGGCCCGGATCCACCGAGGGCCGAGGGCGCCTTGCCCCCCCCCCCCCCCCCCAAGCTACCCTGGTGATACATTTTCCTAGGATATATAATCCTTTGATTACATCATAGTAGTGTTGTCTAGAGGAAATCCCCATCGTGCTGACCAGCCAGATTCCTATTGTCTTATGGCCCCCTGCTGTGTAGGTAATCCGAATCGGCAGTCGTCCATGACTGTGTGATAAGCATGTGCGTAAGCAAATCCAATGACACGTTCACTGATTGAGAGACATTTACATGTCGTCTGCCGAGCGATCTTACAATTGGGAAAACTAGGCGATTACCAAATTGCTGTAGCAAAAAAAATAAATAAAAAAATCTTAGTATTCTGCAGAGTAGATGCTTACCTATCGCTAGCCATACAAATTAAACTTAATCAGAAATAGGTTGTGTTTCTAGATGTCATCAGCTTTACTATTCTTACATAACTTTGTATTTTGTATTATTTTTTTATGAAACTAACTCCTCTAAATATTTTTCCTGCAAGAAATAAATCCAAACAGTAGGCCGATACATCATCATGTTCACTTTTTTAATATTTACGCATATAATAATCTACATGTATGTGTATTCATGGTCTCTTAATACAGACACCCTGGTGTATTTTAAATTTATAAAAATATGAATAAATCATGAGAGAATTTGACGATTTCAATCTGCCATACGAAATACTAATGCACAGAAAACACAATTTATGCGCGAGATAAAACGGATATTAAAAAAAATATTTTAAATATCAACAGCTTTTATTACTCAATATTTTTTTATTTTGTCAATGATTTAACATTTAGAAAAGAAACTGTACAAAAAATCGACACGTAGAAAGGGTCCAAACCTTCTGCAACCGCTCGACCCTAAGACGTGCGCCTGATTTTTTTAATTTTTTTTTTATCTGGAAAGTCTGAGTTTAAAGACTGCTTCCAGATCGACAAGAAGTCAATCAAGATTACCAAGTTCGAACCTAATACAGCATATACCCAGTATTCCCTTTCACATATTTGACAAAATATGATTTTTTTAATTTTTTTTTAATACAACTGTAGTAAAAAACTATTGCAAAGTAGTTATTCAATAACATGGCTTTGCGAAGGTAAAATATAAAATTATATCGCTCAAGGCTCTGTCCCAATTGACATTTTTTTTTGCCTCGAGGATGTACTCCCGATGGACACTGATGAGCTTCGGGAGGCGTCGGGAACAGGTTCCCCTGTGTCCCGCGGAAGCTTCGAAAGCGTCGCGAGCTACGTGGAGTCATTGGGAGGCCTCGGGAGAACTTCATTGCTTACATTGAAAACTTTCCTTATATGTTCTCGAAGTTTTATCGGGGAAAACAGGCCGGGGAAATATACGCATAGATTCCCAGAAGCTCCTGCGAAGAATTTACGGAGCTTCCGCGAAATATTTTTTTTTTCCTCCGAGGAATCCCCTAGGCTTCGGTGATGTCTCGAAGGTTCGGCGACCTTTCTCTGACACATTCCAGATCTTGTAGTAGAATCTCAATATTCGCAAAAATTTCGACAAGCGCACTCTAAAAGTTGTTGCCTTTTAGGTCACCCTTAGACTGAGACGGTCAAAAAGGCCATGGGACATTGCTGGGGGTATCCTCATAAACCCCCAAAAGTCTACCCTTGATTTAGGCTCTTAATTTCATCAACAAATCCTCACAATCTTCCCCGAGCCACCTAGGATGGTTCGATACAACGATACATCCCCTAATCTACGGGGATATTCCCCCGATGATGTTTCAAATATGGTGAAGCCCCGAATTTGTTAGGGCACCTTCCCCAATCATCGGAGAAATTGCCGGGCATCGGGAGCCATCCCCGATAACATAAGGCCATTTTACCATAGCCGAAACATCAGTGAACGTTTCAACGGACCAGTCCCGAAGCTTCTCATGGGACTGCTCCGTCGTTTTGGCTCAAACATCTGATGCCATCGGGAGAAATTCCACAACGCTCTAATGGGACCTAGGCATTAGATCCAAGTTTTCAATTAAAAAAAAAAAAAAACAAAAAAACAAAACAACAACAACAAATAAACAAACAAAATTCATTTTTATTCCCAGATACCCTTCAGAATACATTTCCGTCACACTAAAAACATTTTTTTCCAGGGGTGCATGCCCCCGGACCCCCCTAGCACCCACATCATATTAAGATTTTGGCCCCCCCAGCGGAAAAATTCTGGATCCGGGCCTGGAATCCTTTTATATTTACAGGGTAGTTCAAGAACTGGTTGGTCTGGTATCAGGATAATGTGACTTGATGTATTATGTCACTTGTCTACGGCGTGATACTGCAGTGTGGCAGCACTATATCTGTCTCAAGTAGACATAGTCTCCAAATGATTGAAATACTGTCTTTGGGACGCTAACATGTCACTATTTGAAAATAAAATAACCAGGAAAGGTAACTCTGTGCATCATATTTATATTTCATTCAAGAAAGATAACTCCAAATATTCATGCGCGCATGTACTATTTACATGCATCGCAAATTACAGCACAGAAGAAAGTCGAGATTGTTGTATACTGCATTAGATCATGGAAAATAGTTATGATAACTGGTCTGAAAAAAAATATTCCAGAGAAAATCATAATTATAGACGGAACTCCAGGAACAGAGAAAGTCATTACTGTACATGCAACTCCACTATTTCTCCTTCGTGTTCAGAGCTATGTCGAGGATAAGAGAGCAGAACTAATGGGATTGCATCCCGCATCGTCTGGGACATTTGAGCAATATATGACCAATTTCAAATCTCTTAATGTACTAAATTCCATTAATTGAAAATGACCATCCACATCCATGTATATTTGTTATGAAAAAAATGCATATCATATAATTATGAAGATAGAATGTTAAGATAATGAATCAGGCTTAAAATATAGATCAGTTTACAGCCAAAAAAGAAATAAACTACGGAAATGTGTAAAATCATATGTTGTTTTATTTTACGTGTCGTTAAAGACATATATTTGTTGTACATTTTGTTCTATTCAGTCTGCTATAA
This sequence comes from Solen grandis, assembly GCA_021229015.1. Classification (NCBI taxonomy): domain Eukaryota; kingdom Metazoa; phylum Mollusca; class Bivalvia; order Adapedonta; family Solenidae; genus Solen; species Solen grandis. Next base: position 1,821,322 of record CM037780.1, on the reverse strand, counting down.
AATACGATCTGTCACCAAAATCCACAGAAAGTGTGTTGATTTATTATCTTTAGGCGAAACTGTTCATTTAACTGCTCAAAACACACACTTATCAACAGTTAGTATTTGATTATTTTTTGCTATTTGTATTTTATTTCAAACGAGTTATCAATACGGTAGATCTATATATAACCGTGCAACATAATATTGTGTTAAATGATTTTTAGAAAATACCAAACAATTTTGATGTAAGTAACATTTAATAAATGCTCAGCGACAATGCAATGAAACCATTCATCAAACCGTTTCTTTTTTTATTCTTCATCATCTTAAATAAACTGTTAAAAACCTAATCAGGCGAAACGGCCTTAAGCACGAGAAGGCGCTAATGCAGTCCTTTGTTGGTGATGTAATCGCTAATATGTATGTTCCTTCTCAAAGAAAAAGTAATCATTCATTTCTTTGTAATGCGTCATCTGGTATTCATGCCTTAGTACCTTATGTAAATAAGTCGACGTCACTCTCTTTCCGTTAGAGAAGAAAGACAAATAGCAACACAGTAAATCAATCCTACGGCGGATATTCTTTTAAAACAAATAAATCAGTAATAGCGTCACAAGACAAATCATATCTCTTTGTGACAGTCCGTGGAAATGCAGTGTGTGTAATTATTAAGACACCCATCTTTTGTGCCCATCTGAAATCATACGATATAGATCTATTTTAACAACATATGAATTAAGAAAATATAATGATTATATAAATAAAATGTTCTAGGTGATAATATTACATTTGATAGCAATATTACTTTGATTTGGTGGCTAAGAGGCAGAGTCACGTATTTCATGCGTTTTCTTATTTAAAAAGTTTATTTTAATCTGCGTAAATTTACCTATAATCTTATTATTTAAAAATGATTTCGAAAGATAAAAGAGAACATAATATGGACAGTGTTCAAATAATGCCATGTTATCTTTTCAACTTCAAACAGTATTCGTAATCGATGAATATACACCTGGTCAATGGACACGGGTACAATACGCGATATTACACACCAAGTACTCCGATAGATCAAAGAAGTACATGTCTGTATATTGGCTGAAAGGTAAATCACGTGACAAGGTTAACCCGATTCTCATTTCCGACAAACTGGTTGAGATTTACTTGCGGAAAGTCACAATGGTTGTGAAAACATCACTGTCTGTTAAGCTTTAATCAGTTTTTCAGATATTCAAATTACATAAACGTCATTTTTCACTTAAAATATATAAAAATGCATGAGTATTGCAAAGACCGGTAATACAATGTCGGAAACGAAATTCATTTATCCTTCCAAGCCTCGTTTTCATGTTACTAGTGAAGGGGGAGAATTTCCCAGTGTAAACACGTCTTTTAGGTTGTGTGCAGTATCTTGTGTATTAAACAATTAAAATGTGAATTTTAAGACACACACATTCATCTAGAAGGAGGATTTTAACTACATTTTAGGTACGGATTATGCTAGTATCATGTTCTTCATGGATTTTAAAACGTGTTTAATTTTACGGTGATCTGCATTAGAGTTGGGCCACTTGTTTATATCGGATTGTAAGAGGTGTTGAAAATATATGACGGTACAAGTGATACATGTGTTAGTTTCGTTTTCAGAGAGGATTTATGTTTATTTCGGGTATATTTCATTATGTGAGAAATGGAATGTGTTTATAATATGATATTCTATGGATATTTTATTTTACAATACTGGAATACTTATGTTTATATGTTACTAATTGGCAATTATGATTATTGAATTCCAGTTAAATTACCTCTTTTCAGAATTAAAGTGATTTTATATACAAAAAAATTAATGAAATATTAGCTATTTACGTTTATATTTTTTATTATCTAGTGTTTATTTTTAAATCACTATTTTAATATCTGGATTGCTTATTTGAGGTGATAAATTATATTGATAGCATAGAGTGTACTGATAGACTTATTTTTATTTTTTTTGTACTCATTAATAACATGTACATTCAATCATACTTGAGTTCAAAAGATTTTAGTATATATATTAATCAACTATACAATACTGGTATCCATTTAATGTTGCCACCATATTGAAAATGTAAGCATACAGTATAGTATATAAATATTTAAGTCCTATGAATTTTAGAAATGTTTTTCAGCATATTAAAATTCAAGCAAGTGGTGCTGTATGAATTTAGGGGCTTTCTTTTATTAATCAGGATTATTTTCTCATTTTAATATTGCAAAGTAGTATCAATTTACCACTTTCAACCTTCTGTATATTGACTTTGCAAATCCTGGTATTTTTATGTTAAAGTCACAAAGCAAGCGTGAGAATATCCCTCATGAACATATGTCCAAAAAATTACAAAATAAAAAAAATCTAAAACATTCTTTAACTTGACTACAATTAGCATTAAACATTACAGAATGCATTGATGCATGTCAAGTTAATGTAGACCGACAGTTAGTCATTGTTATTCAGGTATGACAGTAGCTGACATCTCCTGCGGTTTACGACTTCACATGTCTATACTTTGACAGGCTCCGATGTTGTTTGTATGTCTTAATGCTGAAGAATTTCATGTTTAGGGAAGAGACATTCAGTTGATTGTCACCATAAAAAGTATTACATGAAGTCACTTTCATATTAGTGTACTAAGTATATTGTCATAATAAAAAGTTGCCCCAAGCAAAAACCTCGCAATAATTAAATTTTTCACTCATTTTCTCATATTGAGAAACAGAGAGTAAATTTGTTATGCAAGTTTATAGATTTTCTATTATCATTTGACATTGAAGACAATTCAAGACATATTAGGTGTAAAAAGAAAATAATCTCCTAAAAACCAAAACAACCTTTGTGCTTAATTCTTCATTTTACCTGCTGTCTTTAACCCTTTATCTTATATATAGACATGTTTTTGTCACCTTGGCAAACATAACAGACCCTGATCAGATTGCTCATACAGTAGTGTGGCTCAGATTCTATACAGAAAGAAAAATACATTGTTTCATATACCATTTTAAAATTCAGTAAATGAATATTCATCAGGTCATAAATTTTTTTTGAATATTCATGAGGTAAAGGGTAAGTCAAATCTTTAACAGTGTTTCAGGTAATTGATTTCTTAGAAATTCATTTTATAGGATTGTTGCTGTCTTTCATGAATCTGTATTACAATATCTGGTTGAGCTCACATTTTACAGTAATTTTTATCTATTTCTTTATTTTCAGATTTAGTGTCAGGTATATTATATGATGGAATATCAAGCAGTACATAAAAGATGATACAAAAGTGTATATAGGACCCAGGGTTATGGGACAGTTGACTGTTGAGTGGGGGAATGGCTTTTGGATGTTATCAGTTGTTACAAATTTTCTAAGCGGAGGTCAACTGTTTTGACAGAATATGGAAATGTTAATAAAGACGTGTATTTTTGCCATCCTCGTGGCAAGTGTAATTATTCAGTCTGTTGAATCTGCAACATGTTCTGCACAAGGTATAACCTTGAACCTGGTTGTCGAAGAAGAGAGACCGGCTGGAACTATCGTTGGAAATATTCAAGAAAAATTAAACTCTTCTTTGGGGCCTCCGTATAGTGAATTCATTTTCATTGAAGATTGGATACAGAAGATATTTGATGTGGATTATAATACAGGACTTATACGGACAAGAGTAAAACTCGACAGAGAAACCAATGAGACTTACTCTTTTTATATGATGAAAGAGAACACAGCACTTTGTATCAATATTACCGTAACTGATGTGAATGAGTTTGCACCACAGTTCTCAAATAATCAAAGAAGTCTTCAGATTGCTGAAGGTGCTCCACATCACAAAATATCGCTTGGGAGCGCTTTGGACAAAGATATAGGACCAAATACAATTGCTGGCTTTAGACTGGCCAGTGGAAATGTTGACTATGCTTTTAATGTTACTGGGCGTTATTCAGGAACACAAAAACTTCTTTTAGATTTAGGAATTAATGGAACACTTGATTATGAAGTTATTAAAAATTATACACTTATTGTTCAAGTCTATGATGGCGGAAATCCAAGTCGGACCTCAGAAATGGTGGTCAGAATATCTGTAGTTGACACAAATGACAATCACCCGATCTTTAATCAAAGCAAATACTCTGCAGCAATACTTGAAAATGCTACGGTTGGAACAAGCGTGCTGGAAGTTCATGCAACAGATATTGATTCTGGAGACAATGGCAAGGTTAGTTACTCAATAGAAAAAACATCAGATCCAGATGAACATTTTATTATTGACCCTGTGACAGGAGTGATCAGGATCAACAAAATGCTAGATTATGAGCTGAAAAAGACGTTCAAGCTCCTGGTTGTCGCAAGTGACAAAGGCAACCAATCTAACCCTACCCAGGCTGTTGTTGAAATTGAAGTCATGAATATAAATGAGCTCCCTGCAGACATCTATATCAATTACCTGACATCAGATTCCACTCCAAAACTTCCTGAAAATGCACCGAAGGGATATCCTGTCGCAAGAGTATCCGTGAGTGATCCAGAGGCCCCTAATGGTGACAACACAGACATTGCTGTTTCTCTTCAAGGTGGAAATGGTCACTTTGATCTTCAGGGAACTGGTAGCGGGACATTTCAGTTATCAGTCGCTGCAGAACTTGACCGAGAGAAAACAGCCGTGTATAACATAACTCTCATTGCTGCTGATTCAGGGTCACCTCCGTTATCGGCAACAAAATCCTTTATGCTGGAGATTTTGGACATAAACGATAATGCCCCAAAGTTTGACAAACCCTTATATCATGCAGAGGTTCAGGAAATGTCTGACGCAGGCAGTTCAGTGATTTTAATTAGAGCTACAGATGACGACATCGATGAAAATGCGCGGATAAGGTATCACATCGAGCCATCGGGCACCAGTGGAAACTCAGAATGGTTTCAAGTGGATTCTAATTCCGGATTGGTTACTACGAGCGGACAGGTGGATTGCGAGGTGGATCCCCATCCGGCAATCACGCTTGTAGCAACAGATTATGGAAACCCACCTCTGTCATCTAGCACAGTTGTGCAGATTTCTGTGCGGGATATCAATGATAAGGAGCCAACATTTGACCATAGTCTGTATTATGCAGAAGTGTATGAGAACCAGACTGTCAACAGCTGCATCCATCAGGTAAGTTGGTCTTCCATTTTGTCCTATTGCACCTGACCCCTATATATTTCTCCGGACATCTCGATACTCTAACTAGAATCCTGAAAGCTGGAGTCATAGACAAAAAATTGCCAAAAAGTTTTGAGTCCTTCCATATTAGGAAAATGGAGTCCTTCCCAAAATTGGAGTCCTTACTGAGACTCAAAATTAGGAGTTAATGAGAATCTTCCATCTGATTGAAATTCTCAACTATTCTGGGTATGTTTTTGTTTTGTAAGTGCAATTTTGGATATTAAATCAGCAATATTGCTTGAAACATTATTGTATACATATTGCTTGTACCCCAGCTTCTATCATTTTATAGAAATGAACACCCTCATTTGAAACTAAATTGTTTTTGCGGGTATTGTTTTTGTGGTTGTACACAAATGTTAGGTCAAGAGATGTCCTGTGAAAGTCACAATTTGAAAATCTATGTTTGATTGCTAATATGGAAACAGGAAAAAATATCAATTTGCAATTAAACTTACTAAAATGTGTATCCAGAATTTTTTTTTTCATTGATGACCTGTAGTCTCTGTAGATATCTATGTGTATATGCATTCAAACCTCCGAGACCAGGCGTTGCTATGTGTAAGTGGGCTGTTTTTCTCCAGTTTCTTATTTATGAATAATTTAGAAATTTCTTGGAAATAATTGTGAATAATATGCCGTAGTTAAGTTGTTCTCCAGTTTTATTTAGTTATAAATTATTTGAAGTGAATTTGATATTGCATCCAGCACCATTTTTGATTAATAAACAACATTATGGAGGTATCTTCCATTAGCGTGAAACTCCTCAGCAGAAACTAGATACACAAGAAACATGGATTCCTGTCATTTTACTGCTCTAAACACCAGCATCATTACATATTGGCAAAAAAGGAAGAACAGCATTAAAGCAAGTCCTGACTTAGCTTAAGGCAAGAATATCTGTCTTGAATGTCGTTTCTTGTAGCCTTGTGAATCTATCTCTGTCAGTGAGCGTGTAGCATACTGAAAATGTCTGTCTGACTTGTTCTGGATTGTATAGAATTGAGATGTGTTGGTAATAAAGTATTGTTAAGTAGACTTACAGGTGGTTGAAAAAGAAGATATTACTTCAGCTTTAAAGATGTCTTCTAAACAAGTTCATATGTTGGATTTCTTCCCCTGGGCTAAATACATATATCCTGAAGTGCTGTTTCCTGTGAATGCATATGTTGAAGTGCTGTTTTCTGCGAATGCAATAAAAAATTCTCAGAAATTAAGTTACTAATGCCTGAAATCAATGAAATGTTGCAGTTTGAAAATTAGATCGCATAAATTAGTAACACCTTGATTCTCACATTAAAATATACACACATGTAAACGAAAGACATAAAAAATGAGCGGCACAATCACACCTGTTTTTTATTAGAGATAAGACTGGGTTCCTTTTCTGACTTACTGTTTACTTATACTTGTGATTAATAAGCATTAAACCAGCATTACGTATCCGTTAATAACATTGCTGGTTGACAGGTAGTTTTAAACCAACCACGGCCCCTGAATTAACTCGCAATCAAGTCAGGGTTGTATTTGCTTGTTGATTACTGTTAATCACCTCCTTTTGCTTTGCCTTATCAAATTCATCACCCTGTAACAAGCAAGAAATAATTCATTATACCATGATACATGTAAGTACGTATAAGAATTCAGATGCTGTAGCTTTTATTTCGTACATGTACATGTAGCCAGAATGCTGCTTGTATGCAGAGTAACCACTGAGCATCCCTGTACAAAAATGCCAGAGTGGGGCGTTCCATCGCTTGATAATTTCAATGTGCAAACCTTAATTTGTTTTAGCAAACAAATCATTTAAGTTTTGTGTATGTGTTTGGGGCCTTGCTGCAGATTAGAAACTGTCTCAAAGTGTTTACATCAATGTAGGTTTCAGCTTTGATATGAGGAGAGAAACATTCAAGATAATTGCTCTGTTTAGCTGGCAAGTTTGGTATGAGAAAACACTGGTTTGGGATTAAACTAGCTTACTTGATAATTTCCAAGGTCTCGGTGTCCGTTTTGAAGAATATCTGGTTTGATAGAGTATCTTTAGCATTTGAAGCTCTTATATTTGATTGGTTTGTTTGTAAATAGTTTGGTGGGCCCAAATGAAAGGGACTTTGAAGTCTGTTGTTGGCTTAATTGTAGGTTTACATGCATGTACTTTATACATGTGTTTAAGCTTTTGATGTTTTCTCCTGTTAGCAGTATTATTAGTATACACAGAAATGCCTAAATAATGGATAGAATAAGGAGGATTGAGTCTCTCCACTGATGTTTATATATATTTGAATTAAGGCCCTTGTGTTGGCATATGAAAAAGCCATATTATTGAGTCAAAAATATTGCACCGAGAGATTGTAATACATGTAAACCAGGCTTCTGAAGAGCTTTTGTCACGGTTTGGAAGCACTATATTTCATGTTTAAAATCTTTGTTAGTCAGATACATTTGGAAATATTGCCAGTTTGATTGAATTTCTGTCTGTCATAATTGTGAAAAATATACTGTTCAGTTAAAATGGTTATGTAGCTAATCAGATTTTCTTTACTGTGTATGCAGGGAATTTTTGAGGAGCATTCTCGAATAGCGTAATGTCGTTGACATTTGCATGTGTCGTCAACAAATAATGTCTTACTAATAGGTCATTAAGAAACTGCCAAAATTACGGTATTTCTTTTGGAAGAAGTAAGTAACCACAGTTAATTGTGTTATTTTTCCTTTTTCTTGCATTCATAAAAGTAAATGAAATCATATTTACATCTTTGTTCACCCATAAATTGCATATGAATGGTTTACTCTTTGTGTGTGTAAAAAATCGTTTACTATAAAGGCAAGTGTTCTTTTCATTGAGAAAACCATTGGGTGTATAAGTCAAAAGATCTCAGTCGCGTATCATGTACATATATAGTGTTATGTACATTACACGACAATCATTTTTGTCCTTATTTATTCTTAATAGCCAACTTTAACGGCATGTTCTTAGGTTACCGTAGTGATTGCATTGTATGTGGGGCCGATGGTCTTGGTTACTCGACAACCTATGCTTTGTGTTCATCACCGGATATCGTGTTGACGTATCAAGAAATGGTACACTACTTTTTGATCAGTATTTACGGCTTTGTGATCTCCTACAATTTTACTTTATAGCTCCTCTAAATCAGTGTTATAACAAACTGTACATGTAATTTATTCATTAAACGAATGCTCGTTTGATTATATTTATTAAAATGTTGTTAATATTACTTGTGCCTCAGTCCAGTGGTAACATATCTGACTACGGATCCATAGGTTGTGGGTATTAGTACCCATTGGGGGCAAGGATTTTTCATGGCCTTACCAGGCACAAAGTACAGTGGTCCAAATTAGGGATTAGTACAAATTGTAAGATCTTGTTTCCCTATTGCCGTAAAATAAATAATGTTTAGAAACTAAAATTCTTACTGTATGAAAACTTTTGTTTTACCTTGAAACATTTTTAACACAATTTAATTAGACTTTTTATGTAAGAAAAGTAATACCCTACAGATGTGAAAGTTATATCTATATATCCGTAAGGATATTAGGCACAGCCAGTGTAGTGAATAGTTGCATGCTCTCTAAATAGGAAAAAAAATGGGTAGATTTTATTCAGAATTCATCTGTGTTGTAGTTGTTAACAATATTAAGGTCCTGTGCTTATTCAGTATTGAAGAACTAATTGGTGGTGGTAATTTGGATGTTGTTAAGATTTCGTGCTGAAATTATCATTATTTAAACTCAGGCATATTGTTCTTTGTTTGTATTCGGTCATGTGTCTTTGCAGTAAAATATGACCAATACTGGTCATTACATTCAGTTTGAACTTTTAAACACTATTAAGTGTGGCAAATTTTAACTAGAGATTATTGTAAAGTACAGGCAGTTTCTATATCCTTTGGAAAATCATTATATGGTGAATTTAATTGGGTCTTTGTAGGAAAGGCATTGATGAAATGTGTTATTTATTTCTTAGTCTCTGAGTAAATCTTCTCTCTATTCACCCAGTTGTTAATTACAAATATTACATATTTGCGGGCTTTGTCCCCTGTTGGAGCCTTGTGTTTGCAGAGGTGAGGGCAATGTTTAATCAATGTGCTAGAAGGGCTTTCATGGGCGGCCATTTTGTTTGTTTAGCAGATTATAGCAAAGACCGTGCCTGTCAGAATTTGGGTACAAATTGTTATGGGGGAGCTTTTTAGGGTTTGCTTAAAGAGTGTATTAACTTGGTCCCGCATTGAAAATGTCATTTTTCCATATGTTTTCTGTTGCCATTCTTACGTTTTTATGGCATGATGATCGAATTATGTCAAGGATTATCTCCTAATTGTATGCATAACTTTGTAAACACCCTCAGTTTTACATGAAGCATGTGTGTATTATGTTCAGCAGATCATTGACTTTTTCATGAATGTTTAAAAGTAAATATGTCCATGTCAGAATGACTGAAATGAATGCCTTGCTAAATCATAATTAAAATATTTTGAAAATAGTTTTAGAAAAGAAGTAATTTTGTACATATTCTTATATAAATGTAAATAAAGAGAGAAAGAAGATTCGTACACAAGAATTAAAAAACTTGAGTAGACACTGTTTTTCCTTTTTCGGTGACCCACTAGTGTCATATTTAGTTTACTGATCTGAGTTTTACAGAAATATTTTTGTTGAGACGTCTGCTGACCACAGATCACCGAACTGCTCTCTGCCACTCCCCAAAACCAGTCAGGTGTGTCCATGACTACATGACTATACCTACTTTTGCCCTGTTACCTTTCCCATTATAATATAAGGCTATACCCATATTAGTTTTAAGCACTGTGTTCCCTTTATATTTGTAAGTCAAAATAATCCACAAAGGTATTAAGAGAGAAAACTTGGTGGTAGATTATAGTGAGCTTTTGTTATAATAAGTCTCCCACCACTTATTTCCTTTTCTATTTTATCTCGTATATTTATACATATTATTCAGCAATTATATATTTTGAAATCTAAATAGTTACTGGTGATAATTTCTTTTTCTGTCTCATCAAGGTGTAGACACTTATAGGCAGAACACATAAGTTGCGCATTACTTAATGGCCTAGTACCAGAATATCACCCAATAAATGACTTAAAATATGTTAATTGCATAGAAATGTGCAATTAGCGTATTCAATTTCTAGTACAGAAATAGGTTATGCCAAGGTGGATAGAAACACACATGTTGTAAAATAAAAGTGGGTTTCGTTTCGTTTCATATTTCCTGATCTTTGGAAATGCTTTCCCATATATACAAAGCGTCAAGTGTTTTGCTGATTTCTTTTACGCTACATTACATTGAGTCTCATCTGCTAAAGGTTATGCTAGATTAGCCACTAGTCTGTTATGTAAAAATATTTTAATCTTACTATTAGCCTGTCTAGTCTATTTTTTTCTCTCTCTAAATGCTGGAATTATACAAAAGTTGGGCCCAAAATCAATGTAGAATGCCCACAGAAATGTTACAATTTGCTTTTTGTTGCATTCTTTTATCTTCTTCAGCAAATTAAGATGCTCGGAGAAAAGGGTTTAGGTTTCTTAATTAGCTGATTCAGTTACTTTTCTTGTTGATTCAAATTTGCATTTGTATTCTGCATGTAATATTCAAATTCTGAAAAGACACTCAGATAATTGAATCATGGTAATATTGTTAAAATAATTGTGTAATTTTAAATCTCTATCCAACTTATAACATCTGATTTAGGAGAATCATCTGGAACATGTCTTTGCTTCTGTGTGTCTTGAACGGAAAGAAAAAAAAAAAGACTACCAATGTCTGCACTAATACTCTGGTTTATGGAGAACAAAAATAAAACCCTGAAGAGATGAAATTGCCTGTGATGTCAGTGTGATCTTTTTTCTGTGTTCATAAGGTGAAAATTATAGATCGACCTGACAAGGTTAAGTGAGCAGGTGCAAGGTTTGTGGCTTTTAAGTTTGATGCTAACAAGCTCCATCAATTGACAATATTACATTATTGTGTATTTAAGTGTTACACTCCAGGGACATGTACTTGCTTACTTTGTATACTTGACTTGACTATTTGAGTTTACCGTCGCTTCAACAGTATTTCAGTCATATAGCGACATCCAGCTAATTGCAGGTGGAGGAAGACCCTGAATGCACGGAGGCATCCAGGTAGAACCGCTGACCTATCGCAAACCAGCTGGAAGGCTTCCTCACATGTAAATCCGAATGGCCCTGCTGGGATTCGAACCCAACTTGGTATATACATACATAATTGTATGTACACATGTATGTGTTCTGCTTTAAAATTTTGGCGTGAAATTTTGATATCAAAATATCAAATTACACCTTAAGGAAGGCCTGTTAGACCGAAACATTGGTGTTTAGTAAGGCTATTTTAGTATTTTAATGTATAGTTTTTTTATATATGTAATAAATATCAAAATGTAGTATTTTGAAAATTTGTCGCAATGTGGTTCAAGATGAAATTTACATTGTGTTCAGGTTCATGCACATAAAGTATTCCAATACATTTTGTTATATAAATGTTTATGGAATGTTTATATTTCATCTGTCAAACAGGGCGATCAGCAGTGTTTACATAGATCAATAAAGACTTAAGTTTATCGAAAGTTTTCCGAGCATCCACCAAATTATAGAGACTCTCTGGGCTGATTGAGATATTTTCATCTCACTGAATGAGAGTGTTCAGCAACGAAATCCACAAATTAAATGATACGGAACGAGAGATAGATTTCTTTTCGTCTTTATGCCCCATATCTTAAGTTTGCATTTACTTGACTCATCACCATTTTGTGGAGAAGTAAAAGCCGCGATATTATCCCCGAAGCAGTTAATATGACTTCCATTTATTACCGATGTCTTTTCAAATGTCCGACATAATGGTGAAAAGGCTTGTATGAATGTGTGTTGAAAAAACTTTTTGATCGTGTTTTGAAAGGTATGAATACCAAGATAGACGAGAGTTTTACTTTTTGTGCAAGGCCCTGGCGGCTCCGAGATTAAGGATAGGTGGTGTAATAGTATTAGATTTTTTAACGAATCATATTGGAGAAAAATGTATGTCAGAATTAGCATATTAAAGATGAGTGAGTTGAAAATCTGTCTTAGCATTGATATTACATTGAGCATTATAAGCTGCATATGCTTGTATTTAATGCAATCTTCTTGTCAAGAGATATTAAGTCTGTCGTGGCATACATATGTAATTAAGTGTAATTAAAATGTATACCATGGATGTGTGTATACATTACATTTCATACTTTGATAAAGCACTATTTCCCCCCCATACACACAAAAAAAAAACAGAACTCGTAATGGATTTGTAATGTAAAATATCTTGAAAAGCAATTATGGTTTAATTAAAATAGCTGAGTTTTTCAAATTAGACCCATCTAAATATTTCTAACACGTTTTTATATTCAATCTGGATTGTCAGTATCGGGTTTCAAGTCCGCTGTAGTTGTCATGCGTGGTTCACGTTTAATAAAATGAGCAATGATAAAACCCCTGGGGTACAGCCCGAACCCTATATCCACCCCATATCAAGGTTAATGTGCCATTATCTATGAACATAAATTCCACACCTTTAAAATAAAAGTGTCTATCAGTGATGTGCCGACAATGGACAGTTGAAGGGCAAATATAGGTCATGTTGTGGTCAGTATTGTCATAGTTACCCTTTGTCCTTTTCAGGAAGGCATCTGTGGTCAATAGTCTAACCTGAGTCTGCATTGGCCCCCTTGTGAGAGTCTGCTTTATTTCTATATTTATTTGCAATAATTTGTAATATAAATCTCCTGCTCTTAAGTTTAGATACATTCCATTTAATACGTCTGAAAGATGAAAGCAACTGGCTTTCCATCATAGCAAATACAACGGAAATTTTCTGTTGTGAATGGTGTAGATATTGAGATCCTGTGGGTGTGAAATATGGGGTTGAAGGTGTTGATCCATCTCTACGGATTTTCCCATTAATTGGCTGAATTATGAAGTCATCAATCTGCATTAATAGCAGTAGGAAAACATTATGGCCAAGACTTGTGTACTGATAGGGTGCAGCTTGCTCACTGGGCAAACTGTTGATAAATCATGTGATCTGTTGATAAATGAATGCCAGGATAAGGCTAATGGATTTGGCTCTCTGTCTGGAAAGAGATAGTATTTCGATGGTACCTGTGGAAGAAATGATGAATGTTGTCAAATGGCTGCTGTCATATAACCAGTAGTATCTCCATATCTGTCATTGTGAAAAGTTTCAACGAAGCCATGGTATGTTAACAGGCAAAGGAAAAGGGTTTCTAATGTAAAGCGACCATTAAATGGCTTCCGAGTGAGTCTATTGCAGCACTCATTAGGATTGAAAACTCTTTGACTCGGCTTGTATTTTTGACAAATATTTTATATTAAGATCATGAAAAGTTTGCCTTTGATGATTATGATTAGTAATGCAAGGCTTTTGATGGATATTTTTCATATTGATTTTCACTTAATTGATACATTCAAAATAGCATGCATTCAAAAGACAGTGGTCTGGTTTTCTTCGCCTATGGCCCTGTTACTAGTGAATCACTGACATTGAAATGTCCTTAGTTAGTCAATTTCAGTTTTTTTCATGTTTTGCGGTCCAAGAATTCTTTTTCTCTCGTGCACCTGTTATACAAGAAGTGAGCTGTCTGGTTTGGATGTTCAACAGATACCCCACCCACTTCTCTGACACTGGAAGTTGACAGTAATGGTTATCATTTGTAGAGAGACACCTTGTTCTACATAATTGGTACAAGATGGGGACCGCAGATTATCCCTGCATTGTATATCTCCTATCCGTGTGGATTATCTCTTATCACTTATCAGGCAGGGCTTATCAGTAGAAGCTGTGAGGTATCAGGTGTTAAGTACCATGTTTGTGGACAGACATAGTCTGTACTATTGATGTGGATGCCATGGTGGGGAATAAGAGATGAAGATATTGATAGCCAATAAATGTGTGTAAATACATAGAAACGTAATCACATACTGTGTATTTACATGTACATGTTTTATACAGTAATTACAGAGTTTTTTGGGCTGGAAAATAATCAAAGAGGACAAGAGTCTAACTAAGTATCACTTAGAGGGATATCTGATGGCAATAATTTAGGAATGAATGGAAAATAATCTTGTGTAAATGCTTGCATTTTTTTTTATGAGCAGTCTCTGACTTAAAAGTATGTCACCCGAAAGCTCAGTTCACTCATGTTTTAATTATCTTCTTGCGATGATGGTATTTTTGCAACAGATATTTTCATAATATACTTTATTTGTTAAACATAAGCGTCGTTGAATGATCATCCTTAAACTCTGTAATAATATAGTTATATTTAATGATATCTTGTTGTATTTTTATAAGGTCACCTACTTGATTTTGAAGACTAGGGTAAGTGACATTAGAAATAAGATGAGATATTGCAGTATTGCATTATTTGATTGTAAAGTATTAAACAGCTGAGTGTTCTTCAAATTCTGTCTTAGAAGAAATGATCTGCAAATTAAACATTCTTACGAGAGAACAGTCATGTAACGGTTTTATCCTGTTGATTTCCACGAGGATTTACCTGTGTTTGTTCCGATGTTTGTTTGACCAATGCAAAGCGATGATGAACTGTCAACTGTGTGAAAAGGTTTTGGAACCTATCCAAGAAGTTAGGTGGGATTAGCGAAGAAATATCTAATCGTTAATTGATTTCAAATTGGCCTTTCATTTAATCGTACTCCATTCTGATTGTTTTCCCATGACTAAAATCTATCCTAATATGTCTAGTTTGTAGTGAAGAAAAGAAAGACTCAGTTTGAGTAAAGGTTAAAAGTTCAGAATGCCAGCTTGTTTGAATTTCTGAAAACAGTAAATTGAGGAACATACCTGCAGGGCTTAAGTCTTATTAAAGTGACATTGTATGATTGATATACTTATTAATTATGTAACAATATATTGTATAAAATAATCTGAATTATGTAAGTTTCTTTCTTAAAGAACAAGGCATTTAATGCAATCAACCTATTTATATATGTATCGAGTATAAAACCAGATTAAAAAAGGTGGTTTGTGCAAGTTGATACGGATTTGTATAGTTGGTCATGCAAATAATGTGTGTATGAATCAGATAAAATCAAGATGCTTTTTCACACTTTAAAGAGTTGGTGTATATGTTAATACACATACTGGTAACTTTAGCAATTGAAATTAAAATTTTCCCATATTTCTACACTTAGGATGCATTTTTCCACTTTTAATTAAAATCTACAATGTTTTGGGGCATTCAGATTTAAAAAATGTTGTTATTTCAATTTAATGATAGTTTGCAAATCCATATTGGTAAATGTTACATGAAATATTTTAGCAATAACCAAATGCAAAACATCAGTGTCACACATAATGTACAAACTATTCCTTTCTCCCAAGGGTATGCATTAATTTGGATTGTATCATTTTTGTCATGTTTATCTTTTATCTTTGCCATGTAAATTATCCGGTGAAAATATCTTTTGACAGTTACTCAATATTTCAAAATGGCCTCTACATAGATGACTAAAAACAAGAAAGGTTCGGCATTTGAAAATATTTACATTGACTGACAGCTAATCCAATACTCCAACAAAACATTTCCTTGTATTCCGGAATGGATTTTTCTGCTGCTTTTGACTGGTTGTCAAATTATGCTTATCAGACCTGTTGGACAATTATTGTAACCAGTCTATAATTATCTAGAAATAAACATATTTTCTGACCTATTTTTACCCAATTATCAGCTTAAAAACATTTTTATGATTTGGTTAGGTTTAAAGTTGTCTAAATTCTTAATTCTTTATATGGAATACTGAGGGTTTAACTAAGTCTGCTATGAAAACATTTTATGTCTCCTAATGTCTAAACCAAACTTTGGGAAAATTAATATTAATGCATCATGCTGTAAAAAAGGAAAAAAAGAGAAGAAACAGCAGGCCCTAAAATGTAACAATAATCTGTTTAAAATTGTAAATGGATATTTAAATGATGCATGCATTTTGTATGGTATTCAAATTCTTTGTGAATAATTGAAAAAATTCAAGTAAACTTTGCCATTTAGATGATGTATTTAAAGAAGTATAATATTTTTCATGAAGAATATACAGGATGAAATTTTTATACCTTGTCATAAAAATGATGATTTGCACAATGGAGATACTGTATTATTCCTTCTTAGATCATTCCTGCTGATAATTTGTATTATTGTACAGTTTAGTTGCAATAAAAATTATGATTATAAGGAAAGCGTTATGAATATTAGCAGATATATTGGAGTCTGAATGGCGAACGGAAACGTCGAAATGGTCGTTTTTATTGTGTATGGATGCAACATTTTTTCTTTGCATATTATGTAATTGAAAGCAGTTAAAATGCCACATCCGAAAAAATTGAACAGTAATAAACATGACAAAGTAAATTTTACGTAGCTTTTACAGAGAGCACTGTTTTGGATTAACAAAAAAATAAAACTGGCATTAATATTAATGTTTTAAGTTATTCATAAAAAGTGATTACAGAAATGGAAATAAAAAGGCAGACTCCAGATTCAAATAATCAGATACAGCTCTCATCTATTTCTAAATATTTTGTTCGTTTTATGATTTCTATATTTTTTTTCTTATTATTTTTTTCAACTTAACCAAGTGCAAATTAATATTACAGGAATTTGCAATTGAAATCAGTGTTGGAACAAGTAAGTCACAGGATGAATTGTTTCATAGAATAGTATTAGGAGAAGATAACCCTACAAAACCCTATATTAGTGTTACCATATCCCCAGTCAAATGGAATCAATGAAGTCATGATAATTTCTGACCTCCATCATGAATTATTCATGAATTATCCTTGATAGCTTCTTAATCTTATTTCATGAGGTTTTATTCATGAAGTGAGGTGTATTTGTCTAAGAGTGGCTAGTGACCACTGTATAAGACCTGTAAGAGATTTGTTTCATATGAGAGTTAATGTGATGGCTGCATGATCAGGTTTTATATTGTTCATTCCTTGTCTGTCATCAGTACTAAAGAGAACTTGAGGTAACACTTTAACCCTTAATGAATATTCATGTGCAAATTTATAACTTGATTAATATTCATTGAACTTTAAATAGCATATGAAATAATGGATTATTCTCTGTTACACAGACTTCAAAAACTGAGCTGCAATATTGTATGAGTAAACAGAGGAGACCCTGATCAGACAACTCCTATTGGAGCTGTCTGATCAGGGTCTCCTCTGTTTGCCAATGTGTCAAAATGAGTCTATTATGAAGTAAAAGGTTAAAACCTGTTGTTTATTGTTGATGGCTTTCAGTTAAATCTTCTGACTCAGTGGTCTTAACTTTGCATATAAGGTTTTATCTTGATGGTCAGAGACTTTACAAATTTTGTTGACATTTTGATTTCCAGTTTGCTTGATTATCTGTTTCTTAGATTCGTGTCTGTCGACTCTTTGAGTATTCTGTGACTAATACGAATGAATTATTCAGGATTGTGGAACATTCTGGGTGTATGTTACACTTGACAGGACAGCCTCAGGGGCTAAAATGTTGCGATAAGTTCACGCTGATTTTTCTAATCTGACTCTATCATTCAGGTAGACTCCAGTTTACAATATTGTCCATCCAGATCAACCTGAAAAGTAAAATGGTATATTTGGTACTATTGCTATGTGGGATGGTACTACGGTAACATAATCTTATTTCATAATGGCATCATATGCCGTATTTAATAGGTTAATGACTGAATTAATGTGTGTGCTGTATACTAAATACTATAGAAATAGAAATAATATGGGTTTATTTGATCTTTTATTTATTGACTTATTTATATGCCATGCTGTTTTAGCCTACTGTGCGTGCCATACCATTTCCATGCCTGTTGAACATGCCTGTTGAACATGCCAATTAACCAACAGATTGCAGAAATATGTGTCAGAACGAATGATACCTATTTTTACGTGAATTTTTTTTGATTGTTTGTCTGTTTCATTAAACAAATTTTATTTTTTGATGTACATTTAATTACTTAAGGAAGGAAGAAAAATATCTGAGGCTTACTTTAAAGTTTTCTGACAGTGGCATTGGCCACATGTTTATCACAGATTAAATCAACATTTTTTTCCCATACAAAAAAATCCGTCTAAATCCATGCATAAAAAAAATGGTTATTTTAAGCGTGAAAAAATTAAGCCTATTCACTGAATGTAATTACAGTCTAGTTGCTATAGCTACCAGTGTCCTTTTTAGTGTGGTGACAAAGAAAGGATTGTTTTAGATTTGAAGATAACAGACTTCAGAAAAGCGGCTAATTTTTGGTGGTCGGCAGTGTGTATACACATTGTTGAAGATTGTCTCAGCAAATACTTTTGTATTGAAAAACAAATTTTCAACCGTGGCGATGTGTTATGAAAAAAGACAAATTTTGAATAAAAAGAGAATACTGAATTAATGAAAAATATCGCGAAGGCATGTGAAGCGGTTGATTGTCAGTTTTATTGAAATGTTTTTAATTGAGAAATGACGTGAAGACCATTCAGATACCGTACTTGTGATTAACAGTCAAGGAAAGGGTCGTTAATACTTCAGCTTTGCCTGTCAGGTTAAGATGTTCACCCCACAGTGTTTATACTAGTTGAATGTTTCGCACATTGTACCAAAAAAATTCAACTCTTTAATTTGAAGATAGAATCAGGGTGATTTGTTGACTGCGTTCACGTTGTAGTCGAACTGCTCGCTGGTGTTGATTGCAGATTAAGATTATTATGTATTTTGAATTTCTTTGCTGATGGGTTTGAAATGTTAATATAATTACAAATAATTAGTCTGAAAAAATACCAGAATGACACTTTAATAAACAGTTTCTGAAGTCTGGTTTTGTCAGTTCATCTAGCGAAGGTAGCCTTGATTTTTTCAAATTTCGTGTAAAAGAATCCAAACTTTCTTGACATTTGATCCAACCTTTTTTGTGGTCTAGGTAATATGATTTCAAATTAATCTTCTTCTCGTACATTTGAGTTGAAATTGATAAGTTGACTAATAAAGGTCACAGGAAATTGAGTATACTTTGTAAATAGTCTTTTAAAACATTATTGAGATGACAAAACCCATCATATTTATCTTATGAATATAATTGCGTTTTTCTTTTGTACAATGAAAGATCAACTTAGATCCATTATTATTTAGATCCCTTCAAGCATGGATAATCATAGGACTCAAAAACTCAGCTATGCAATCTAAATTTTGCTTTGCAATTATAAGTAGCTAGTTTCGAAGGAAAGATATTAAAATCATATGCTTTAAAATTAACTTAAAATTCAATGATTTAAAACTGATAGTGTATTTAATATTTTCTTTAAGAAAGTAGCTTTGGGTTTATACATCAATTGATGCATGTTGTAATACTGAAGACTGTAAGTGAATGAAATACTATATAAAGTAAGAAGTTACAAAGAAAATCATAAGAAAGATATTTCAATCCTAACATGATTGTGTTTCACTATTTAAAACTTAATTGTTACTGAGGAAAAATTGGAATCAAAATTTAAACACAAACAGAATAAATAAACAACAACAACATTTTGTGTTATTTCCTTGTATTAATAAACAAAGATGTTTGTATATTTATTGAGTAAATAAGGTTCAGTCGTAATTTACAATGTTCATATTCATATAAGATTGTAAATAATGTAAACAGAAAAGTAGGGTAGAGATTATGAGTCATGTTTTGTCTTATGTGAACCCACCCATATATGGTTTATATGAGTGAGTTTTGACAAAGGACCGAAGAAATAAGGGAAAGTCAGTATGGGTCATCGTTGAAATAATTTTCCCCTCCAAGTCCTGTGAATATTTCATGAGATATTTCTGTAATCATGATTATATATCACTGGACAGGATTGTAAATCAAGCTCGAGATGAAACTCGAGATAGGATTGATGAAATGGTCAATATAATTGTTGAATAGCTAGAAGAGGGCTAATTATTGTATTGTTATAAACCATGAAAGAGGAGGTGGGGGTTGTTTCGAGTGGGATTAGCAAACGACAGTTATGTCGGGCAGTGGGTTTTAGCTATCTCAAAACATTGGATATTTCAAATAGACAGGCGGACCTTTCATCATGGGATTTCACAGCTTACAGAACAATGTTTGATAACACAAGCCTTTGCATGGTTTCCTGCTCTAGATAATAATTAATCTTATTAAAACTTATTAAAATTCTGTGTAAGCTTGGGGATCCAGTGTATTTATTTAGTCGCACAATACCCACATATAGCTAAGTCATTTCAGAGGAGGGGTTTACATGTATGGGTCTCAAAGAGCACATGGGGAGTATGTGATGATGTCTCGAATGCCTTGAGAGGCCTTTTAGTTAAGGACACGAACGAGACAGTCTTGTGCATGCACCGACAATTGCATATTTTAAGTTGATAGATATTTACTGCATGATTTATTACATGCAATTTATTTTTCCGTCTTTTAGATTTATTTCAAAAGGCTGTTAATATTGTAAGCCTTTCGTGATTACCTTGAATATTTATTGCCTTAGACGTTCAGTAGATGTTTATGAGACGGAACAGAGGCAAGGATAAAAACAACAGGAGTTGGGCACATGTCCATGTTTTATATCACATCAAACAAAATGAATAAAAGCTCTTTTAACCCTTTCCCTCATATAGACTCATTTTGACGCACTCATTAGGTACCACATTAAAGCCTGATCTGCAGAAAACCACAGTTAAACCTTACCAAATTTAATTACAAAATCCTCATTTCCAGACTACTGAGGAGCAGCGAACAGCATAAAACCTGATCAGCCTGCATGTTACTCGCAGGCTGATCTGGTTTTATGCTGTTCGCATAGGTCTTTTCATGGTGTCCTCTATGAGGGAAAGGGTTAAACTTTTCCAACAATTTTGAAAATGCATTAGAAGCATGTCAGACAGGTTTGCAAAATGTACAATGTCATACTCCTACATTCTCTTTTGGAGCCAAATAAAGTTGCAAAATACAATATTTTTGAGTTGAATATATTTTTTTTATGATTTTAAACAGAAAAAAAAAATTCAATAGTAAAATATGAATATATATGTAAATCTGAATAATTAATCAAGTTACTACATGAATAATAAACTGCTGTTCATAATTGGTAAGATCTCCTAATATTTAATTTTGACCCTTGCTGTTAGTACAAACAAGGTAAAAAAAAAAAAAAAATTCAAATCTTAAAATAATTGCGCAATACAGGAAGGGATGTTCTGGTTTCAGAATATCAGATAAACTGATGATGTGTGAAATATTCACACACTAGAGCTGATTGTCGCAACTTACTCGAGAGCATCTTAGCATGCAGTCTGAATCAAATACAGACAAGGCATTGTCTTCAAATTATATTTGTAACAATATAACGCAGTTTTGGAGTATGGCATAAAATTAGCTCGACGACACCTGTAGTAGCACAGTAATTCAAAACAAAGCCGTCGATATGATCTTTGTACATGGTAGACAAAGTTTCTGTGGGTTAGATTGATTTCCAAAGTGATACTGGCATTGTTTTAACCTTTGTTTACCGAAGAGTGCCGTAAATTGTTTCATTACTGAAGAGTGCCTTCAATGGAGTTTCATGAGGCTACTTATGATTGGTCAGACAGGAAATG
Source organism: Solen grandis (assembly GCA_021229015.1). Lineage (NCBI taxonomy): Eukaryota > Metazoa > Mollusca > Bivalvia > Adapedonta > Solenidae > Solen > Solen grandis. The sequence continues at coordinate 1,799,403 of CM037780.1, read as the reverse complement.
TGATATTTACGTTGTGATCTGTGAGATATCCATGAGGTATGGTCATGTGACACTGTGCGATATTACACGATAACACACGTGGTGATCTTCAAGCGTTACATTAGTCTCCAAAAGACTGGTCGTGGTGTCATTTCAGTCAGCCTGAAGGTCCATGGTTCAAGACCAGTAATGGCCATAGTGGTAATTCTAAACCTTGCATCCCCAATTAAAGTGATTAAGTCATTAGTCGCGTATGAAATTGCTTATCTCCCTAAATATTGGTCTATATGAAGATACAGTTGGTTAGGATAACAAACCTCTATTAGCCATTGACCTCATGAATATTCATGTATAAATTTATGACTTGATGACTATTGAATAGCTGGACAGTAAAATGGCATATAAAACAATGGATTTTCCATTGCTGTGCAGACTGTGTAGCTACATATTTATTGTATAAGCAAACATTGGAGATCTCAATTCTGGGTCCTCCATGTTTGCCAGAAGTCAACCCACGTCAGTTATAATGAGGTAAGGGGAAGGGTTAATGGACCTTAGATGTTGAAAATGGCGTACAGCCCCGATACTTATGTATCGCAGAAATACTGTAGTGTGGAATTAAAGCCGAATATTTAAACAATGTTCATGTATAAATGGTCAGGAAAGCCATTTTAAGATTTAAAAATATGGCTTCACATTCATAAGATTCAGTTGAATTGGTACTTGAAAATTTGAAGCCTGTTCACACGGAAACACTCATACCTACACGAAAGGACAAGATGAAATTAACATTGAATAAGGTCGTGAAGTAGCCATTATCACTGGAAATATCTGAAATTTGAACATGGGCGTAGCACATTCAATATTTTCATTTTGATTTAGGTAATTTAAATGTTTCAATCTTCAAATATGTTGTAAGCTCTCAAGACCGTAATTTGAATAAAATTGGCGAAACCATCGGACACAAATTTGTTGATAGACATTTTATTTCTTTGTGTCGAATTTCTATAGTGGAAGCCTACTTGACACGTTTCATCGCATGGCCAGCACTCTATGATTCGACCACAATTACTTGTTATCGATGAATTGGTTTCGATGAAAACACTATTTACTTAAGGAATTGAATTGTGTCCATGAGCACCGAATGTTGATAGATAAAGGAGTATGTCGCTCAATAATTTTCAAATATTGATCCCTCCGATGGTGTATATGAAAACCCTGCAAACAAAAGATAGGGGAGGATTTCTTCACTTTATATTGTGCCTGACACCAGGGTCCCTATCTCTGATGGTATATCCCGTGGGTTTAGAACCCTTGTTCATAAGGTCCTTAACAAGGGTAGGAGTTTGTAAGGAGTCCGGGGCACTACCTGGACCCTGATAACACATGGTCGTGTGTACATGAAGGCAGCAAGCTGATTGTTTTGACAAAACATTGCGTGTGCTTGAAATGGAAAAGAATTTGAGGGAAAAAGTAGTTCTCCAAAATGTTTGGCATAGAAATACCTTGGGTACTTACACTTAAAAAAACATTGGGAAATATATTTCATGATGTTTTTTTGTTGTTTTTTTTTGTCAGGGCTATGGTCATGATTGAGAAGAGAGATGGAGAGAGAGAGAGAGAAAGAGAGAAAAGGAAAATGAGGAAAGATCTTTATGATTATTACATTATTAGAATTACAAGGTTTTTTTTTTAAGAGTCTGAAAATCAACCTATAATTTGAGCTGTGGGGAGGCATTTTGATCCCTAGGAATGTTTAATATTGTCTTGATTATGAAAGTGAATAATGTACCAGTTTCCTACCCAGCAAATAAAAATATGAATGGCCATTTTAAAATAAATATAATGTATTAAAGTGCATGTCATGGCAGTATTGAGATCTATGATAGAATGACAGCGAAAGTTGTAATTACATTAACAAAGAGTTGGATTTTATTGTTGGTCGGTACAATTTTTTTGTCGAAAGATTTAGGGTGTATTGTAAGGAAGTTCCATGAATAAATCACCATTTATGGTTTGGCTTTCTCAATGTGGGTATAAATTACACACAGGTTCTAACAGCAGACGTCTTCTTTGAAATTGATTTTGACACCCCAAAGTCAAATACCTGTACCCAAAATCTTTGAATTGTGGGTAATTACATGTGGAATACCTCAGTGTTGATTCATTGACCACAGTAATGAGAGATAATTGCCTGACAATCAAATGACATTCGGGGAGCATGTAGCTATCCGGTAAACACACTTCGACCAATATATCAGCCTGTCCGTCCAACATACAATAAAACAAGATTACTGCTTTTGATAAGTTTTCAAATTACTCTAAATCACTTTGCTCTCTACGCGACATTATCAGATTTTTCGATCGCAGAAAAAAGTTTCAAAATTCAGGGCCATGTGTAATAGTCCCATTGATCCTGGCACGGTGCATAAACTGCCTTTATATGTCCCCTCACGCAATGGTTTGGCTAGCTATACGTAGGTCTCAAATGGTCATTTAGTACTGTTCTATGGAATTTACGTGTTTTTTTTCTTTTTTTTACTTTTGCTGGGTCTGGCTTGCAGATTTTAAAGTGGTGGTATCCTGTATGTCAGTCATATGTCTGCTGAAAATCTTTGTGACACTATCAGATTTTAAATAAAATTGACAAAGAATGCTGTTGAATTATTTCTGAATTTTCAAATTATTTTACATCTTCCTCTAAAGTTACGTATCAGATTTTCTCAGGTTTAGAGCAATTTCTAAGTCAAAGTTTGTCTTTGGAAATGAATAGAAGTTGACATGTTCTCATAAAGCATGGGGTAGTATTTTGAAATTTGAGTATTTACATGATTCAGAGGGAATTACGATATGATTAGCTATATAATATTTCAATAGGAGAGTCATAATACATTGGGATTATAGCTTAACAAATATTCCTAATAAAAGTATCAAAGAATGATGTAAAAGAATTGTGAACGAGTATTAGTGCAGGGGCTGAATCGTTTTGTGAGGCGGAGATTCAGTGAAATTGTTTATTAGCGGTGAGAATTTAAGGCTTAGATGACTTTCATAGAGATAATAATATCTTGAGAAGCTTCGTTAAATTTCAACGTAATCTTGTAAATAAATTAACTTCCTATTGAAGTTACAAATTGGGCATTCATAGTCGGGATCAGTTAAGTCTGCTCAGGCCATGTAAGACAGGTAGACAGTGTTTTATTGCTCCATAGTGAAGGAAGGGTGATACGCACTTTGCTGAGTGAACAAAATCAATTTCTTCCGTTTGAATGAGGCTTAGATATTTTAATAGTTGTATTGATTTGTTAATTATTCTCCAGCATTGGGAGTGTGTGCTAGAGATGTATTTATGTTTTCTTCTATCAATATTACATGTAAGTCATGAGATTTAGGTCACCTTCGCTAATTGTATAAAGAATCCTTACAGTTTTTGTTGGCAATACAGCACAGCTCCCCTAGTAATTTACAACGCTATGTATATAGGTTCCATTAACCCTTTCCCTCACATATACTCATTTTGACGCACTCAATAGGTACCACATAAAGCCTGATCTGCAGAAAACCACAGTTAAACCTTACCAAATTTAATTACAAAATCCTCATTTCCAGACCACTGAGGAGCAGCAAACAGCATAAAACCTGATCAGCCTGCGAGTTACTCGCAGGCTGATCTGGTTTTATGCTGTTCGCATAGGTCTTTTCATGGTTTCCTCTATGAGGGAAAGGGTTAATCTTGGAATTAGCTGAAATTCATTAGTATGATTGGGTTAATTATCTAAACTTTTGTATAAGATGTATTTTCATTGCTCAAATATGCCATTTAGAAATAATTTTACACCATTGGAGACCATAGGATCTGCTCAGTATGTGTTTAAGTATTGTCGTCCCTTTTGAAGGTGCAAACATTAAGCAAATTCTTAATGTTATTTGAAACAAAATCAACATTTCCGTTACTGATTTTGAATTTTGATGTTCATGTATTAAAATTTGATGCTTTATAATCAAAGAATTTGTTAATAATTGAAGGGCTTGGACAGAGGAAGTATGAGCAAATAGGTTTACTTTTTTTTGTGAATGGAAGTGAGTGCATATTGTTAAGTTCAAGGGTCATTAAGTTAAAAACATCCACTGTTTCTTTCTCATCATGTACCTTCAGTATAATGATATAACAGGAATCCCTAACAAATCATTCAATTGCATGACTGGTCAAATGGTGTAGACAAATTTCTGGGGAAGTGCCGCCTCGAGACCGACCCTCCGAGTTGTGGTATTGAGTTTGGTATCGAGTTCCGCAGGATATGTATAAATTTACCCTCATCTGACAAAGGATGTTTTATATGGGAGCAATTTTTGTTCACGTATGAGCGATTAGCACCCGTGGATGACCGTCGCAAAACGACCAAAAAAAGCAGACCAACTGAATGTTTTAGCCGTAAATCATTGCAAGTGCATATATTATTTACATGAGGGATGAAATATTTTTTAATTAAAGAATTTAGATTGAGCAATATTCTGATTGATGGTTATCGAGGGACAAGCAGCGAATGATTCATGAGCATTCCTTGGTATTTTCGTCATGTCCAGTCGCTTGCACCTGGGACAAAGCGTTGCCATAACTCAACACTGGGATACTTCCTTATACATACAATTTCATATTTACAACCCTTCGTATCCTACGTCACTAATTAGGAAGGTATGTATGAAGTATGGACGGACTTGAATGGGATGAAAAGACGGCTGGATTGTTTGAAGCATGAGGTAATTAGGAGAGTTATGAGGTTCAAGGTCATGGGCCAGTGGAGCTGAAAATGATGATCTATTGTACATTCACACTGTACTCTCAGCCCACAGTCAATTTCACACTGAGGGAGTCAGTTAATTATCTAGAAGTCTTTGCTGCATCCTGTTGAGCTAAATGATCTATGAATTAAAAACATTGTCTGTTTATTTTAGAGCGAGTTCCTGATCTTTCATGGGTATCTTTTTTTTATTTGTTTTGTGTTTGATAGTCCTACTTTTTTCCTGATTGGTTTGTCAAATTAAATTGGAATCTTTTTTTTTTCAAATGATGTGTTAAGATTAAGGTACGTCTATTTCACTCAGACTATGTTTACTTGTCAAATTGATAAAATTAAAAAAAACGTAAGCATCACCATTCAAAAGCAAAGTTCAAAATGTTTTTCTGCATAAACAAAGACAATTTGCAATACAAACCATCCACACCCTCGGCTGTCGGACGAGGGTAGATCACACGCGGATATTGCTTAATGATGGTGGATATATAAACCAAAAAACACTGAGGTGCATTAGATCACAGGATAGCTGCTCGGATGGCTTGCAGACATGCGTTTCATCGTTTTACTGCAGACACGCGTTTTATCAGGCGGCTGCAGTGTAGATACCTATCTGTTTCCACGCACACCACAAACACCCACCCTGTGGTTAGAGGACTTGCCAGCAAGCGATTTTGGAATATTTTCTGGTTCTGCTCCTTTTATTCTAATCCTTTGTAATCTGTTCAACACCATTCTCTCATTTATGTATGCAGTTATGTTCTCTTTGAACAAGATACCTGTCAAGAACCATTATCAATTTGATCAGAAGCCTCAAGCTTAGAAATATACTGCTAATGAAACTGCGGATGTCAATGTAGCTGTATGTTTTAGCTCATGTTTAATTATTCTAAGTGAGGTTTACATTAGAATGGTTTCAAGAAAATGAAGATATGGAAACCTTGTGCTGTTGGGGAGAAAATGATTTTGAGTAAGAGCTTATCTTATTTTAAGACTATATGCTTGCTTTCTGTGGAGGAAAAGTTAATTATAGATGTGTTTTTGTAACAGATATTTTCAAAATGTATGCCCATGTGTTAATGACAGTCTGGTAGTTTTTTGGGAGATTCTCACAAAATTTATCCATAACTAAAATTTTTGCATACATATGTATGTATAAGTGCTGAGGATTTTGTGAGTGTGAATCGTTGACATATTAGATATTTCAGAAAGGGTGGACTGATCCAATTTTCCCCAAATTTTAAAGGTCAAACATTACCATGTTTGCATGCATTTATGCCAACACATGTCTTAAATGCTGAATTAATAACTAAAGGAAGGAGGTCGTTTATGCATCAATGAATAATGTTTGCGCACGGCTAGTTGTGATGTATGTATGTCTGCATGAAGCCAAGATGTGGCATTCAACTTTTACGATCTCGAATCTGAAATAAATTGGATTTAGATTTGAGTGTCGTCCTTCTGACAAATGGGCGATGAATCTTTTGAGTGATCACCAACATTAGGCTTATTAAAAGCTGAGAGAGGACTTTGTTTGAAAAATCATTTTGCCAACAATCGGGAGGCCAATAAAAAGATGTTGCCAGGCAGTGGGGGTCCCTGGTACAGATTTAATGGGTAAAAGTGAACATGTTTAAACAGGGTTTGTAGCTTTGGGTGGGTCTGACCAAGGATGGGGGATTGTCCAAACACACATGGGGTAGGAGGAGTTGGAGAAATTATGGCCATTAAATAAGGACCATCTTCAATTGCCTCCTTTTATTATTTTGCTTGACTGGAACCCTTTTCCACTTGAATATGTAATTTTCACACTCATATATGCCAGTTTTGATGATAACAATGACAGATCAGACTGAAAAGATATTATCTCCACAAATTAAGCTTTCAGTTTGATCAGGTTTTATAATATTTGTTGATCATTATTACCATAGAGATTGGAGACGAGATCAAAAGTGATGCTGATACACCAGGTACTATGTTCTCAAAAATGAATGTAAATGTCAAACTCGAAATATGGCCTATAGAGTCTATAGGGATTTGAGAGATATTTCAGTTTAAGCCTAAAATAATATTGTATTTAAATATTTTCAAGAAATTGGGTAGTCAGGTCATTTTGGGATTTTGCCTTAATTCTTGATTTAGCTATTTAAGAGGATGATAAATGTTATACTTGAGTGCTGAAAGATCAAGAGGTGTAATGAAGCCAACTCCCAGTATTTACGGGAACAGTAATTGGAGTAATTTTTATATCTGTATTAATTTCCTGGCTTGATACTGACTCTTAGGATCTAAATTCTCCCTACTCAGCTGTTACTCTTCATTCATGGAGATAAACTCAGTCAAACTGTTGCTAGGGGCAATAGAACTATTCTTTCAAATGATAAAATCAGCCCCTGCAGGAACTTTAGGTGGAATTTCCTTTTTTAATCTCAGAAAATTCCCTCTAAATTGTGGGGTGTTTTTTGGCATTCACTGAGTACAAAAAATACATGGCTGTCGATTGTACGAAGGAGATGTTTTAGTGAACATAAAATCCCAAAAGTGCCAATGTAGACATGAGAATGTTTCTGATTTGCTTCCCACAATTTAATTGGCAAATATCAACAAAAATTGGACGGATGGATGCAAGGCAGAAACATTAAAGTGAGAAAAAGATAAAATGTACGGTACATTATACAGAACGCGATTTAATTTACCGCATGTCTGCTAATTCCCTAGTGAAGAGAAACAGTTTATTTAAATGTTGAGAATTCACATTGCCCATCAAATGCTGTTTAACCTTTCTGTTTAAACATTAAAGCCAATGAAACTGGGAGTTTATTTTTTTAACACGATCGACTGATGTAAATTTTGCACAGATTTGTGGTTCTGAGTGATATCGTACCATCAGCTGAACAGAATTTTAACATGAATTTTGGTAATTAGTCAGATTGATCAAGTAATTTAATTAAATGCATTTATTTTGAAATTAAATTGAAGCCAGTTTAAGTGGCCATGAGCTTCATTAGTAAGTCCCTCGTTAGAATTATGAAGTCTTGAATGCTGTGATTCTGTTTAAACCTCATGCCTCTGATTTAAGTAGGAAAGTTGTCAGTTAACCACATATGATTCACCCAGAAATAGAGGATTTGGATAGCTGACCACTGTTCAATTAACCCTTTCCCTCATAGAGGATACCATGAAAAGACCTATGCTGTTCGCTGCTTCTCAGTGGTCTGGAAATGAGTATTTTGTAATTAAATTTGGTAAGATTTAACTGTGGTTTTCTGCAGATCAGGCTTTATGTGGTACCTTAGTTGAGTGCGTCAGAATGAGTCTATATGAGGGAAAGGGTTAATACATTGAAAAAATATTGTTTAGAACCTCAATATAAACAGTTAATTGTTAAAACATGAAGTACCAGGGTATACATATACTAGACCCTGATATAAATGCCAGATTGTTTGCCTGAAGTTAGTAGGTTTGATGCTATTATACAAAACTGGAATCTCTGAAGTTTGGCTTCCACTTTAGTTATGATTCCTAAATCTTAAAAGAAAAATCAAGAAAGTTTCATCAACCCTTTCCCTTATGTAGGTGTGTTTTGATGCCTGCATGACAAACAAGGCAGACCCAAATCAGACAGCCTCATAAAGTCAAAGTTCTACAATGTCTGCATGGAAATGAAAGATCTATTGTTTCATATACAATACAAAATTTAGTAGAGTGATAGTCATCATGTCATAAATGTGTACATTAAAAAATTCATGAGGTTAAATTATATCCCCCCCCCCCCCACACACACACAAACCAATGGACTGCCATGCCAGCTGGATAGATTTATTGATCTTGAGAAATAAAAAGCGTAGTCATAAATTTTATTTTTTAGTGTTCTTAAAAAAGATGGACTTATGTCTGTTCAGACTTCTTAAAGCTTAAAGTTTTGTTCAGAATATCATTATGAAAAAGATATGGTACTTATTCCTTTTGAAATGTAGTCCCACTCAAGGCTGGGTTTAAAAAAATACACAAAACAACATGTAGAGTACTTCCTTTATTTGAAACTTAACTAAATAACACTTAAAGATGATCATAGATTATCTTAATGTCTTGTTTTTAAGGGCTTGATCCACCTATCTGTGTGTGTTTTTTAACGGAATTCTTTGTATATGACCTGTAGCACATTATCAATGGTATACATGAAAACTTAGTCAAAAAAAGGTTTTATTACCCAGAGTTCCAAGTGGAACCAGATGCCAGGTCTGCGGTTTGTGTTGCTGGTTCCCATTTATTTGTGTGTTTTTTTTTCTTCAGGATTTCTTTTTGGATTGTTTTGTATGTCATTTCAAAATTCCTTTGAAATTTGCCATGTTGGATCCAGTATTTAGGTTTAAACTGCAGAAGGTACATGTGTATGTGGCCTTGTCAATTCTGCTTTGTGGCAGGGTCAGGAATATCTCTGGGTATCTTACTTTCGTCTTCATAACATGTTTCAAACTTGTTGTTATTAAATTTAGCAAATAATGGTCAATTTCATCACTGACCGGTCACCAGTGGTCATCTATTATGCATGATTATACCAGTAATAAAAAGAGCAATAAATATGAATTATACATGACCCGATACTTATCAATGTCAGGTATATTATTTCATCAATGAAAGGAGCCGGGATCTTTTCCATTGTGGTCTGTCTGTCAGAAATTTTATTTTCCTCTCGGATATTCTCGTGAAATTTATACCTCATAAATGTAGTGTAAATTGGCCATTACAGACATGGATGATTTTCAGATTCCAACTCGATGGGTCAGAAAAGTTCAGGCATATCATTCTGATGTAAAATATTAATGGCAGAAAATATTTCAACTCTATACTCACTATATTATATTGACTTGACATGCTAGACCTGAGTAAACCCAGATCAACCATAAAAGGTGTTTGGATTCTGATCAGGAATTCCGCTGTTTACTGATGATGTGGACACAAACACAGTTCACCTGCTTCAGAGAAAGTGGGGTTAATACAGGAATCCTGCTTGTCACCACGTCTTGTCCCATCCTATGACGTCCTAGACTCAAATTACATGAAGACAAGGTTAGATGTGGGGATATTAATCACCTTCAGTGATTAAGGTTCTAGTTGTTTCATCTGTTGCATTATGTAGTTGAAATTCCTGACGTGTCCATCTACATCACTGCCAACTGACCTCCTGATCGAGCCTCAGGGAGAAGGGTACTGGTCACTGGTGTGGAATGGTGTACATTAATTGACCATTGTGGACAGTAATTTGTCCAGTAAAGAATGTTATCAGCGAATGCATAGAAGAGTGAAGGCAATTAATAAGGTATTTAATGTTTCATAAAGAGTCTTTGTTGTCAAGTACCTGGCTGAACATTGTAAGAAATGGATTTAGAAGTTGTGGAATTTGTTAAATAAATATAAGATCTCCCATTTGATTGTGTTATTCAATGAATAGTAAACAAAATAAACTGTATTAAAACTTGTTCACATGTAAGATAACTGTGTAAAGAATTGACCTGTGAAACCAGTATAAACCTGATCAGTCTGAAATTGACCCTTTATCTCATGAATATTCATACACAAACTTATGATTTGAGAATATTGATTTACTGAACTTTAAATGGTAAATGAAACAATGTTATTTTCTTTGACTATGTAAACTGTTTAGAGTCTGAGCAACAATATTGTATGAACACAGGAGACCAGCTGTCTTTGCTCTGTTTGCAAATGCGTCAAAATGAGTTTACAAGAGGAAAAGGGTCAACTTTTAGGCTGTTTAGGTTTTACGTTGTTTGTTGCTTATCAGTTACAGTTGAGATGAATAGGTAACACAGAGAAACCTAGTAGGACAGAAAATTGCTCTCAGTCTGATCTTGCTTATCATTGGCCCGATAAGTTGGAAATGTTTTTTATGCAAATCAGGAATTGAACTCATTGCCCTATGGGGGTTTTCGGAAATTTATTATTGTTATTATTTTGTCACAAAAATTGTACCTTTCTTTACACTCATACATTTTGAACTCAGACCCATCAACATTTTACTCTTGTCATTGACATCCATTGTTAAACAAATATTTTATTCCTGTCTTGCTCTATATCAAGGGTATAATTAGCCGATGAAAAATGAGGACACCCATTTTTTCTGTGTACAATTTTTGTAAAAAGCAAAGATGTAGTAATTAAATCCACATGGTTTACTGGTCGTCCATCATTTCTGGGTATCTTTTGTATTCCAGATTTGGTTTGGAGCTATAATCCATCTTTGTTTGCCCCAGATTTAAATGATGGTCCGGTCGTCTTCATTAGGCTGAAAAATTAGGGAGGAATTTTTGAATTAGGTTCTTTGGTTGCTATTGTTGGGGAGCATAAAAGTCAAGCATACTGTCTTTTTTTTGTGTGAATTCAAACCCTGATATATGATATTTTTCTTCGTTTAAATTATAATCCTGTTTCGGTTTTGTATCACAGTGACTGACTTAGGTGGACGAAGATGTATATTTAATTTAAATGTGCTTTTATGTTCTATAATTGTATATTGCTTGGCTCTAGGATTCTGTTATTTTCTATTTAGAGTATTTTTATTGGCATCTGTTGAAATGAAGCCGTGGTTTAGCAATATAGCAAATATGACTATCTGCCTAGAGGTATTGGGTTTAAAGCCCACTGGAGGCAATAATTTTCCCAACTATCCCAGGCTCAAAATACTAGTCCAACCCAGGAACTATGAGGAAGGATAAGTACAAGCTGTAAGAATTTTTTCCTAATCAACATTAAAATAACTTAGTAAGTAAAGGGGTGGGTGGGTTGACTGTTTGTTAAATCTTGTAAAGTTACTGATACTAAAAAATATGTCCGTGTTGAAGTGTGATGCGGAAGGCTTTATATAAAAGATGCTTACATCAAAAGATTTTGCAGTCATGAACCAGACAAGAGCTGAGATTGTTTGTCGGTTTGCCTGACCTGGATTTGTCTGAAATTTCACATCAGCTGTCCAATTTTATTGTTCTGATTCGGAAAATTAGCATTTTTATTAGGGTCGTAAAAATTTTGGAGTCCTTTGTCATATATGTTGGGGACATCCGCAACACTGTTACGTAATCTTATTTTGACATGGAATAACTTTAAAGTCCGTGGGTGGTGTGTGTCAAAGGCTGCCTGGCTTTGCTTAATTTAAGAAATTGCATAAAATTTCAGGGAATTAAGATTACTTCTATGGTCGCAAAAATCGGATTGAAGGATTATGTATCCATCATATCTTAAAATCATGCATTAAATAAGCACGGAGTTTTTTTTTTATATTATCAGAAATGATAGCGCTTGAATATTTCAGACATTTTCATTGCTGCAGAAAGAAAATGTTTCTAAAAAAAAAAAAAAATTTTGAGCCTTTGAAAATATTGTATATCAATGTTTGACATTTTCAGATTCCTTGGAAGAAAGAAAGTCGTAAAGCTGTAACTTTGAGTCTGTGAAATGAGGCAAAACAAGTTGTATTATAGCGAATGTCAGTTTCGCCATACATGCTTTTATGAAATGGCGTAAAATGCCACTTTTTTCAAGGTTAAATGTTTGTCATTTTTTAACTCAGTGTTTATCCCAGATGTCAGTTTTCAAGTTGATTATTTGGATGATGCTATTGGCTCAAGGTGGGCAAACTTGGAAACATGGGTCCTTTCACTGACGTCACTCCATCCTTGTGAGAAACTGCTTCTACATTTTTGAATGAGTTCACTTCTCATCTGCTGAGTACCTTGTTAAGATGAAGGAAATTCTGGTTGAGAACGAAAGCAGCTTTCAGCCAGATCTGGTTTTATAAAGGTAGTATTATCTGGTCAGTTATAATATTGGTGGATGAGGGAAGGTAAAAAGGTTAATTAGAGTTTGGTGACTGAGTTGGAAGGGTCTGAGCGTCTTTGTGATTACAACATACTCCTGTTGGTGTGAAGCTTGGGACTGGGGATTGGAAAGATGGGAAGGTCTTTGTAATATAAGGTTTGACGTACGTGGATCAGTGAAAGTTTTAATGGTGTTCTAGTCACACAGGCATGCATTTCATATCTGTGTGCTTTTTTTTCTCTCTTATGCCCTGCTTTTTGACCAGTTGCAGATTATGCTGAGAAATCATTAATGACAGCACTTAAAAGAATCATTTAAGCTGACTAGCCTGTAATGTATTTTGTAGTTAAGATTATTAACCCTTTCCCTCATAGAGGAAACCATGAAAAGACCTATGCGAACAGCATAAAACCTGATCAGCCTGCAAGTAACTGGCAGGCTGATCAGGTTTTAATGCTGTTCGCTGCTCCTCAGTGGTCTGGAAATGAGGATTTTATAATTAAATTTGGTAAGGTTTAACTGTGGTTTTCTGCAGATCAGGTTTTTATGTGGTACCTATTGAGTGCGTCAAAATGAGTCTATATGAGGGAAAGGGTTAATACAAATATTGATGTTATCCTTTCCCATATGTGATAATGATCATATGTACAAACTAACCAGCATAAAACTAGATCTGCCTGCAAGAAACATTTGAACAGTCTTTACTACAAAGTAAAGACTCAAATATCTGATTAGTATACCAATGTTTCAAAGAAGAGGGGCTTATATAAGAATCCATTGATGCTTGATGCGTACCATCACATACTGTCCTACGCTCACATTACTTGAAGCAAGGTGGGATGTGAGAGTAGTGATCATATTTAGTGATAGTTTTAATTCAGATAGAGAATTGGTTTCAGTCTGATTTGTCTTTTTTAATGACATTCCATGGTTAAAATGACACATCTGAGAAGTAAATTGATATAAATGATGAAAGAGGGCTGGTTAGATTTGGAATAACCCTGAGGACGAGGTTGCTAGCAATGATATTAACTCTGAAGCAACAGAGAGAGAAGTATAGGAACCAGTCAGTGTCTAATGGCCTGAGATGATGAATGACTTTTGACACACAAAAAGGGCAGCCATATTGGAATTGTAGGGAAGTGTGATGAGTTCGAATTCCCTGGTAATTGGTTATGTCTCTGTAGTTGAAAATAATTAATGGGAAAACCTTGCTGAAACAACTGGAAGAGACTCCATTGAAAGTCTCAGAAGAGATGACTTTTGCCCATAGCTATTGTGTGATGATGAAATAGTTCTTTTGGCTTGCAATAATGTAATAGTATATAATGAAGAAATGTTACATATGTAGCTCCTGGTCATTTTATATTGAGTTATTTGATTCAAGTTTTATCTTCCTGAGATAGAAAGTAATTAGAACTGGTTTCTGTTTTGTCATAATAAATCTTTGGACTGGTACCCCCTTCTAATCTTTTACTATTTTTGTAATCTTTTCATGTGCTGGTTCCGCCATATCTTTAGGTCAAGATCGTGAGTACTTTGGGAGCATTCTAAAACAGCTACAAATGAAAGCTTCAGCCTTAAATAATTGTTATTGGTTCCTTGTGCGTTTCCCTCATAAAATGGAGAATTGTTGAGACTGGTTTCTTCATATTTATTAGACTGGTTCTCTGTTTTTTTCTGAATTTTGAGGCTGGTTTATCATATTAAAGGCCTGGACTGGTTCCATGTTTTATCTTTGCAGCCAAAGTTCAGTTAGCCCAATTAGTTAGTCCTTTCTGACAGGAGACAAGTGATTACAATAACCCCAGGTCGTGTCATTCGTCATTCGAAAACAGCATGCACAGGACCTGTAGCTATCATCTCTATCCATAACAACAGTTGGTAATGAAACACTGTTTATGCAAAATAATTTTATGGTTTTATATTCGCATAGGTCTTTTCATGGTGTCCTCTATGAGGGAAGGGGTTAACATGGGAGCATCTAATACAGCTACAAATGAAAGTTTCAGGGAAATGCCAAAGTCTGAAGAGGAAGTCAATTGCACTGTTTTATAGATCTCTGAGGTTGAAAAAGGATAATGCATGATATAATATTTGACTTTATAAAATAGTTAAAATAAAAGCAATTTAATTTTAACAACGAAACAAAATTGTTGGACAGGCTCATAGAACACACTTAGTATACTGAAGGTACAGTACCTATAAGGAGGGGGCGTGTTGATAACAACAAATATGGTAAACAAAGAGACCTATAAGCAACTCTCAGTGAAGTCCAAATTAGGCTAACAATACCTCATCAAAATGCGACACAAAACATGTCATTTATGGGTTTGTGGAAACAATAAGTCAAGTTGCCGAGGTGAATTGTTCTCCTGGGGAAACTGTTGTATACACAGTGTTGTATGATAAAAAAACAAATGGATGGGTAAAACCTTGTTAGTGGTGGAGGGAATGTGTGATGTGTCATTTTTTAAACAACTTTTTATTGGCCAAACATCCGAATTAATGTATTACCTTAACATACTTTGAACGACATTTATGGGTGAATTTTTTTCATGGAGGGCGCAGGTTTCATTTAGGAAAGAGGGCTTGTAGTCACATAAGCTGTAAAAAGACCCTTGAATCAGAATATTCATCCATTGTCAAGCTCTTTCTTAATGGTTATCTGTCACTTGTCGAGTAAGAAAATAAAATTTTGAAATTATGCAGTGCAGCTCCATTATAACACTATAATATTTGGGGTCCGTGTCAGAATTGTATGATTTATTTGATTAAATGCAAATTATAGGCTGAAGATGCAGAGATTACTTAACCCTTTCCCTCATAGAGGAAACCATAAAAAGACCTATGCGAACAACATAAAACCAGATCAGCCTGCGAGTAACTCGCAGGCTGATCAGGTTTTATGCTGTTTGCTGCTCCTCAGTGGTCTGGAAATGAGGATTTTGTAATTAAATTTGGTACGGTTTAACTGTGGTTTTCTGCAGATCAGGCTTTATGTGGTACCTATTGAGTGCGTTAAAATGAGTCTATATGAGGGAAAGGGTTAATGAACAGCATTAAACATTCATTTTGTAAGCAAAGGTTATTTAATTTTTACAGAGTGTATGGGATTGGAGGTATAAGTACGTACTGGTCGCTGTTTGCTTACAAACTTGACAGTATGATAGGAACTTCATATTCATAGTTCTCATGCAGACTTTTCACATATTCATGAGATTTCAGAGCTCATCAATAATGACCTTTCTATTTTCTTTCAGTTAATTGATTTTTCACCTTTCTGTATCAATGAAAATTACAACTGGAAACAAACAATGTTGAATACAAGAAATCGACCATGAACAATTCTTCAAAGAGGCTAAATTCTTTGATCAATAACTTCATTGCCATTGAATTAAGGAACTATTTCTGGACTGGACAAGTTGCTCTTAACTCAAGACCTCCTGCAATTTAATTTCCTTGTAAATAAAACAGAAAAAATATGCTACTCGATCATCATGTTAAATTTGACATGTACCTGTATTCTTGTTATATCTTGCATTTCATTCTGTTTTGCATTATAAAATGAATATTCAGGATTTATTGGCAACCTGCTGTGTTAATGAAAAGTTGAAATTTTGTTTTCTCATTTTGAAATGGGAAATTTTTCATAAATGGATGGTCAAGGTATTTGGATTTTACATGCTTTGCCCGTCACCATATGATTTCTGTAAATGTGTTTATAACCTTTCGAAAATAAAAGGGACAAAGTCTAGAAATTTTTCATGAATGATTTTTTTTATGGTATGTAAATTAAATAAGTAAAACCTAAAATGTAGATATAAATAATAATAATAATAATAACAGAGCAAAATAGCTAATGAATTATAGTATATTTTATTTCAATTTAAATTGACATTTCCAGTTCAGTTGTACAGATAATTGACATGGAATTTAAATTGGTATTTTGCATTTTTTGTTTAAGCTTGATTTACCCTGAAAATATATTTGAAAGAACTGAGAGGGGATCGGTAATTTGATTAAATTAGGGGGAAGAAATGAAAAGCATTCCTTAAGAGATATCAAAACTTTTGAATTAGAAAACATGCGTTGAGACATTGCCCTACTTTATGTCGGCCATATCCGAAGTTGTGTCGGAAAATATCTGACAAGCTTTACGACCGTCTTATCATGATGCCTGATAACTCGCATCATTGAAAGTTGCAAAGATTTCATAAAATGATCATATATATTTCACCAAGGGGTTTCGGTATTTACTTATGTGCGATTTAGATTTACTGCTCTACTTAGTAATGAATGTGGCAAATTGATTTATCGGTGATTCGGGCTTTCATACTGCCAAATGTTTCAAGTGTGATGGGAAATATCCATGAGATCTTCATATATATATTTTTGCGTAATATCAAAGTCTGGTTGCAATTTAAATTAAAAAAAAATCTCAAGAAAAGTCGGACAGGCCTTGCACTGTTTTGTATTTTCAACAAAACTTGTTTAAACTTTTTGGACTCAATGTTTATATGATTCATTTTATGGAAAAAAACAACAAAAAAACAAAACAAGCAAAACAAAAAACAATACAAAAATCACTTAAATGCCTTAAAACCTGAGCAGCCTTGAAAAGCAGATCTGAGGCTGATCTGGTTTTATACAGTTTATGTATTTTTCAAATGAAAGCATTATGGCTTCCATTTCATGAATATTCATGTACAAATTTATGACTTGATGAATATTCATTTACTTAGCTTTAATTTAACATTTGCAGGCTGGGAAGAATCTGAGCTATAATTATTGTATAAGCAAAGAGAGGAGACACTGATCAGACAGCTCCTATAGGTCTGCTCAGTGTTTGCCAATGTATCAAAATGAGTCAGTTAAACTTAAAATGATTAATTTGATAACTATTAGACAGACAACGATATCACTTATGAAATAACTTCTGATTTTGGCACATTCCTCGTCTTTTGTGTTTGAAAAAGCTGGAATATACCTGAGATGGAAAGCGGCACTGACACGTCCAAATGGCAATCAAATACCCTTGTTATCATCAGATTGATCATAAAGGATTGAACTCAGGTTGCCATGGTTAAAAGTCATAGGGTTAACCACTATGCTATCTTGAAACAACCTAATTATTATACCCGATTTGAGTGATCCATCTTTATGTAGAAACGGAGAATTAATTTGATTTAAAGTATACTTCCAGGCACAAAGTAAAACCATGTGTCTGTAATAGTTTTGTAAAACATGAGGGTTGAATCTGAATTAATTTTTTCAGTGCTGGAGGCCATCTTTAAATAAGCTTACAGTTGGAGGGAGTAAAAGGGGGTGGGATAACAAATGTTTCATATTGAATCCAGAAATCAGTTTCCTCCCCCTTTCAGTTGCTATTGGTTACAGGTTAAGCTGGTTGTTCTCAATAATTATTGCAAAGAGTAGGCAAATTTGTAATTTCATGTAAAATATTTTGAAGTCAGGAGAAACAGCTGCTGATACAAGGAAATCGGAAGACGGCATATGGAAACGTCATTCAATTCTGGCAGGGTGGGGCATATGGAATAAATAATTGATGTTGAAAAAAAATGGCGTCTGCTGCGATTGTGTCTGTTTCTTCCTTTTTAATTATGTGTTGCTTTTTTCTTCCACTATTTTGTTTTATTATTTAACACAAATGTCTGAATCACTTTCTGGGTTTGAAAGCACACAGCATTGCTCAGTTTGATATTGTTTTGGGATTGCGGAGGAAATTAGCGCCAGAGAGGTTGAAAGCTCAGCTGGGTATTGTATGGTGTTTGATAACTGAACTTGAGCTTGGTAATTGGAGTGGAGGTTGATGTATGTTTGATTATGTAGACATTTTTAAAGGAATTGTTAGGAAAATTGTCTTGGTTCTAACAATTCTAAATATCTTAACCCTTTCCCTCATATAGACTCATTTTGACGCACTCAATAGGTATCACATAAAGCCTGATCAGCAGAAAACCACAGTTAAACCTTACTAAATTTAATTATCCAGACTACTGAGGAGCAGCGAACAGCATAAAACCTGATCAGCCTGCGAGTTACTCGCAGGCTGATCTGGTTTTATGCTGTTTGCATAGGTCTTTTATGGTTTCCTATGAGGGAAAGGGTTAAAATGCTGTAGGCACTTGCAACTGCCTTGGTGATCAGTGCTGACCAAGATCAGTCTGCACAATCCATGCAGTTTGATCAGGACCTGCACTTTTTGCTATTCAGTCAGTAAATTTTCAACAAGCAACCCCTGTAATTACAACTAATAGTCCAAAAAATTTACATAGTAAGGTAAAATTTTAGAAGAGACAGTATTTAAATATAAAAGGAAAACTGAATGGCACATACTTGATAAAGGTAAACCTTGTCTTTGACATTCTCAAGTAAATTTCTGTTAACATGCATTTTCAAACTTTCTGATATTTTAAGAGTTTCATCAAGGTGCATTGTCAAAACGCAAGGTCAAGTTGTGCTTCTTTCATATACTTAAAAATGCAGATTTACAAGGCCCTTAGGTTTTAAAGCCTTGAGCCTCAAACAAAATCTCCATAAGGGGTTCTCTGTTCTCTTTGCATGTTTGTTTTCCTTCTTGCACCCTGAAGAAAAAAGCAAGCGTAAGAGTTAATGATAAAGGAATTTTCAGACACTTTACTAGTTTTTGTTGAAATGTCATCTGACCTTGCTCACTTCAGTGGGAGACAAGATCCACATTTATTGAAAGCTAGACCCACAAATTGGGATCCCCCATTCTTGAACACGTTTGCTTTGTCTTTTGATGTTTCAAGTATTCACTTCACTGGATTGATTATGTGTGATAAAACAAGAGGTCTGCGAACACAGAATACACAGATAATATGGGAAAGATAGGAGTGCAAGCGTAAGAGTTGAGATAGGGAATTCATTGACATTCCTGCAGCGGCTCTTGCCTTGGATCTGAAGCCAGATAAACCTTTGTTGGCAGCAGTCTGTACTAAGCAGCCAACCTTTCTAAAGCAACTAGCTGGACATGTGAGTCCCAAATTAAATTTCTTTATAATTTGAGCCGTGTGACTGAAAGCAGCCACTTTGACTATTTCCTTGACTGTTCTTGACTGTGGTTCATTTAGACAGGTTGAACAAGTTACTATGTTATTTCCTAATTGACTGGCATCTCAATACAGGTGGACCGTAATTTCAATAATTGGTCCTTTTAGACAAGTAAGACTGAAAAAAAATGTATAGAGCAGACAAGCTGTTGTGTAATAGAGGAAATACCAACAATTTTGTGCAAAACCGCAATCATTTGAAAGCTGACAGTCCAGAACAGCTGAATTTTAGTTCGGTGAATGGAAGATCCTGCTGCTGAAAATACCATCAGGTAGTAAAGGAAAATGCATTTGGCATTTTGTCTGATTAGGCAAAATTTAAATGCATGCTTTATCAAAGTGTTTGGGTTAAAGATTGTGGAATTTATTGTAATGAACTAAAATAACACTATATCTTTGGAACATAAAAAGGAGTTTGTAAATAGAATAGTATCTATAAAGATATCCCAAGATGTTTTTTTAGGTTTCAATTATTATACAGCTCTCAAAAAGTTTGTTTAACTGATGTGTTAAATAATTTGATGTATATCTTTATTTACATGATAAGTTAACATATGAATAATTTGTCAATTAATTCATTTAAAAGTCTTATTAATTAGGTTTCATTACAGTGCTATACTTCAGGGGTTAAACCTATTAGTGTTTGTATACAAGAGGACAGGTGGCTCAGTAGTAACACACTGGACTGTTAATCCAGGGGATGGTGATTCAAATCCTGGTGGAACCTTGAACATTTGTAGGATGTTTTTCAACGTCTCTGACTACCCGGTAGAAGTTCAGTGCTGGTTCATCCAAAGGATGTTAAAGGGGCTTCATGTGTTGATGTTCTGATACATGGTGCATGTTAAAAGATTACCAAACGGTCTGTCTGGAAAGAGCTAGGGTATTGCACCAGGACACCCTTGTATCCAACCACTATCTCTTCAACCTGCTGTCCCTTCAGCCTCCACTGGAAATAAGTGCTTGCAATCTTTGACTGCAAGATAAAAATAAATCTCAGCCCTCATCATATGTTTTTTTTCCATCAGAGCGCATGAAAAAGAAATTTAAAGTCCTCATAGCTATAGCTACTTTAAACAGCATATGTAAATGGGAGAAAAAAAAGCCTCTTTTGGAATTAGATTTGAATTCAAATTGTGCTACTGTTAATGGTATTCCTGATTTTACTTTTAGACATAATGTTTCTCTGACTTTCTCATTATTGACTTCTCCCCGACTAGACTGTAAATTTACTGTGTTCTCATTTTCTCTCTCGGTTTTATATGCCCCGGAATTGGATTTTTTTTTTAAGACTGTTGAAACATGGCTTTCACTTGACACTTCATTTAAAATAAGGGATAAACTCAAAGTTTTACAGAGATAAACTAAAAATAAACTGTGGAGGATGGGTTGTGTAAGAAAGTTTCTCAGCTTGATATGTTGTGATACGTATCTAGAGTTCATTACGTTATCTTTATATGCTGTGCCGTTATCTGCTGACTGTTTTCCAAACAAAATTGAATAATGAAGTAGACAAAAATTATCTTCAGATTATCATCTTTGTCAAAGATCCAGGATGTGGATTTTTTTAGGTTTTATGGAAGTCTTCGTAAAATTCCTGTGAAGACTTCAGTTAGATTATAGTTTACCGTCATTGTGAAATATTTTCATCTTTTATGAATGCCAGTTATTTTAATTGTGATTGGGATTTTACTTGCGCAGTATTTTCTACATGCTATGAAACTTGACAAATAGATGAAATCATTATTGTGGTTTTGAATCCTCAGGTCAGGTTTCTTTGATTTTTCATGTAAGAAAGCATTCCGCTTGACTTGCGGTAGGTTGGTTCTTACTCACTAAACCATTTAACACTTGTATTCTACGACTCATTAGTTGGACTTAAAATACCATCATCGCAGCAATGGCAAACTCAAAAACACCAACATGATCAACGCTGATCATCTGTTGTCATGATATCTACTTTGTATTGAAAATTGTAACTTTTCTCTTGAGATTCATAAAAGAGGCCATTTATAACCAAAGTCTCGAAGCAAAATCTTACTGACTAAGAATTGCATTCAAATAACGGCATAAATACTCTTTGTCTGTGGCAGTTAGCAAGATGTGACACTCAGCAATGATGTAGATCTGCTTCACTGGGGAGCTTGATGGAGGAATCCAGAGTCAAGCTGCCTCGACTCTTAACCCCATGCATACTTTGTCATTGTCACAGTGCTGGGGTAAAACAGCTGAATTGCTGATAAAAGTGTATAAATGATGAAGGAATGAATAGTCTATACCCCGTCAGGGTGTTGGTTTTTTTATGTGCTGTAAAAAAAATATATCAAGAAACGTGTATGACGAATGATAGCCATCTGGGACTGATGTATTGTAATGGATTGCATGTTGGATACATTGCAGTGGATGTATTATAATGGATTGCATGTTGCACGGACCTTGCAATAAATGTACAGTACATGTTGGAGAAATTGTTGTTTTTTCTGTTATATTTTGCGGTAAATGCTGCCTCCAGTTCAAGGTTAATCATTCTAATGCAATGATCGATTTTTCTGTTTTTCGGCGTAGCTGTATAAAATCGATTTCGATGTTTATTTTTAGACCAAAATCCCCCCTGCAAATCTGCAGAAGTGGACTCGCCCACTTTAACCTGCTGATCATGTAGTATGCGGAGGAGGTGGAAGTTAACCCATATATTATAATTAACACATACTTTCCTATCAATTAGGGGGTCTTACTTTATCAATACGGATCTAACCAACAAACATTATGAATCTTACATATACAATAACATACCTTTGACCCCTTTTTGTAATAAGTAAACTTAACCATGTCAGTGTGTACAGAATGTATATAAATAGACTGCATGATCACTATTTTGAGAATACATCTGGGTTCCCGGAAATACAGTCTATTATTAGATTGTAGGAGTTCAGTTTGTTTTCCATTTTACGCCGAATATCTTTTTTTAAAGATATTTCTTGTTCAATGTTAGTTTTATTTTCTTGTCTTACTTTTAGTTTTACTTTCTTGTCCTGCTGTTGCCACAATTTTGCTCATTAATTTTTATATCACACACAGACTTTTTAGCAATATATATGAATATATTTATGTAATTTTGACTTTTCAGCAAACGCTTTGCTGTCGTTTATATTAAATGTCTCGAAAAGCTTAAAAGTATACTACAACAATATTATTTTGATAGGTTTACTCCATTAAAATAAAACTCTAAAAAGTAGCTTCAAAATTCAGTATACTGTGATTAAAGCATTACATTAGTAGTGAATACCATTTATTTTATTATTGCAAGTCTCAAAATCACCCTACAGAGTAGTAGTGACAGGCATACAGAACTTGAATACGACAGTGCAAAAACAACATTTCACTAAGTCTGTACTGTACATCTTGCTCTGTATAGTGTGCAGATGTTTTTAGTCAGAACGTCATGCAGTTGTCGTGTTAAGGGTCCATGAAAAGCAAAATTGATGCTTGATAATTATGAATTGTCATGAAACGCGCATGCTCCAGAGACGATTTTTGTGATTTGCCCTTGCATTTCTGGAAGATTCTCGCCAGTCTATCTCGCTGACAGAAAAAACAATGTAAAAATGCCTCCGTAGATGCTTTCTAATTATCATGTGAAGTGTGTTTTTACATACTTGAGTCATTTACAGTATAGTATGAATATAATTAAATGCATATTGCGTGCTCATGTGCCGATGACAGACTGAATTTATACAAAGGAAATCAGACGTATGACAGCTTACATGTAATAATTATCAAGGTCCAAGCAGCTTATAGCAATTTTTTTTTTTTTTTTAAAAGTGATAAAGCTGTAGATTTAGCTACTCTATGTGTTATGTTTTATAAAAGGAAACAAATCTTGGGTGTATAATTTTTGTATTAAGAAATCTTTTCCAATCAGTGGAATTTGACCTTGAGGAATAAATAAACGAATAATGAAAATAAAACGAGACAGACACAGTGATACTAAGTGAGTAATTGAAAGCCAGCTGAAGTTGTTTATTTATGATAAGTTGTGTTTTTTGTATGAGTGTAAATAATTTTGTACAGATATAAATAAATTTAGTAGGTGATAATTCTGTTAAATCTATAAAAAGTAAACATTGTATATAGTCTGCCAGTCAGTTTTGATAATAAAAATAAAACTGCTATATCTGAAAGTTTTTTTTCCACTTCATTTTTATTTCTATATCACATTTTTTCTTGTCCTGGTGATGAAGACTTTCTCCTCAGATGGTCCTGCTGAAATGTTTAAGATCGTAATAATATTCCTTACTTTTATCTTGACATCATAATTAAGGAGATCTGATTTGAAACTTGCCTGAATGTCTGATGTTCGTAATGGTCTGTCATTGCTACTGAAGTCACACGAGTATTCCAAAATGGAGTTTTTGGCAAGTAGATTAGGTGCCCATGGAATCCTGTATGTGGTGTAAATTGAAGTGAGGACTCAGTAGGATTGTCCCCATTCACATTAGCCTCGGAATAATGGGAAATGGATTTATTTGCATGCCAGGTTTTGTCACCCATGGGAGACTCTAGTATTCTGATGATACTTTCACCGAACTTTGCTGGAAGTTGATGAGAATTTGACTGGTAATGAAGCATAAGATTCAAGTCAGAT
>CM037780.1:1724956-1774956 GCA_021229015.1 Solen grandis | reverse complement strand
AGGCTCCATCCATATTGCCTGCCTTGATAGCATACGTAACCTGATTATTCCCGCTCTTATTCACATTGCCGTCTGCATCTGTTGCGATGATCGATGCAATCCTGTATCCCACTGGCTCATCTTCCAGAACCTGGAATGGTTCCACGTAGCTCTGGAACACCGGAGGGTTGTCATTTTCATCCAGAACCAGAATGCGCACAGTTAACGTTGCAAACTGTTGACTCTCTTCAGATGGGGCTTGGTCGAATGCCTTGATTGCCATGGAAATTTCCTTAACTTCTTCATAATCAATGTTTTTGGCAATGCTTAGCCGACCGGTGAATGGGTCAATTTCTAGTTTCCGATCAACGGAAGAGTTGATAATCTCATATTTCACTGTACCATTAATTCCAGAGTCTGCATCAACAGCTGTAAAAGTGTGAATAACCATGGAGATTGGAAGGTTCTCTTTTATGGTCAGAAAGACTGGGTCTTGTTCGAAAATTGGAGCATTGTCGTTGATATCGGTGACGAAAATTTTGATCATAATGACACTGCTTTTCGGATTGTACACACTATTGTCGATGGCCTTGATTCCAACAGTGTGAGACGAAGATTCCTCAAAGTCTATCTCTCTGATTGTATAAATAGCTCCTGTCTCCATTTGAATTGCAAACAAGCCAAAATGGTTTCCTCCGATTATGTAATATGAAACACGCCCATTTTCTCCGCCATCTTTGTCATCGGCCTGGACCTGACCTATTGTTGTACCAATGGGCGTGTTTTCTACGACATAGAATGTCAAATTGACATCTCGCGGGAATACTGGGGCCTCATCATTGTCATCCCTCACCATGATTACAAAAGGCTGGCTTTTGGATAAACTTGGTGAACCTCCATCCATGGCAACGACCTTGAATTTGTACTTGGATTTGACCTCGTAGTCAAGGACTTCTTTAGTAGTGATCCAGCCAGTCTTTGGATGAATTGCAAAATAATCCAAGGCATCAGGATCTCCATCTGTGAAATTAATGACATAGTATGACATTATTACACGTCAATGATTGAGAAAAATTAGTAAAAACATGAAGAAAAAAAGAGCCTCTATGTTTCATTGCTTTTTTTGGGTTGTTTAGGAACTACCAAAAAACAATCATTTTCAATGGAATTTGGAAACTAAAAAGCATTTTCACGAAAATTAGCAAGAGATTACATTAGATAACTTTCCGGAAAATTTCAGCTGTGTACTTATTTTTTTTTAAGACATAATTTTAATAGAACAAGGGAAATATATGACTAATAGATTTAACTGTGTTGTGCAGTGCAATATATATACAGTACTGTGAGTACATAATAACATAAAAATAATTTCTCCATTAACACTTGCAAAAATAATATCTATCTTTGAAAGAAATCAACAAATAACCTCTTAATTTACTATTAAATGCATGATCAACAAAGAAATTTTATTTTATTTTCAGTGAAACTTAACTCACCTTCTGTCAGTGAGAACGATATTGATCCATTTTCTCCTGCATCCAGATCCTTAGCCACAATCTGCACAACACGCACACC
Source organism: Solen grandis (assembly GCA_021229015.1). Taxonomy (NCBI): domain Eukaryota; kingdom Metazoa; phylum Mollusca; class Bivalvia; order Adapedonta; family Solenidae; genus Solen; species Solen grandis. The sequence continues at coordinate 1,773,402 of CM037780.1, read as the reverse complement.
CTTTGATCTATTTTCATCCACTGTCTCAACGTTGGCGGAGTTCTTGATCTCAGGGGTGTGATCATTCACATCAGATACGGTGATGTACACCCGCGCTTTCGCCTGCCTTACTGGCGTACCGGAATCCTGCACCAGGACCTCAATGGAATAATCCTTTGTAACCTCACGGTCCAACATTCGTGTTGTCGCTATTGTCCCGTCATTCGCTATTGAGAAATCATTTTGTGCACCAACAAAATCATACTGAAGTAGAGCATTATTCCCATAGTCATAATCAACAGCAACAACCCTCCCAACTATTGTAGCAGACGGCAGATTTTCCTCGACAAAGAAACTGTATTCCGACTGAGAAAAGGTTGGGGTGTTATCGTTGGAATCTTCTACAAATATCGTGATCGAAGCAGTAGCTGTCATCGATGGTTGACCATGGTCTCTGGCCGTCACTAAAAGCATATATTCACTCCTTTCTTCTCTATCTAAAACGTCTTTCAAATATATCTGTCCGTTTGATGGAAAAATTCCAAACTTTGATGAAAACTCTGTGTCAATGAGATTAAAAGTCAGTCGGCCATTTTCTCCATTGTCCTTATCGAATGCCGTCACTTTCAGAACGGTCGAGCTGACAGGTGATGATTCTGGTACAGACGCGACAAAATGGCTCTTGGAGAATTCTGGACGATTGTCATTAGCGTCCTGAACATTGATGACCAAGGTCATACTTGCCGTGTGTTGTTTTTCCTGACCTTGATCATAAGCCATGATCACAAGTGTATGCTGTGTAGCTTTCTCGTAATCCAGTTTTACGTTATTAGCCAAATGGATTTCCCCACTTGTAGCCTCAATTGTGAACAGGAAGTTTGGATTCTCATTCAAACTGTATCTGACCTCGCCATTCCCATTTGCACGGCTGTCTTTATCGGTTGCATGGGCAGAGTATATGGTCGTCATGGTGTCAATTGCCTCGGATATTGATGTAGTTACGTGTTCACTTGCAAAAATTGGTGGGTTGTCATTTACATCTTCGATAGTGATGTTCACCTGTGGAAAAAAGAGAGAATCAGTGACAGTCTTCTTAATGTCATGTTCGAAATTATGCTCACGTTTTTTTGCAGGGCATTTACTATCACATACACAGTATGTCTGATGTTTTATCGTATTGATTCTGAGATCAAAATTTACAACTCTTCACAATACCTGGTCTTGTCTTGGTCAAATACTTTGATTAAAACAAGTCAAAAACATAGACAAACTTCTGATTAAACTCCAAAAATTTCAATGAATTGCATCCCCTAACCTGAAAGTGTGACTTACCTGGGCAGTACCATACAGTGGAGTGCTTCCAATGTCAGCCATTATACCAAGAAGGATCGACGGAAACTCGTCATGGTCCAAGAACTTGGCAGAGGTGATCAAGCCCGTGTCTTGGTCAATCTGGAAGAAACCATTCTTGTCTCCGGACTGAATCGAGTACCGCATTCCTGGGGATTGAGAAAGATTGGAAAATGACTGCATTGCTAACTGTAATAAAACTATAATTAATTATTAAACGTAAAAATGTAAGAGTTTATTCTGTGTAAACAGTGGTACAGATGATATGTAATATTGATGTTTAATACAGGAGAAATGTCCTTAAGCTCAGCAAAAAGAGAACTCACCCAGTAAGCATGAAGCACAAGATAAAGGCTATATTTCTAGTCAAACTAACACCCAAACTGCTCAACAGTTTATGCATGATAGAGATAGAGCTATGATTCAATTAGTAATAACAAATAATCCCATGATGCAATCATCTATGTAATAATAGTATTCAATACAGAAACCACTGATGCGAGGGAGCAATCCAGTACAATTTTAATGACTATGGTATATTGTGGCCGAGGATGCAACACACAATCTCCGCTCCCAAGGCAGAAGTTCTAACCACTCAGCCACCAGGGACAGTACCACTACTTCTGTTTTGGCAACAGGTACTACTACTTCTACAGCAATTACTTTCAAGTATGATCATGCAACCTACTACTTTGTAATATTAAGATTATGTATCCTCATTAACCAACCTGTGGACCTCCCATCATACGTTGCCAGGACAACTCCGACGCTTCCCCCAACCGACATGGCCTCGCTGACAGAGAACCGGTACATGGATCTCTCAAAGCTGGGAGGGTTGTACCCTGGTCCCTTCACACTGATGTACACCTCTGCCATCTGCTGGGCCCGCAGACCACCCAGGTCCTGTGCCCCCACAACCAGCTGGTACAATTTCTCACCCGTAGGCAGGCTCTCCTTCAGTGTTATTGAACCTAGCCACGAAAATAAGAAAAATGTTAAAAATGATGGTTGTTTTGTAAATCCCTCAACAGAAATGGAAGTGGGGTATATAACAGTACCAGTAAGCATTTTGTAAATTACTACAGGGTGTTTGTTGTTGTTGATTTTGTGATAAATGTTTGTAGGTTATTTGCCTTAGAAACATTTTTTTTTTTAAGTAAGGTTTTGATTTATCATTTCAAACAGATCCCTTTAAAACAAACAGAGAGGAAAGAAAGAGAGATAATTACCAGAATTTGGATCAATGACGAATTTCCCTTCGCTATTTCCACTCTCGATTTTATACATGACCTTCCCATAATCCCCTGAGTCAGCGTCCGTGGCCTGCACCGTGATGATCTGCGCGCCGGGACTGGTGTCATACTGGATGTTTTTACTGTAGTTACGAGGGTAGAACACCGGGAAATTGTCGTTGATGTCCAAGATAGACACCTGCATGTTGGCTGTTGTGGCAAAATCTCCTGAAAATGTTGATTATTATTTGTTGATATTTGAGGAGTGACAAATCATGAAATGGTTAAAATATAGTAAGATAAAATCTTTTTCATTAATCATCAGCACTATAATGATGATGATATATAGAATATTAGTATTTTTCTCTTTTTTTTCATCTTGTGTGTGGTTTTTTTATTATTATTATTTTATTCATTGTTAATGATTTTTTTAAAACTTTAGTGAGGTTTTATTCTTGTGAAAGGTAATGTATGTTCAATTATAAATTGTAATTTCAGAAGTGTTTTTTATACTGTTTACAGTGATATCCATTTTGTGGGAGTTATTTCCCTTTAACAACTAATGCTACAATGCTTAAAGAAAAAGTGAAACTGTATTATTAATCAACAAAGAACAACTTTAATTTTTATTCTTTTTAAAAGTTAAATAATGTCTTATATGTCTTATCTTTGCTATAAAAAATGTAACAAAAATATAATTGTTTGTTATCAGCTCTGTATACCTGTATCTTTAGCAATAATGGAGAACTCGTAAATGGCATGAGCCTCATGATCAAGCTGCTGTCTGATACAGATTCGCCCCGTATTCTCCTCGATGTAGAACCAGTTTGTATTGACAACAGAATCATTGGAGATGAAATAACGTATCTGGCCATTCACACCACAATCTGGGTCCGTTGCATTCACCTGCAAAAACAGGACAAATGGAAAATTATAATCGAGTAATGCAGATTTAAATAATATACAAAAACTGAAGTTACAGTATAGTAACTTTAAGGTTATTTTTGTCATCACAATGTAATTGTTAAGTGGATAGAAATTAGAGAAAGACATTCTTTTTTGCTGCATGTGAAGTGTACACATGTTGTGTAGATGAGTTTTAGTTTGTCTATTAGACAACTACTTCCTGCAATTTAACCTTAGATTTTTATGAAAAATTAGCCACTAATGGGTTAGGGGGAGGAGGAGGGGGTGGCGGGGGAGGTAGAAGCAACTGAAAGTAGGTGGGGATTGTGTGAGGGTTCTTAATGATTGCAACCCACCTTAACTTTATTGAGAGGGATCTAAAGAAGTCCCAATCAGCTGGTTTCCAACAAGCCGAGACAAAACACATAATTCAAAATGCAACTTCAGCATGTATGTAATCATCATTTAGAAAACCTCAATGAATCATCCCTTGAATCTTGAAAGCGTATAAGCCAAAGCTGCATATTTAATCAAGATATTTTTTACTGCCATTTTCCAACAGAAAGTTTTGAGGCTACATCACATGATTAACTCCTTCCTTACATCAAAGTTGGATCATTTTACAAAACTATCTACCTGGCCAACATGGCTGGTGTCAAATTTCTCCCGTAATTTACCAATTAAGGCCGAAATCACAGATAGTTAACCCGTCTGCCGTCCCATGTTCGGGATAATTTGAACCTGAACATCTCCCATGCAGACCACCTATCACGAAAGGTTCTGAATCCAAAATTTCACGAAATCCGAACTCTCTAATTAATTGACCAATCATAAATCACTAGCATAGTAGCATGTGCATCTAATTAAACCATGCAAGCAGTGTATTAGCTGATGTCCCCTCTAATTTTGTGTTAACCATGTCTCAGTTTCCTCTCTGGCAATAAATCTCAAATTTTAAGTGTTGAAGAACCGGTAATTTAAGTCTAAACCTTTGTTAAACCCAGACTATTCAGTAAAACATGCATGCATTCTTCAACACACAAACATGCATGCATGAACATTGAAAAAGGCACATTATCCCTAACAGACAAAAGTGTTTCTTACCAAAATTGCGGATACCATTGCGATAATTCACAAAATGTGAAGATAAAATGTCAAAGAACTTGAAACGAAATAGCAATGTTAAAGACACAGACATGAAATCATTTTTGTTCAGCAATATCTGTTTTATAATTATAAGAGTCAATATAAGTAGTCAATAGAAAGAACCAAGCTAATTCTATTAGCACATGCTTTAACCTTTTTAAATAGATGTTTTGACATCTTGGCTATCTGATCAGGATCTCCTCAGTTTGCTTATACAATACATCTTTCAGATTCTGCACAGCAAAGAAAAGTCCATTGTTTCAAATACCATTTAAAGTTCAGCGAATAAATATTCATCACACCATAAATCTGTACATGAATATTCATGAGGTAAAGGGTTAACTTCATAGTATTGATACACAAAAAGTCATAAGCAGGAGTTCAAAAGAACAGCCATTTGATCCTTTTTTGTGGGAGGTAAAAAGATAAGCCAATTTTACAAAGAACATTCTATTTTGACCGCACAGAAATTGAAAATGAATCCTGTCCAGGCTTTCGTTATCACCCACATTGTTCAGATAAGGAATTATATTTCACACCAAGTGATTTCATGACCATATGTTTTGCTTTTCAAGCTGGAAGATAAATTGAGACAAGACCAGCTGTTTTATTTCATTACAAAACATATACTTTAAAAAGAATACTTGTGAGAAAAAGTACAGACATTATTTACATATGATTTGTAAAACACAAATTGACCAAAATATGTAAAATATGCAAAATTCTGAGTATCAATTTCTTACTATGTTCTTCTACAAAGAAAATATTATATCCTTTTTTTTTTTTTTTTTTTTTTTTTTTTTTTTACCATATTGTTTTATACTATTTTACAAATGTTAAATTTTTGCTTCTCCTTTTTTTTAAATAGTAAGTATTTTCTGGTAACACTGATAAAGACAAGTTGTTTCTTTTATTTAAATGGAGTGCAGGAAAGCAAAATATAATAAAAGATGTACGGAATTCAAGATGTTTTCTTTTCAGAAATTCTTTAAACAAGGATTTGCAGCACTGCCTCAAGTAGGCAGCCATCTGTTTATATGGCCGTGTAATACAAACAACCGACATACAATACAAACAATTTATGGCAACAAACACTGCAATAGACACCAGTATAAAGGCACAACCAGAATTCCTGGCACCATCTTTCTATATCTACAATACTTGATATACCAAGGGCTCTTTTCTCTCCCATTCTTATCAAAAACAATATTGCTTTCATGGTATTATACCAAACCCACTCATATTATCTCCTTCATCATCAAGTTCCGTTTTCCAAGCTTTTGGGTTTGAGATGAAAAGGAGAAGGGGAGATTTCTGTTGATGGCTGAGATTCCTACCTTGAAGTGGGGTTATGTCTGGTACATACTTCCAAGTTTTGTTCGATTAAAGAAAGGATTTTCTGGCAAAGATATTCAGTTATCAGTTCAACTTAATTTGATTGAACTGATCTGACTGGTTATCAGAGATCACTTGACTTTTTAATTTTTCAATTAAATATGACTGGTTTCGGAATATATTACTATGAAAGTAAAAATTATGACTTGAATGATTAAACAGCTTCCATGTTTGAGGGGTAGACACTCTGTTAAGTAAGTGTAGATCAAACAGTCTAGGGTTCAAATTCTTTGTGAACTCTAAGGGCACTCACTTAGTACTGGTCCAAACCAGGACAGATAGGTATACAAGTTATCCTAATTAATTTCTGACCAACATTAAGAAAGTTTTATAATATAAATGCATGGCTAAAATATATCTGAATGATTCAGCAAATTTATCTAATTTACAATTATATTTGAATTTGTTTTAATTTAATTGGCTAATATAGATCACATGACATCTGAAACTAAGACCCGATTGGTTAAAAAAAATAAGCAGAGATCTAATATTGGCTAAAGAACATCACATGACAAGTGTCACTGCAGAGCAGTGCTTTTTTTTTAGATATATGATACTAACAACCCAAGTTAATGACACAGGAAAATATCATATTTTCCTTTTTAAAGTAGTTCCCAATACCAGGTACTGCATGGATCTATGCTCAAAAGTAATTGATTATTTACATGCCTGATGTCATATTTGCATTTCTATTTTAAACTGCTTGCAGTTTTCACAACTTGTTACCTTACATATCATACGCTTACCATTGCCTGAGATGCAAACACTTATTCAATTGCTCATAACTAATTTTGTTATTTAACACCCTTACTATCAATTAATCACATTATTCATCTTACTCTCTTAACATCATTATTCTTTCTATCTTTTTTTTTTTGCATGATCCTTAAATTAGAAAAATAAAAATAATTCATACTCATTTAATTTTCCACTCATCTGTTTTAATTTTAGCATCACATTAACAATTTATCATTAACAAACATGCATGACAAAACAACGTTCACCAACATACAAAATTTAAATTCAACTTTTGAAAAAAACTCTCAATCTTATACGAAGTAATTTTGACAGTTTGAAGTGTCACCCTCAAATGAATCATATCACACATTAATTACTTCCCCTGACTGGACTTATCCCCATTAGCAATAATTACCTCAATTATCTCCCCTTGAGGTTATGATCTTTGGGAGTTCAAGGGTCAGAGAGGGCCATCAGAGGTCAGCTGGTCAATCAGGTGAGGTGTGGCAGGAAGTGTTTGTTATTAATCAGGTGGAAGACTTGGGACAATGGTCAAGCTCTAAATGGACAGCAGCGAAGCATGACCACCAACCTGAAGCCACAATGGAGTGACCAATATATTTATGTCCACTGGAAATCAATACTGGACACAGCAGTCAATACTGGACAATGGATCTGTAGCCTGAAGATAGGATACACAGCAATTGTCTGTCATAATTCAAAAGAGGGATTATACCATTTATTAAGCTCATAATAAAATGGTATTTGTGTGTAACACTTATTTCTCACCCGTAAAGGGAGGTTAATCCCACCTTTACATTCCAATTGATCCCTCTCTCTCCATTTCTCTTTCACATTTTTTCTCTCTCTCTTCTTCACTCTGTATCTCTGTATTTAATATCTCCATATAACCATCTGTCTTACAAGATACCCCACCTTCCCCTCTCATTCCTTTCTCTTCTTTCTAAATATTCTATTTCAATCTATCTCTTCTCTTTTTCATTTCTCTCTCTCTCCAACACAACCACACAAAAATACCTTTCTCCTTGAAAGGAAATTAAAATCTCTCACCTCAATTCCCCCCTCTTTTTCTCTCTCTTTAAAAATATTTGATTATCATGTCTTTTGCAAAGGAAATGAAACTTATATGAAATCGTCAGAGGATTCATCATTTCCACGATGATTGATGATAATGTTGATCATTTGTGTGCACATAAGTTGACTTCCATCACAGTTAAGTAAACACTGATAAATTTACATATTTTTATAATTATTATATCACATTTTTATAATTAAAATTCCTACCATTTTTTATATTTCACCAGAAAAGAAATTCTTCCATCCATTTGCATTATATATACATACACTCAATCTGTACTTCAACGGAAATAAATGACAATTCAACAGTCTCCTCCAAAGACACTTGACTGAGTGAAGAATTAAACCAATGGGCAATTAAAACTATACCACATGCCCTCAAAAAGAATAAACATCAAAACTGATTTATATCTGAAGGTAACGACTATGCATTTACAGCATTTCAGGACAGACCGTTGTTTCAAGGGATTTTTTCACATGTGGTTGACAGCAAAAAGTGCCCATAGAACACCTGGTTAAGTTTAACACCTCTATTAAATACATGTTAGAAAATCTTAAAGATGATTTTAATGTCATAAAAGAATGACTGAAGGTGTCTGGATATGATAGTAATAAAACTATATAAAACTTTGTAGACATTTTCATAGCCTCTTTTTTTTCTTTTCCTTCCATCTATTTTCTTTCTCTATTGGTCTCTTCCTTCTATTTGTTCATCTTCATCTTTCTCTTTTCTTCTTCTTCTGGTTTTATTTTTTGTTCTCTATGCTCATCTCTTTTTGTAAACATTCAATATCCTCTCCCTCTGTCTTAATCTTTTCTTCTCTCTACTATTTCTCAAAGCTCAAACTTTTTTATTCTTTTTGCTCTTCTCTCTAACCATGCATATCCCTTTCTCTCTTGATTCTCTTTTATCCAAACTTATCATAATACTTCATTTGATCTCTCTCTTTTTCCAAACCTATCTCTCTCTCCAACACATTCAATCCAAACCAAATCAAACAGAAGATACACAGCTGCTGCTTTAAAAAAATCTATCAACCAAAAAAAAAAAAAAAAAATTGAAAACAAATCTTTTCACACCCTTTCTCATGACAACCATAGAAATAAAATTAATTCATCAATTTTGAATTACTCCTTTTCTATCTTCACAAATGGCAAGGAAGCATTTATTATTGATAAACAATTAAAACGCTAAAATCAACAACTTTTCAACCGAAAGACATATCAACAGTTCAATCTTGCAGTAATCTCTTAAACCTTCGAACTTTGCCAACAAAATGGAGAAAACATGTCGGGAATTGAGGGGAAGATTGAAGATACCGTTCACGTTTCTACATCAAGTGCTCTTCAATCTTAATAGAAGCTTGCATGTACGATCTGTGTCCTATAGATGCATTATGCGGCTTACTTCAACTTAGGCTGAAGGAGTAAGCTGTCCCAATATTTATTTACAAACCATGAATTCTTAACATGATATTCAGTATATACAGTATAAAGTGAAAACCTTGCACAGTAGTTCTTCAAAAGCTGAATAAAAACACTTCTGGCACATTTCAATATATTGGTTCTAGCAAAACATTAATGTTATCATAATGTAAATTTCATTATCCTGTTAATGAATACAACTTTAACAAAAACTACAATCATTCAGCTTAACTTTTTTTTTTTTGTTCCTCTTATTTTTTTTTTTAAATCTTAATATCTTTCAACAGACCCTTTCATAGATCTATGACAAAGGACACACTTTGGAAGTTATTTCAATATGCTGTTTGACATATTCTCCTGTTTATTATTTCATTCAAAATAACTTCATTTGAAATACTTGAACACATAACGGGCAATTCAAATATTATGAAATGCTTTTTCACTTAATTTTCTTACTTTACCACTCATGCATTCATATACATGTATAGCCTTCAAACTGGGGAAGGTTTCTCCCTAAAAATTCTCCTAAAGTTATCGTGCAAAGGGTGACCTCCTATATATTCAACTTGCAATATTTAATTGGATTTTAAAAGTCCCCTCATCTCAAACTTTGCATTCAGATCCCTAAGATGTTATAAAAATGCACTTAATTTTCTGGATGGTGCCTTTTTTCACCTTCAGATCAAAGGCCAATTAAAGGCTGTTAGACTTCTAACAATTTTACATTCACTGGTTTATGAAATTTCCAAGAGGCTAGTTTATGGTCCCCTTATTGTTAAGGTTAGGGATAGAGCATGGGTGATGACATTTTTATGTAAATACAACTCAACTCAAGCATTTAGACATTTTCAAGCCACAGTACAGTTATTGATATTTCGTTTTTCCCCAGGGCTTGTCACCCGGATATTTTTATAGTCATTGCTTTGTGTGTTCTGACCAAATACTGAGGTCTCTATTCAATATTCACGACATTAAGAAATATTTATTTATTACGTTTTTATAAGTAAGGTGAGTTTCATAAGTATTTTTATGGAAACCATGGTTAACATTCTTACCTCCCCTGAATCATACAGAATTGTAGCAATTACTTAGAATTATTGATTGATAGATTGATTTTTTAGCTGGCTGTATTATAATGTTAACCCTTTCCCTCATAGAGGACACCATGAAAAGACCTATGCGAACAGCATAAAACCAGATCAGCCTGCGAGTAACTCGCAGGCTGATCAGGTTTTATGCTGTTCGCTGCTCCTCAGTGGTCTGGAAATGAGGATTTTGTAATCAAATTTAGTAAGATTTAACTGTGGTTTTCTGCAGATCAGGCTTTATGTGGTACCTATTGAGAGCGTCAAAATGAGTCTATATGAGGGAAAGGGTTAAACTCAGTTGTTGTTTTTTCAAATGTTTTTTATTTGATGCTGAGAACACCTTAGATAACACAACAAGTATTGGAGTGACAAACCATAAAACAGTAAAGACTGATTACTAATTTTACATTTTAGTAGATATTACATTTTAGTAATTACAATTCTTTAATAATTACAATTCTTTAATACTGTCCTATGGCCTTAATTACCATCCCTTTATTCTTATTACAGAAAAGGGTAGATATTAAAATTTTGAAACCCATTATAAAAATAAAATGTAAAAGCTTCAAAAGTTTATTTTAAGTGACACGGCTGTTGATTATGTAAAACCATCACATGCCATACTGTCGTACAATCACATCACTGTCACTTTAAGCATACAACCAAAAAATTTAAAATGAAAATGATAAAAAATAAAAGACCAAAAATCATGAAAACTTGCACACATTAAATGCAATAAAAATGTGACAATTCCAATCTGACTGGCAGTTTAACATTAAGTCAAAAATAACCCTCTTCATTTAACTTGAAACGATGCAAAATTTCAAAAGTTTAAATTTAAATTTGAAATAGAGAGCACTGAAAATGTCAATTGAAATATGTCTGACTACAGAGTCTGCCGTCTAGATTTCCACAGTTTCTGTCTTTCTGTTTCATTTCAATACGCTCAACACTGCTGACATTATTTTCCCAAAAGGAGTGGGTTTTCTTATCTTTTTTTTTTCAGAGAGTTAATGTAATTACAAGAATTACACAGTGTGCATTTTTATTTGTGAAGAGTCTGCATCATGTCAACAAAAAAAGAACATGTAAGGTAATGGCTTTTAACCTCTACCTTAAGTAAGATAAATGACTGTACTGGTATTTTTCATTCCCAATTAACTAAAGTTATCATTTAAATACAGAGAGCACCTTCAGGCATTGTGGTAACAAACTCTTTCAAGAAAAATATATAATATCTAAGGGTATAATTTTGCCTTTATTATTAAGAAATAAAAAAATAAAAAAACAGTGAAAGAAAATCTGATCATTTCACTTTGGCAACATGAAGGGTTAAGATCACATAATCATTCATATGTAAATGTGATAGATTGTCTTCAGGCAGAACAATGCTGATATTTTCATTAAATTCAAACCCCTGTGAGAACACAGTCATCAAATATTGCAGAAAAAAAAGCACAAGAAAATCCATTAGTGGATTTAATTAGACCTGAGTTTTAATGCACCAAGAAAATGGACAAACAGCGGGATCCAAAACTCCCGCTTCATCCTTTCAAATTTTTCCTCAGCAATGATGATGCCAAGAATAGGCGATAATTAAGAGATATTTTATAGTTGGTGTTTGACGCGATAAACTCTGACACAACCGTGACGGAGGGAGAAAATAATTGGGAAAAAGTTTCGGTTAACTGGATTAAAAGGCATGATCAAGGATTTTCTAAACGAGGCAAGAAACAATTAATTACGAGTAATCAACTTTTGAAAGTCAACATGCAGGCTTGAGAAACTCATTTTGTGACTTCAAATCCAATAATCACAAAAAATTACATTCGTAAGAGCAGACGCAAAAATGGCGGTGGAGAAGATTAGCGATTTTCCCATTGTTTCTTTTTTCTCCACTAGCTGGTCTGAAAATCATGTTATTCATTTTTTTCCCCAATAAATGTTAAATTAGAAACTGGTCATTATAGTCCATTATGTCTTCATTATAGTCCATTATGCCTTCTGAAAATTATGAAAGACGTAATATTTAAGTGGTCAATTTTCAAATATTAATGAAACTTTGTCATGCAACATGATCGCCTGTTAAAATTTCCTTACAACAAATATAAATCTAACGGCTTTTCCCTAAGTCCGCAAATGTCAGCCCTGAATTGTTTAAAATGAAGGTTTAAAGGTATAAATCATTCTAAACAAGCCTGATAATTTATCTTGATGAGCAACACCATTCAAAAGTGTGTTGAGCTTATAGACATAATTGGTAAAATAAACAAATTTCTCCCAATGTAAAATCTTAAAGCAAAGGCTAAACATTAATCAAAGTTACATTTTTTTGGTGAAAATTATTGATTATTTGCAATATTTTTTGCTCAATTTGTAAAATTAACCAGGGTAATTTGTGTTTTGAACAGGAAAAGATTGGTTCTGTCCAAAAGGAGAGTAATTCTTGATGAAAAAAATTATTGTAAATCAATTTTACATACAGCCGCTATTAAGGTTATAAAAATATTCAGACATTTACCTTAATATTCAATTAACTAAAAACTTTGATTACTTATAATCATCTTGTGCCCAAAATGATATATACACAGTTTATATGAAGGAAATATATGTTTCCATTCATATGATCACCTTCAAAATTCTTTTAGTAATTTTTCAACGGAATTCTCCCATGTTCCAAATCAAAAATCATTCTCTTGCTACACTGAATGACAAAAGTCTTTGATAAATGCCTTTTTCCTGATAATATCAAATAAAATTTTAATTAAAACACTGGTAGCTCATACAGCCTTGCAATTTTTCAATGAATTTTTCCAATGTTTTCAAGCAAATTACACAAAATTTAGCGCAACATTGCAGTAAAAAGGCTCTAACGAATGATGAGAAACAGTCCTCACGCTCCTCCCTGTACTTGCGTGTGATCTGGAATTCCCATCGCATTTAAACACAGCCAGCTCTGCCTCATAAACTTTATTAAAGAGCGATGAAACACATTTGAATGCATTCGACACACGGAGATGGATGAAAAATTTACGTCTCCCTCCGTAATCATTGGGATCTCGAAAGGATCAAGAAAATGTTTCAAATGAGTGGTAAAACAAACATGCCTGAAATAAAACAATTTGTTTCCGTTCTAAACCCCCTTGGGGCAGGATTGCCAAGAGACAGGGAGCAGTAACAGAGGGAGCAGTTGTTATTTGTCAGACCACAGCTGCTGCATATCTCACAGTTATGACCATGAAATATTCTTAAACTTTCTGCCAACGATATCATTTCACTTAAAGATCAGAATATATAAACAAGACCAAAATATGTCAAATGTTCAATGTTCTCATAAAGAATTCATTCAAAAATCAAAATTCTGAAAATGACAGGTCTATCTATCTATTTGGTCTTATGAAAATCTTTTTTGATAATATACAAATTTCAACCTGCCAAAATCTGGTTCGAAGAGGCATTTTGGCAGGTGGGTGGTTCTTGTATTGAAAAGACTGCTAAGACTTCCTGGGTTCCCTGCAGCTAAATATTTGCAATTACAAAATTCCCCAAAATAAAAATTAACAAGATTCATCATACATTCATGACTATTTAACAGTCTTTTATATCAGCACAACATTTTTTTTTTAACCTTTAACAGGTATTTCATTAATTTTCAAGTTATCGCGAAGAAGTTTAATAGTTTACAATCTACCTGCAGATTACATTATGTCTTAAATCTGCTGGCAAAATTTTTAGATATCAATAAAGTCTGTACATTTTCACAATGGAAGTTTTTCATTTGCAGACACAGCCGTATTGCAACTACCTTAAAACATGTCCCACTCTAAAAGAAAAACTTTGACTTCTCCAAACACTCACTCAAATCAAATCAACGCATCCTTTTCTCTAGTATGGATCAACGTGTTTAAGTCATTTAATTATCTATCGAAAAACGTTCAGAAACATCCAGCTTTAGATTACTTTGATTAAATTCTAGAGTAACCATCCCTGTTCTTTTCAATAATTCCTATTTTCTTTCAAAGCAAATACAATACAAGTTAATTTTCATTAAATAAAATATCCACGTTTGGAAAGATACTGTCCGAGTTCATTTATACTATTGTCAGCTCAATTTGTGTTTTTACACTCATATCAGAATTATGTAACCTATTTATAACTTCTCCCACTTGCATACTTTCAATTTATCTTTACACTATCTGGGACATGTCATTTTGCTCTTATGAATATGCCTGTTACTACAAGGCTGATCTAGTTTTATGCTGGTTCCAGAGGGCTCTTCAGGAAAAAATTACATGGGAAAAGATTGACTTCCAAATGTCTGAATATGAAATCATAAAAATCACAGAAGATATTTTAATCACAAACTTACACCTGCAATCTGTATTTTACCTGTTCAAAAGGAAAAAAAAGGCCAAAATGCATTTTGAGAAATTGTCTTAATACATTAGGTATAGGGTAGAGATTTACTCATTTTTTCATAAAAAAATAATAACCGTGAAATAGCATAATGTATTGTTAAACAAATCCTTTAGAATCTCTAGGGCTGTGTGTCGTAAAACAAATCCTTTAGAATCTCTAGGGCTGTGAAGACTATTTTCTACACCGCAAAAAAAAACATTATTTTTTATTTTGGCTTTATACTGTACAAAAACACTAGCACCTAGTAGATACAAATGACATAGGTTGATGCTTTAGAAAATCAATCTTAGTTCATTCTCTGATGTCAGACAGGCAACCGTGACTTGGAAACCTTTACTGTTCTAGCTTTTCATCTCTGTCTAGGAAGTAGGTCTTGCGAGAGAGAAAAAACTCCTGCAGCAAGCGAAATGGAGATTGTGCTTTTTTTTCTTTTTTTTTTCTATGTACTGAAAGATTTATATGCTAGGTTATGCTTAGGAAGAAATGTAAAAAAAATACAGCTTCAATGCCATCAGCAATTAGCTATTCCATACAATTCAAGAAAGGTTGTGATTTATTTCTTGAAGTTTCTCTGAGACTTATTTTATTTAACTTTTTTATTTCTGTTTTTAGCTTCTGGCATGATTTTTACGGCACCTGATGCTGTAAAATCTTGCTTTTTTTCTTTTTTAATTATTTTTTAATTAAAAAATAAGTAAATGTGATACAAAAATGAATGTATTTCACTGCACTGAAGTATTACAGATCATTATTACACAGTCCATTATAACACAGATGTCATTATAACACGGTTCTAACCAATGATTTGTTCATTGTTGATAAACACTTATACATGGTCCAATATAGCTTGGCTCGAATTCCACCAACAATACCTAGCACTAAGTAATACTTAAATTCTTAAACTAGGAAGATACACATTCCACCATTACTATTTCATGAAATATTCCAGTACCTGACTTAACCAAAATGAATTATTGCCTTAATAACTAACAATAATTGTTAAGAAATAAAACATTTGGTCATTTTTATTATATAAAAAAAGTAATGAAATTCACCCTTAAGTATTTAAATATTACTTAGCACTAAGAATGGTAGGTGGAATTCAACCCTGGTACCTAATTCTTGCCCAAAATATAGTATTTACCAGAAATATATTTGTATCTACCATTCAACAACATGGGACTGGAAACACACAAGTCAGTATTAGCTGTACCTATATTACATCACATAGAGTGTTTAGAAGAGGATTACCAATATACTTCAAAGCCTTTTCTTAAACAACATTGCATCAACAGGGCTTATCAGGTCACGGTGCTTCTAGCCAAGACATTACCAGGTACCTATATATGGATAAAAAGACCTTGTGTCATCCGAAAAAAAAAAAATCTTTTGAATAAACATGAAAACATTGCATAGACAAGGGACATCCTGCCCGATATACTAGATTTAACAGATATTTATGATGAGTCAGAGCTGGGGAAATATTTGTGCCAGCTAAGTCAACATCAGTTTGTGTTTGTTTTTGTTTATTGTCGAATATGTGATGGAAGATAAACATATTTCTGCCCAAAGAATTGTCAGTGTTAGTGTCTATGTTAGTACCGTAAGGCAGGATGAGGTAATCCTTCAGGAATCTCACACCTTTACTGTTCAAATAGTGTTCCATCAGTGCCGTCACTCTGGTCAACCAATTCAAACACACTGGTCACTCTGTCCAGTCATTCTGGACATATATGAGAAAATCAAACACTCTGACTAATCCCGTTTTCTCCAAAAAGATTTTAGTACAATATCATATTTCTGTTCAAATTTGAGTAAAAAGCAGAGTATATGATATTTGAGCAGTGTTCTTGAACAAATAAAATGTCATTAAAAAATCACACTTAAGTTTTATTTATATAGAGAGTTCTAAACAATGTCACAACCATAATTGAGTTAAAATTTGACTTAGCTGAAAATATTCTTATAAGACTTGAACAAAGCTCATTGATCAAGCTGAGTATGATAATCGTATTTAAGCCTGAGTTAGAGTATGATTTTCAACATCTTCGAGAACGCGAAGCCTAAATTCTCAAAAATACTTAAGTACAACCTCAGGCCTAATCTCAAATATCACACTCAAATGCCTTATTAATTCAAAATTAACCCAAAATTTAAGTTTAAGCTTTAAAATCATACTGAAGTACAGTTTTTTGTTATTCAAGAACTGAAGCCCACAAACCACCTGGAGACAGACAGAAACACGCAGACAGATGAACACAGACAGAAAGAGAGGGAGAGAAATTTTCATCCACTCTGACTAATCATTCATCTTATGTTTGACTTTGTTTCTGAAACTCAGCACTTTTATGAAAAACCTCCGTAATAACATTCAGGAAACCTGGCCATTCAGGCACAAAATGAAGTACCCAGACTTTACAAAGTATAGGGTACCATAAGTGTCATTGTATCAAGCATATTGCTTAATTAATGATGACCGGTCACAACTACATAGAGCAATAAATGGAAGCAATTTCCAGTAACATCATTTGTTTCATCTCTCAATGGAACCTACAATGTTTACCATGATGGCTGTTATCACTGGACTGGCTATCATAGATTCTGGATACGGGGACTCCCAATACAGGGTGAAATTTTATAATAACCTTAACACGTGCAAGGCTAATTGTGTTAGCCGACAAAATATCATAAAGTTAATTGAGCATCATAACTTATATCTTATGAGATAGCTTAACAGATTACTGGAAACTTACAGCAGAACTACAGTTGTGAATGTGAGTGACACTGAATGAGGTTTTGTAGACATAGATAGTTGGATTTTCGACAGTGTTTCTGTCATCTGGATACTCTATCTGAGACAGTTACAGTATGCACTGTCATAATGAAGAATAACACTAATTTGTGGTATGAAACCACACCCATTCGTAATTCAAAATCTTGCCAACTAGAAATGTTACCCCAATGTTGATCTTCAAGGAAGCAAGAATATCCAAAGGAAACCGATACTGAGCCATCCACCGTTTGTTTTATTTATTGCCAACAGTTAAAGTTCCAAGAGGAAAAAAATAGAATTTCTGACACATTTTTGACTGAAAACTAACTGTGCTGCCAAATTGATAAAAATTCAAAGACGCTGGAAGAGAGCGTGTTGAAAAATAATTGTTCTCGGTACGAGAACCTGCCCTGATCCAAGATATTTGTTGTTATGGCAGACGAAAATAGAGGCCGTAGCATTTGCATCTGCTTTCATCATTACAAAAAGGGATTGCAAAGCATGATGGAATAAGATTTTCCATCAGTCTGCAATTGTGCCATTGGGCATGACACAAAAATGTTTCCTTTTCGACTGGTTTTAAAATGGTTTTAAACTCAAGATGCACAGCATGATTGTGGTGAAATATCAGATATTTATACTAATCTGCGGGTATGCAACAAACGTGATGGTTTAGAATCAGGGAGCAGTGTAATAAACATGATAATGTGCTATCAAGTTTATGTAACAAACATAATAAGGTTATGAGAAACGTACAGAATGCAGTTCATTTTCACGTATATTTTATGCATCCCAAAACACGGTGTAGAAATGCAAGGGAATCTGACAGGATCTATCGCTTCAATTTTTCGCTTCCTGCTTTTGATTTACATAACAAAATATGAAAAATGTTCTACACAGTGTGACAAGTCAATAATATTTAGTCTACGATATCAACCAAAATTCTTTTCTATGACTTGTGCTTTTGTTTCTGAAACATAGAGAGATGACTCATGCATCTGAATCTGTGAGGTCACATGAACCTTACTTTTACTACTTGATACACGCTACAATCCAACATTTGAAACCCAGCTCAGACAGAGAGCATTAATATTCTCAGTGCTGAACATGTCTTTACCTAACTACCAGATTATAGACTCATTTTGACACAGTCTCCTCTGTTTGCTCATACAATATTATAGCTAAGTTTGGTAAAGAAAAATCCATTGTTTCATAAACCATCTAAATCGAGTCATACCTTTGGAAATGAATATTCATGAGGTTAAGGGTTAATGTTACATTCTCATCTTCTCATTTCTGGTTGATCTGGTTTTATACCGGTTGCATTAGATATATCCCCTAATAATAAACTTTAATATGGCTAGATAACTAATAATTTGAAGGATTGATGCAAAACTACTGCATCTGCTTCTCTATTTTTATGTAGATATCATAGTTTGCAGCAATTAGCCTTTGAACTATATATGATGATTCCAAGATTCCTTATATATATTACAGTAAACAAGATAAAATCTTACAATTCCCTGTTCATTTTCTACTTGATTCAAAACTGCTCTGTTTCCGCTACAATCTTGCTTCATCCTATACAAGATCACTATCTCTCTCAAAGCAAGAATCATCCTTATTGTTACCATCAGACACATGCAACAAATGGAATAAATGAAATAAACATATCCCCGGACAAGACAGAACTGAGCCGTAGCCATAGCAACGTTGTCACAAAACACAATGTTGTCACGTATAACACGAACACAATTTCTCTCCTAACCTGAATTGAGACATTCAAACAAGTTTTACTATCATATGCTGTAACTGTCTCGGATACAAGCGTACCACCTTCTTTATTCGGGTTTTATAGCAAATAACACATTATTGACTTACAGCCATCAAGTACTGGACCATTTTAAGGCCCTCTATCAATTTTTATTAGGGACCAATTTCATGGTAGAGTTTTATGACTACCACTAGTCTACTCTAAGTTCTTCACAATCTTCTTCAGTCATCATGTTTCCGACTATCATTAAGGCTTTTACTATTCTCTCCCTAATTTCTTACACAGACATTATAAAACTGACAGACCGCACAGGTGTAAAAAGCTTGTATTATGTAATACTTAGGCTGTCCAGGAAGAAATATTTCTTGCCACAATTGAAGTAAAACCAGCTTAAGTCACTGCCATAAAAACAAATGTTACCTCAACCATTTTGCCTAGGGATAGTTTTATAGCAAACTCTCTTAACACCTTTCTGTCTGTAGATAATACAGTTAGACCCACAAATTGAAAACCTGAGAAATGGCTTTTCGATCTAAAGTCCTCACCTTTTGTAATGATGCCGTGGGCATTTGTGACTGCCTTTGTGACCAGCGCAGCCCATGATCAGCTTGCACATCCATGCAGTCTGACCATAGTCTGCACTGTTTCCTTTTATTCAGTCAAGAATCCCCATAAACAACTAATGGTGCAGTCCAAAATGAACAAAGTACAAGTCCAATTCAGAAATTTGGCATGGTAAGAGTGGAATTTTGTATAATCATTAGATCTGCGTACATAACAATTAACACAGACTTGTTTCAAGGTCAAAAAGAGTTCATACATACAACTAACAGTTACAACTGAGTTTAACTAAATGCAGAAGTCAAATAGACACATGGTCCACTTTCCTCATAACTTCTTAACGACTGAAATAAATGTCCCAAAGTTTATTATGCGGATTAAACAGCAAGGGTATCAAGTTGATCAACCAATATGTAATACTTGTAACATATCATTATTTCGCAATCTACATCTCAGATCATAATATGCTCAGAAAATTATAAGTAGCATTGGGTTGCCGTAGCTAAAAATTCTGTTCACTACTGTGTCGACTCCACTTAGATGTACACATTTTTTCCATGAGGAAAGCGAGAAAAGTCGTATCAGACTGAAAACATGAACGTTCCACCAAGTCGATTTCAGTCATGAACATTCGGATTCAGAGCTACAAATAAAGATGATGAATATGAAATGATATCAAACTTTAAGTCAAGACGGACACTATACAATAAGATAATGCATGTGACTCCCATTTAAGTCCCCAGTCTTCATACTGTGACGTTGGGATATAACAAGTATATTACAGGTACACATATATAGGAGAATGAGCAGCAAACAGTTTTAACCCTGCTCCCATCTTCAAAGTTTGTTTGCTGACTGATTTGGTTTAAATCAGTTGAAAAAGTCGTTTTTCAATGAATAGCTCAACATTGATAATGGAATGACCTGACATTGTATATGAGTGTCCGGATGTCTATTTATAGAACAAATAAATATTTGACTGGATGTAAAAATTTCACATTCATTTACTCAACATGTCTTTGGGGGCTGCCAGTCTATAATTGACAAGCACGAGAGTATCATCTGTCCTCCATCAATGTAAGGCGACCCAATTCTAAACACCTACCTTGCAATTACACCATAATTTCTATCCGCAACTATTTGCAGACGACTCATAGCCCCATTATACCGAGCACAATGTCTGACATTCCCGTACAAAAGACCTAAGGTATCCTCGAGCTTGAAATCCTTAATCATTTATCAAAAATTATAATATCTAGACAAAAATACCCCAGATAACAAAGGACTACTTTCTTCCGTGACAAAGGCGTCATAACAATTACAACCTTCTCCTTCATATACCACAATATTCATGCCGCCATTTTTTTTCTTATTTCAAAACTATGAAAACATGTCAGGGTCTGATTTATAGAGACGACTTACAGAATGAAAAAGAAATTTTGTATCAGTATCATTTCGCTCACATTTACCTCAGGAATGGTACGAAAACACATATTTTTTTTTATTTAAATGAAAAATCATATTCATAATAATTCTACCCATTTGTACCTAAAGAACCTGTAAAACCTCTCCCAAACAAAACAATACATGCTTTATTTCAACCCATTCCTCTCAAGGCTTTACGTGAAGTCAGAAAAAGCATTACAGTACATTAAGATAAAAATCTGCTCATTTTGTTTGTAAAGTTTCGAGAGGGGGAAATTGCCTAAACACGGACTGTAAGCTGTGATATATTGAGAGATAATACATGATATATGGGAACAATAATTCACACTTGGGGTTCAGAGCAGGTGAAGCTTGCAAGATCAAATGATGAGTCAAGCCCAATGTGTTTGAGTAATTGAATCAATTTTTACCTGTTCTACTGCCAAAGGTAGGCTTTATTATAATACACAAAATGAACATCAAATCAAGTAATTGTTATATATTTATTTTGTATCACCTCTAATGATTGAAGTAATTTTTTCTTTGATT
The DNA here is from genome assembly GCA_021229015.1 of Solen grandis. Classification (NCBI taxonomy): domain Eukaryota; kingdom Metazoa; phylum Mollusca; class Bivalvia; order Adapedonta; family Solenidae; genus Solen; species Solen grandis. Next base: position 1,751,544 of record CM037780.1, on the reverse strand, counting down.
TTAATATTCTCCTTTGTTTAATAATGATATATATAACAGGGATAAGAGAAACTACACAAAATTATATACAAAATCTAGAAAAGTCTACACTAATTCAAATGTCAATGAATTTAGAAGATGAATGTGTGTAAAATTTGTTAACAAAGGGTCTCTTTTATTTATGGCAATGACCTGTATATATATTTCCAGACTTCATTATACTACACTTCAAATAGTTTACCCTCCTCCCATATCAAAGTTTCTATTGCCCTGTTCCCTGTCAGTATCCTATTTAAATTTCACTTAGCAGCCCATTTGGGTAATTAAAGTATCATTTTAGTACAGGCGACTCCTTTTTGGTCATTGATCGTCCATGTGGCTTCATTATTTACCCAGTTCAAAAGATCACCCACCACATGCTCCTTTATCATCAGCGGTATACATTTCATATCAAAATTTGCTCATCAATTTTCTACATTTTGGGGTATAAAAAAAATTCCACTGATAACTGATAATGCACAGGCATTTCAATAATGGATTCCCTTTGCTGGAAAAGAAGTGAGAAGTTGCTGACCATATGGACATAAGGTTTATCACAATGCAGTCCCCCATGCATAAATTATGCAGATTTTTTTATATCCTTTTGACCCATTCATCCAATAAATCTCTCAGAAATCCTTATCGTTAAGCCATACCATGAGTGTCCCCCTTTACTTTCACACCTTCCCACCTGAAGAGTTCATACGAAAACATGGTGAATATTTATTTGCACCCATGCTGGAGTTCAAGACACTTAAAGCAGTAATGATACAGGACAAAATCAAACAAAGGCCTACGTATATATAGACATCACATGGAAAACCGCAAAGTTTCCAAATATCCTCACTAATGTAATAAATGCATCATTAAATCATATGTTATCAACAAGTCAACTGACAACAAAAGGAGAAAGTCAACTAAAAGCTGACAAATATTACAGTTCGAATATTTTTCAATTTTATGGTGACAGGAAACCAGTTAATACCATGATAAACAAATTGCAGAGGTGCGACACAGCGTCATTAAATTACTCAAATGTCAATTGCTTTCAAAAGTATGTTCTATAATGTTTCACAGAAGTCTTTTTTTCTGTATGAAACATTTTATGAAACCAGTTATGCACCACTTTATTAGAATTTTTTTAATGGTAAAATTATTAAACAATTTTGAAAAATTGCCCTTTTAATATACTGATAGTATTTTTAGACAATTAAACCACAATTGTCACATTAAAAAATCTGCTGTTTCTAAGGGAACATCTTTTTCTCTAATATCTACTGCATGGGAAGTTGATTTACTTTTTATTATTTCAACAAGGTCAAAACTGAGCTTGCTACATAGGGTAACACTGGAATGTTTTCTCTTCCACAAAAAACTTAAGGTATTAAAGCTACAGACATTGTCAATTTAGATATTGACATGCATATCAGTGTTGACCCCAAAAACATCCCACTGGTAGTCTTGATATGGTAGATTTCACGAGCAGAACAAACAATCTTTGGAATACATAGATGTCACGTTAGATTCTCCCAACTTGGGAGAAAACATGGTGGGATTTATCTTATCTAGGTGTACGAGTATGGTGGCATTCCAATACTTCCACAGGTGAAAATCTCTGCTTGATTAATAGCTCAACATGCTTCCAGATAATCTCCAAACGGCCAGACTGAAAATACTGGAGTAATACCTGATAAAAGGTCAGATATCCCACACATAGACAAAGCAAAAATCAGATGTTCTTAGAAGTATCTAGTATAAACTTAAGGAAAACTATCTGAAGCAGTTAAACATGTACAAGAATAACTCAAACTTCAACAGAACATGCTCTATGGTTTAACTTTCTTTAGTTGTTATTGTTCATCTTAAACTGAAAGTGTTTAAATTTTTATTGGCCATTGTTTCAGTCTTATGAGAACTACCTTAAGACCAGATCTAATCACAGTAATATGCTTGTGAGAAACTTGTCTAGTGAGTTAGTGACTAATGACAAATAAACTTTCCCCATCTGTGAGCAAAACCTTCAGAGTAACTTATCAATTTTATTAAGACTACAAAGTAAGTAGTACAGGCCAGTCTTTGAGCAACTGGCTTTGAAACAAGTTCTGCCCAGTTGGAGTTAAGATCTGTAAGCAACTTGCAAAGTCTGCGAGAAAGTTGTTGGAACAATTTGCCATGAGCAGTTTTTTAAAGCTGTGAGCCACTTGCTGAAACTTGTCTCAGAAACGTGATGCATTATTTGAGAGCCACAGCCCTCAGCCCACCAGTGAGCATCTGTGAGCAAATTGCCCAGCTCATCCAGACAGAACACACTTTGCATTCCAGCAAAGCAGACTTTACATTCCCACACGGCCAATGTTTACCTGACATTCAATCAACCTTGTGATTGGATAACCAGAGGAGGGGAGGGGTCAAGTCACTCCTACATGCATGGTTGACAGCTACAATAACAAAATTGTCCACGACAAACCAGCCCAAGAAATGTTCTCAGCAACACTGGACATACAAGAAGTCTTTTTTTTTTTATTTCCCCTACTATCATTTACTGATTCAACTTAGAAACCAGGTCAAGAAAAACGCAAAAAAATAAATAAAATAATAATAAAATATAATTTTTATAATGTATGAACTTACTCAGTACATGTATTCCTTATTTAAACAGGAAAGAAAAGGCCATGCTATAAGGAAAATATATAAAATCCATATCAATTAAAAAAATCATTTAATCATTTTGTACCATTAGCTTGAGGTTTAACACCACATGAACTGTAAAAGTCTCCATGGGAACAATACAACTGCAGGCGCTGACCCTCAACCTCATGAATGTTCATGTACAAATTTATGTCTTGATGAATATCAATTTACTTAACTTAAAATGGTATTTGAAATCATTAATATTTCTTTGCCACCAAACTATGTAGAACTGATTGTATGAGCAAACACAGCAAACCCTGATCAGATGATCAGACCATGCCTATAGGAGCTCAGACAGCTCCTATAGGAACCGTCTGATCTGGGTCTGCTCTGTTTGCCAATGCCAATTAGTCTATATGTGAAGTTCCTGCACTCTGATTTTAGATATTTCTTCTAAATTATATCTAATGTAAATAGCATATGACCTCCACTAAATGAGCTCAGATAAACCATTATTAACCAGTTCTGGACTGGCAGTTTCCTGCAAACTATACTATCACATCATTCATTTCTCACTTTCAACCAATATACAGCAAATTAATGAAGTCGAAAATTGGACACTACAGACACCTGTTCAGGAAAATCCAAGTACCGCTAGAGAGACAGAATTTGGCAACTCCCTCCCTACTCCTTCCATTATTTTCACTGTTAAGCTTGTTAAATAGTAATGTAACATAGGTTTGACCTATTATTTTCATGATATGTGTTCCATTCTAGAGATAGGGCATGGGTACACACTTTTCCAGTTAGAAAAACTAATTAAAACCCCAGCTGTGTAACTCGTAATTTATTAGAAAACCCTTATCAGACTATTTATAAACTTTCGCTGCGTTTAGTTTTGGGTCAATTGAAAATTAGCACATGTGTGTGAGAAGGAAAAAAAATGTATAGATAAAAACTGTGGGATAAAAGATGAATGGACTGGTCTGGTTGGAAAAGATTCAAGGATTGAATAAAAATCATCATTAACGATACAGAGAAGATCTTTATCTGATAATTAACAAGAACTTATCAGTTTAATTGTCATGTGTTAATGAACAGGAAGTAAACGTAACATATTCAATATCAGTGACTAAATATTTCCTAATCCCTATCATTATTCAGATCTCTCTGTACTTTTTGAAGAAAAAATGTTTGAAATAAAATAATCCTTAATATCAAGCAAGTAAGTCTAGGCCAAAACAGAATAAGTGAAGTTTTCATTTTTTATTAAGTCGAAACAGAACTGGTTTGCTTACATTGTTAACCACAATTTGATTTATGCAAAAAAAAAAAAAAAAAAAAAAAAAGAAAATTAAACACACCACACACTGATAGAAAATATAGAAAAAAAAATAAAAATTAAAAAATGCCCCAGGTAAATCTGCTAGACTTGAAAATTATGAGGGTAGCTGAAAACAAAGCTATCCCAGCAGGAAATTTCACACCCACTTTGTCGGCAGATTTGATTTATAAAACAGCCATGGATTGATGATGTGGGTGAGAAGCCCCCCCACAAGCAAGAGGTCAGAACCAGCATCTCCTAGTGAGATAGACACGTTCCGGACTTTTGTCTCGGTTGTCTCAGTTGTTTATATGGTTTCAGTTTCTTTTAAGCTGGCTACTGATAATATATCGATCATATTGGGACCCTGTCTACATGAAGTGGGCATAATTTAACTGCCTTGTTAGGATAATACATAAGATAATACATGCTGGAAATACAAGTAGTAGCATGGTACCACACAGAGTTACATACACCTGACATCAGACAGTATACCCTTATGTGCAGATCACCAATTAAGTCTAAACTCACATTTGAACATCGGTTGGGAAATAAGCAAGCATTATAACATTAATCTGGACCACGGTTAGGACCAGTGCCTTGCGCCTGGGAAGGTCTTGTCCCTTTCCCCTTAAAGAAGCTGGCATAATCAAACATAATCTTACCTCTAGTATCATAATATCAATTAACACAACCACTGGATATTAACATACCCATAGATTTAGTACAGGGCCATATTGTTGCCTATGTATGTACATATATATATAAGCAACTTCTTTTTTAATGACTTTCTTTTGTTGTAGCCAGGATTCAACCATAGCTTCCTACTCCACAAGATGACACTCTAACCACTGTAGCAAAGTTGCTAATTAGTAGAAAATGAAAAAACCAAGTTTTATGCTTGAAGATGAAGCTGTTTCCATGACAACCCTGATCATCCTTAAAGCATGTTAGTCCATGCTGCATTTTATTTAGCCTTCACAGACGATTTAAAGATGATCCATATTTCTTTTCACTTATTGCTCAACCACCTGATTAGAATGTCACAAAATGTTCAACTTGTAAAAGTAAAAGGTAAAGTGTTTGTTTATTATAGGGTCACCTCTATTGAAAAATCCAGCCAAAAAGACCTTATGAGACACCTCTTTACTTTCACAATTACCTCCTCAGAGTTCCCTTCTATATGCCAGGCACCAGGCAGGAAGACACCCGGTAACCATTATTTAACTAGCTGGCGGTTCACAAACCAGCAATATCAGAACAGTCCTCTGCCTGGGATCTAACCTTCGACCTCCCGCTCCCGAACTGGATGCCTTAACCACTAGGCAGTGAGTTACTTTTAATAACATTAAAATACATTAGTAGAAACATTAAACTGCCATCTGACTAAGTATAAAGTGACTTTATCAAAAACCATTTATTGAAATAACTTTAATGCAAGTATTTTATTGATGCTGATATTTATCAATAATTTCTTGTTGGGGGTTATGGATCAATATTTGACTTTTATCTTTCATACATGTAAAGAGTGCATATTTCAAAATGGCCATTTTATTAGCGCCTTTATCCATTTTCACTTTGAAGGAAATTTAAAGGACATAAATGTAGATAGAATCTCAGTGAGTAAACGAAAGTCAATGACAGACCAAAGATTGAACCCATTCAACCTATAAAGCTGTTCTGGCAAAAGTACTTTTCACATTAAACCAAACTCAGCCTGTTAAAACATTAATTTTCTTTGGTCAAGGAAAAGAAAACTTACAAATGGAAAAAAAATAATCCAACTAATTCCCTTGATGAGCCTTAAATAGGCTTCTCAAAGTAAAAAATAAATGACCCATAAAAATACAATTTTCTCTAAAACATCATTTCTGTATATACCCCTACGCTATCACATTACTCTGTACTTTTTGATCCTTCCCCAATAGCATAAAACCGCTATTCAGTTAAAGTAAATAGACTTCTTTTCATTTTTTCCTCATCTAGATGATATGCTTAGAGCTGCACTGAAGGTCTGTGTTTCCGAAATAATTACCGCCGGCCGGTTGAATTCACATTCAAATCTATATGGGGGTACCCGAATTCTATGCGGAGTGTTTACACAAACTCAATACGTTTTCCATAGCCCATAAATTTCATAATAAAGACTATTTTTACATCCTTTGTGTAGCTTCATCTCCCCTTTGCTAGGAAAAGCTAGATTTCACCACTCGAATGATAGTACAAGATAAATATGAAATTTATTCCCAATGAATCCTATTTTTCTATGACAATGACCAGATTTTCATCAATTGAAAAAAATCTTTTTCACAAAGAAGTGTTGCAACAAGAAACCAAAGTCCTGCAGTTCTTAGGGTAAAACACTTCAAATCTTCCAAGCTGCGTATCAAATTCAATTCAATAAATTTAACATAACTTACTTTAATTCAAATACCTCCAGAAAACCACCTTAAAAATAGTAATAAACCAGTTTATCTCTTTACCTCATGAATATTCATGTTCAATGAAAATTGACAAAACTTAAAATGGTATGTGAGACTGAAGATTTTTCTTTGCAGTGTTGAATGTATGAGCAAACAGATGAAACCCTGACCAGACAGCTCCTGGAAAGGGTCTGCTCTGTTTGACAATTAGTAAAAATGTGTCTGTAATTGAGGTAAAGGGTTAAAACTAACTAACCTGTAACAGTTATCAAACTTGAATTAAGATTGAATACTGAAAATATCTTTTAAAGCTGTATTATGAAGATGAATTTCAAAAAAAAAAAATATGCGCAAGACACTAATTCTATCCTTCAAACACTGTTTTCTGAAATCCAAAAATTAATCTTTACATAGTTAACAATTTAAAATATTTTATTCTCTACTTAAATTAACTACTTGCCCTGTAATTGATGACACAAGCTGATAAATTTTAAAACTACTCATTTTTCCAATTTCTCTTTGCCTTTAATTCGTATCAAAACAGATTACCGATAAAAATGCAGAAATATTCAATGGCTGCTGATTCATGGACATCATCATCATGCAGAAGCTTGCTAGGGATATAATCAAGCATCTATCTGATCCAGATTTACAAACAATTAAAGCCTCTCATTATAAAGTTCATGGCAGGGCACTTAAACAATCAGATCCCCAAACCTCTGATCCAGATATAAACTACTGGCTCCAATCAGTTGAGGAAAACCTCATAAATATTCATAAATATGCAAATGAAGGTCATCTAAGCAAACTCAGCATTAGAGAAAACTATACAATCTAAATTGACAGTATGGTTCAAACATTCACCTTTTTGGGCCTCAAGGGCATTTTGGTGGTTCATTTATATTAGGGCTGATCAAATGGAGCTGTCAATCCACATCCACCATCAATATCACCAATTAGAGAAACATCCATCTCGCCAGCTTTGTGAACCTTGTCCTAATTAACATGTCCGAATCCATCTATCTCCGCTACTTCGATGACAGTAATGAAGAGTCAACTTCATGTCACACATACACAAGTTCTTCATTAACATCTATCTGTGTCAGTGACATACAGCTCATTACAGACAGGATGAGTCCTGTAACTCAATTTTCATACTTTAAACATAATATTTTGATTTTAATGAGAGTTTTCAAATTCGAGTCATATCTATTGTAATAACTGTAGTTATCTTATTATCTTTACTTTGAAAAAAATACAGAGCAATCCAATTTTTCAAACAGACTTGCAGTGTTTGTTAAAAAAATCCAATAAAAAACATTATTGAAAAATGTTACAAATTAAAGGGTTGTAAAAAAGAGGGCAGATAACTCATGGGTGTTGCCCTAAAAATTATTGCTGGTAATTTGAGGTCAAGAGCAGAATAAAACCATTGTCTAAATGTCTCTCATGATAGAAGATGACCAATTGTTGAAGATCCGATGTCAAATGAAAATAAATATATAACTACCAAACTATTCTATTCACACTGAGATCATAATTTCTGCCTTACCCTTTAATCTTCATTGAAAGGTGTGGCATTATTTGGTAGTGGTTTCCATTTGGAATATTCAAGGTAAAAATACTCGATAAAAGATTGTTTTTCTTTGTTCCATATACACCCATGTAAGCATAATTGTATATATATTTTTCTGAATAGATTTTTTATTTAAATTAATAACTTTTGACATATTTTTCTTTCTTTGAATGGGGTGGGGGGCCTTTTGATTCAGAAAACTACTACAAAATAATGTAGACATAAGAAATCAGAGCCCAAAAAAATAAATGTTTATACGGTGCACAATCAAACAATAATTTCATGAAACTGTAATCATTTAGGAGACAGTGTCTAATCAGAAAGACAGGAAGAAAAGAACATATATCTGATTTTCAATTTCTCAATTTCATATCATTATACCAGCTGAATACCATCTGCACGTTTTCGTGTTTGTCAAACCCCACAAATAATGTTTGTTCAAACAGATTGTAAAATATAAATTCTTGCTTACAACTCCTCAAAGAAATTGTCAATATATACCTCATCTGTTCAATTTCTAAACGGAACGGGACATTTTTATGTTCTATTATATTTTCCGATGATATTAAGGTCCTATTTCAATTCGCAATGAATACATCCGGCCTCAACGTTTTTGATATATGAACATTTATACCGCAATACCATATGTAATCTAATGACAGGGTACAAACCAATTGCTACAAAATACTTTGTCAAATCTCTGATCATATTCTGAGCTCTCGGAAGAAACCAACTATAAAACATATCCAGCTGTATCTCACATTCCGGGTATCCGATGACAATTAAAAATGTAACATATAAATAATAACAACACAAAGGCTTGGTTATGAATCTGAGTAGCAACAAATTAACTCTTCTTTTAAAGATCCCTTTCAACAGACTGTTCTTCATTATTTATTGCTGACAACTTTAAGAAACCTACAATACCAAGTGTTGTGGAACTTTATCCATGACTAATTATTCAAGCCCATGAAATGCTTTGACTCATTAAATCGGAACTCAAACTGTTATCATATCTTTAGCATTAAAGTAAAAAATGCCAAGACAGAATGTCTTCCAAGTTTTTATTTTGATAATGATGATGGTGATGATGATGATATGATGAAGACAACAATGATGTTGATGATGCTGCTGCTGCTGATGATGATGATGATACTTACAATAGCAAGAATATATCTGATGACATGCAAGATGACTCAATATAAACAATGACTTTAACAGCAAAAATAAAATCCATCATCCAACAAGACTTGAACAGAAAATATTTATACTTAAGCATGCGTCTCCTGTCTGACGTGACAGGATTGCAGCTTGACAAGTAGGGGAGGTCTGACCAATTAAGCATAAGACTTGTATGAATAACTTAACTATAATGTCAGCCTCGATGACTCTCTGCTGTTCATTCAAGAATAAACACAATAAAACTCTGCAAAAATTCTATCCCAACCTGCACATTATGTATTCATTAGACTTTAAGGGTGGGTCGCTCTGAGCTGATAACAAAATCTTTCACAGCAAAATTACAGATCAAGTGTCTCCTCCTTCCTTATTTCTGGTTTGTTGTTGTTGTTTTTAATATTTTCGTTTTCCCACACTCTGTATGTCTGTTGTCTGTCTGCCCCTCTCTTATTTTTTTGTCCAAACATACTAAAAGCAACAGAGGTAGATTTATAATTGTTCAAGACTTTCTTGCATTAAATCTTTTTTTTTTAAATGTAATGATTTATATACAAAATCATCAATTCATGTCCAAAACTTACATAATTATATACATAAGAAAAAAAGTTTCTTTAAATAATTCAAACATGATATTAATATACCTTTAACTGAATGATGACATTTAACTGAAACTACCAAATCTATTAACTATACGTGACCAATGCTCGAACCTACCAACAAATCAATCATGCAAACACACATAAACATGCACTTCATGTCGACTGACTCACTCATCATCGGTCTAATCAAGTCAGGCAACCTTTCATTTATATAACTGGATCAATCAAAACTCAGCGAACATCTTGAAAGATCTGTGGAATATATCGGACCAGACTCCGATCTCAACCATTTGTGACAATCAACTTATGATCAAGACTTCCAGAGAGACTCTTACAACGATAAAGTTCAATAAGATAGGCCACAAATTTTCTTTTATGTGCACTAATTTGATAAAACGGCAAGAATAACCTACCCTTGATAACCAAGTATGACCATATCTAGACTTCCTATTGATTTGAGACCACCAGAATCAACAAAATGGCACATCACCAGTGGTCAGTAACTGTTCGTTGTTGATCTAATGAGCGGTACAAGACACAGAACAATGCCAAAACGACCCACTCCATGTGCCAAAATGATTAATTTTCCTGCAAACCAATCATCCGAAAGTCTTAACCAATTTCTACAAAACAAAAACCAGATATTTTATCAGCACGATTGACAGGCTTGTCAATAAAAACAGCGACTTTTCATGGCTCGTTGGGAGTTCTTGAACTGGAGTCATCCGATGGGAAATGATCCTCTCTAATTGGCTTGGGAGACAGCTTAATTAACATTCAATACGGAGACCAATGGCTCTGATAAAGGAGCTACCCACGTGCCCTTAGTTAAAATATTACACCAGCATCTTAAATTAAAACCAGTCAAGTACATAGAAACCTCCAACAATGGATTGTTCAAATTCAAGATTTCTTCCCTTTCTGGCTTATAGTTGGTGGTGATTATTTTGTGGGTGTATTTATCACCCATTGTGAAGGAAAAAGTGTGAGAGACAAGTGTGAAGGAAAAAGTGTGAGAGACAAGTGTGAAGGAAAAATGTGAAGGAAAAAGTGTGACAGACAGACAGACAGACGGACAGACAGACAGACAATGGAAAAGTGATCCCTATGTGTCACCTCTGCTTAAAGCTGGTGACACAAAAAAAATCAGATGATGTCCATTATGTGTATAATTAAATGAGTAGTAATACATAAGCTTTGCATTTACATCCAAGATCATTATCTTTAATATTAGAGTACAATCAGGATAATTGAGTCTGACGTGACACACAGCACACAAATCCCTAAATAATCAGGTATATTTTAAGTACATGTATCTTTAATACAGGTTAAACAAATCACATTGCTTTCAAGAGACCAAAAAAAATCCTGATTTTTTTTTATCGATAATTACAACTGATAGCCCTATCAATGAAGAAAAGTGTACTCAATTAAAAGTTACCCTACCAGACATGATAAGTGACTCATGTTAACCGCTCTAATGGTACCAAAAACATGGTCCTGGAGAAAATGAGTAGTTAAACCTTACCAAATTTTAATTAAGAAATCATATTTCAGACCACTGAACACGAACAGGTATAAAACATGATCTAATACAGGTTACTCGCAGGCTGATCTGTTTTTTTTTATCTTTTCATGATAGCCCTATCATGAAGGAAAGGGTTAAGACCATATTATTTCCCATTATAAGATCAAACACTTCTAAGCCGTAAACACTTCATGAATAATAAATTCGCATATAAAAGCCTGTGTGTTTACCGACTTTTTTTCCAAAACAGTGAAAGCTGTTCAAACCATTCCAACCAATATTTCATGACCACTTGGATTTAGTCACACTCCAGTGCATTCATTATATTTTAGACCTCATCTTTATCAGAGAGAAATCTCTCATAAATCCAGAGAGAAATATCTCATAAATCCGTCCAGCAGTGTACATTATCGCCAGTCTAGTTTAATATCAGTGTAGGACACAGAACCTCCAAACAAGGAATACTTTTCGCTGGAATCAGATAAGTCCATCTGACAGAAAGCTGCTGCGAAGTATGGACAGTAACGTCCTTCGATAATCCCTGATGAAAAAAAAAAAAAAAAGCGTAACGTCGGAAGCACTAGGACATGAAAGAGAATATAAAAACGAGGTTGTTTGGTAACACAATGCCAAGTATACAGGAAACCAGAATCTCTACAGTTAATCCTGTAATGACCTGAGAATTCCAATGGGACGGTGGATCTGGGTTGGGTTTCCAACACTGATATGGCTATTTTGGTTGGTACTTCAGACTTCAAAGGTCAAAACTATCAACAATAGATTGAGATCATTGTGTGTATTATATGAAGCTAAGTTTTGCATTTCATTCCTTTTTTTTTTAACTTTGAATATGAAAATAATATCCTAAAGATAATAAATAATATTATTGTTATCAAAGAAATAAAAACTTTTTAATCAAACATAGGCGAAAATCTTATTTCTATATGTGATATATTCAAAAAAATTTAAAACATAGAAAATTGGACACAATTATCATACTTCCTTTTTTTCCAATTATGATAAAGAACATAAAGGTTTGTTATAAAATAATAATATATCTAATATTCAAAAGCATGAACAAAATTAAATCTTAGCATTTGAGAAATAACGTGCAAGCTTTTCTCTTTTTTCCCCCCCCAAATTTTCTAATCTTTGTGGCATTGTCTTTCATTTTAAGCACACCAAAAAGCTACCTGGATTATTAAGTGCCGTGGCTTCCATAACAAATATTTGCGACACAAATGATACCTAATTACCCATAAGCGTTATCACCACGGAAATTAATCAAAATGGCCATAACAGAACGTATCACCATTGCTTAGTGCCACTCAAGAAAGAGGTTAGTGAACCAACGTGGGAAGGAATTCCAGCTTCTTCATGAATCCTTCATCACAAGACTATCATGCCATGACTGATTATAAACAGAGAATAGACATGTCCTTCAGCTATCTCAAATGGCCTGTACCACCCAGCCAGAATGGGCATGTCAGCCCTACAATAATGGATCCCAACAGGGTCTTCAGCAAGTCTGAAGCCAACATGGAACCACACCACATGCAAGACTGTATATATTTGCAGTGTAATTAAGAACCGACAGTCTAAACATTACTCAAAACCATGAAGCATGGTCAATTACAGTTAAAACCTTCTTATCTTTGATCCTGTTTTGTCAGTAAAATCCAGCAGATTGGGCATATCAGCAGCTATCTGATCCAAGGAGCTATGAAGCATGGTCAATTAGGCCCAGAAATGACCCCTGACCCCTAGGTCCATTACTCTAGTAATGAAATAGTCCCTCACAGCATCTGACCAATCGTAAACTTTGTGTTAATGGTCACTAGGGAAACCAGAGCTGTGAATGTCAACACTTTCATACTGTGCTGAGCTTCAGAGGGTGGTAAATGTCCACTATGGACTTGATAGAGCTGTCCCATTTACATCTGAATCTTCTCTGTTTAGCTCATTTTCACACGTAATAAATCTTTGTGGAGAATATTAACAGAATGCCAGATTGGAGAAAAAAAAAATCTGTCGAGATCTATTAGAGAAGGAAGAGGAATACAAAAAAATAATGAGAAATTATACACGAAGGGTATTTCATTGATTTTTTTTTTTTTTTTTTTTTTTGGGGGGGGTCCCCCAAATTGTTATTATATCCCACAGTGTGAGTATGTGTATCCAATACATGCATCTGCACATCACTGTATAAAAATGTTTGTGTATGTGTATCCAATACATGCATCTGCACATCACTGTATAAAAATGTTTGTGTATGTGGTATCAAACTACAACATCATGTATAAAAATGTTTGGTGTATGGTCCAAACAACATCACGTATAAATTTTGTTATGTTTGTGTGTTAAATAATGATTTTTCAAACATTCAGCAAAAAAGAATTTCAAGGGAGATCTACAATAAAATACTATCATTGGGTAAAAACTCATTATATATACTTATCCTGGTCTAACTGTTCAAAAGCTGCACGAAACACAAATTCCCATAATAACCGATATGTAAGCTAATCAGAAAAAAATATATAATTATATATATATAAAATGACTTAAAACATTGTAAAATATCATTTGTGTATGCATTCAGACCAGGTTCCATATTCTCAAAATACAAACGGTACTTAAGTTTTGAGAATTATGAATTTCCAAGCTTAAACTTATATATGACTATTAGAGTCAATACACATTTGAGTACAAAATTTGAATTTAACCCTTTCCCTCATAGAGGACACCATGAAAGACTATGCAACTGCATAAAAACAGATCACTGCAGTAATTCGCAGGCTGATCAGGTTTTATCGCTTTCCTGTCCTCAGTGTCTGAATGAGGATTATGTAATTAAATTTGGTAAGGTTTAACTGTGTTTTTCTGCAGATCAGGCTTTATGTGGTACCTACTGAGGGCGTCAAAATGAGTCTATATGAGGGAAAGGGTTAAATTTGAGGTCATACTGGCCCATTGCACTGTTCAGACCAGTAAAGTTGCAAAACTGAAAAAAAATTTTTTATCTGATGACTTTATCTAAATGTTGTATCAACACAAAGATACTTTTTTCAATCATGGTTAAGGTAGGCTTACAACATCATATTTTGGTCAAGAATATCTAAAGGTGTATTTTAACTCTAAGGAAATAATGAGTTTTAAATTTTTCTTTAAGAATTTGAAAATGTTACAGCAAAAGTTTATGGTACCCTCTTCAACAAATGTATTATCATAATTGTATCTGTAGGCAACTAAACAATTTCATCTGTGGCTCACTTTAACTGAACAGGTAAATTCAACATCTGCTCTTTGTTTTACCTGAAGATCAAAGTGACCTATTCATCAACTGGGTTTTAAAGCCATGCAGTAAATTACCCTCAATTAACTTTTATTTATTTGTCTAACATCTGAAATAAATTCTCCCAACTTGAATAGATTCTCCCCGACTTATCTCTCTGTCAACTATATTCAGAAAACATCTAAATCTGTGAAACAATTTCGAACAATTTAGCTGAATCATTCATAAGCTGATCTAAGCCTTTTATCAACACAAAACATTGTGATTTAAAGAATATATGCTTAAACAAAACAAACAAAAAATTTACTCCACTTATTATACTGTGCATTCCCATCTACAAATATATTTTACAGAATGTTCATATAATCCCTGTGTTTTAATTTAGAGCCCCCACTTTGTACTTCAAATACCGCCACTTGCAGCAGACGACATTTTGTAACCAAACTGCATTAACATTTTAACACTAGACTTATAATTCACTTTATTGTCACAGCTCACCCAACAAATTACATCCTTTACGAGCCCAACAAGCAAATACCTTAAAAATAAATAAAAAAAAAAATTTTTTTTGATTATCTACTAAGACTGAAAACATGAAATTTTCAAGCCTGACTTTGCAAATTTTAGGATTTGTAAAACCATAATCATCATGTGCCGCATAAAAATATTTGCGCTAAATTAAGACTTGAGTATGATTCATTTTGATCTTCATGGAAGATTATTGTCCGACATCATCTTGGATTTCACCAATGTTGCTGGTGGCATTATACGTGTCCACAGTTTGATTGACTGGTTACCCGTCCTTATAAATATACATAAAGAAACGCAAGCAGACGGCAATATAATGTATCCAACTCGGTCTAAATACAGAGCTATGTCAAGTCCGCCTTTGGAGGTATTTCAGCCCTTTACATGAGCTTCTGTTTGTTTAGTATCAATTTTCTATGGCTTTTGTGCTGCAACAAATCTGTAGACTCATTCAACCATGCAAGTAGTCACCCATATGTTTGCCAAAAAAAAAAAAAAAGCGTAACCAAATGAGTGCAATAGGTTAGCTGAGATCATGTAATAAAATATTGTATTTTTTCTCACACGGTCAATAACTTTTGTAACACTATAATCCACTTCTTCAGTATCACTCTAGTTAGTATACAAGTCAAGGAACACTATCGCCAGTATTCTGGAAGGATTCAAAACCGCTGTTTTAACACCTATTCAGTTTTTATGCCCATATCCCTGGCAGGGATCCCATTACAATACTTATATAGGCTGGTAATACAAAAAGTTATAAATGTCATGATGATGGATTTATTAATCTCCCATAATGCATTGTGATGAGTCTCACTGGCCATTGATGCCGTATACAATACACGAAATGGTACTGAACAGCACCAAATGATATTGGGGTATTAGTCCCGCATGTTATGTAACAACAAATTCTCCAAATACCCATAAATCACTGCTTTGTTTCCTTTGACACATCAATGGGACAGATAAAACTTGTGGGGCGAAATAAAATATCGTTAGACAATATAAAATATCGTTTGGAGGAAACTTTCGAAGATAACCTTTTGTAAACAAGTTTCACTCCAATTTACATATTCGGCTTATTTCAATCAACTGCAATGTAAAGCAATGCAAAAAAATCTGGCATTATTTTCACCCCCTCAGGAAATGCCAATTTCATTCAAGGTCAATGGATAAAGCATGAATATATGCATTTAACGAGAAACAGTCAGTGAAAGGAACTCTGGGCGAACATTCTTGAATTATCAAGCTCTCTATTTTACTGAATGAAAAACAGGTACAAAAAATTAGGAACACATTAATATTCTGAAAATATGTAACAAAAAATATACAATACATAAAACAATTCAAATAAGAATATCTTATTAATGACCTATATTTTATATGCACGCTTGATTTTTCCAATTACAGAATTATTATAAAATGTTCTGATGGCAGTATAAAACATTTTTAGCATATAACCAGACATTAAGATACTGAAAATTAATGGTTTCATGCATTACATTTAATTACATCTATTTACCAACCCTAATACAATGCTGTGGGCACTTGTGACTGCTTTTGTGACTAGTGCAGTCTGATCATGGTCTGCACCATTCACTACTCAGTAAATGAATTTTCAGCAAGCAACCCAATAAACAACAAATGGTATATGCCTAATTAAATTCTTTAATTAACAACCACTTCTGTTAATTACCCAGAATTCCATGAAGTATTATTCACAAAAACAATACCAGACAATTTAAGGTATCATTTCTTACATATTCACAAGTAGAATACCACTCAACTCTTACAAGAATTTACCTTCCAGTGTCTAAAAATCTACACATAAAACAAAACATATTCCCACATTGTTTACACATCTGTTTTTCAGCATTCATGCGTTTGCTCCTCAAGGGGCACACATTTTTCATAATTTTGACGCTTGACCTATTAGGCTGTGCCTCATTATATTTTCAACATTTGCCTGTAGACTATGCAAAAAAATTAATACTAGACTGTGCCTCATTATATTTTCTCAACATTTGCCTATAAACTGTGCAAAAAATTATATTATCTCTCAATCATACTGGTACAGATGAAAACCCTCATTGCATTACACAATAAACTAAACTGCGGCTTACAATTTAATAGCCTACTTATATAAAGTGTAAACCTATTCTTCATCGTAATAGTTGTATTTTTTCATGTCTTCTCTTTTAATTGAAAACAAACAATTTTCTACACATGTAAACGTATTAGTATCCATATTGTTACAGTTATTTGTTAACAAAAGCCTAAGATCGATATTCAAATGTGGTTTTTCAACACCATTTTTTTTTCTTAAACCTGATCAAACTGTGAGGAAAATGCAGAATGTTTTGTATTTTAAAATTGTTTGACTGATCATCTGTGACTGTCAATTCACCCTAGCCTCTCGCCATTTGTTGCTCTGGGTTGAAGTCTGGACCAAACATTTGAATAAAGTGTTTCTGGTAAATTTGTAGACATTGTTACTGACTGTTACATATTGCAATGGTCAACTTAAAATTTTATGACAGAAATTTCCATGTGAGTGACACAATGACCATATAAAGATCTGCTTGACAGTAACTTGTAGACAGATCATGTTTGATATTGTTCACTTTGCCTCCTTTGGTAGAACACTGCACTGAGTAAAACCTGTTAATACTGAAAATTACTTTTATCCTTTTTTTCAAGTATGAGTATACATGTAAAATGGTAAAAAAAGGTGGTTTAAGGCATTAAAATGACCAGAAACAAACAATGTAACGAAAATATTTTTTTCCTGCTGATCTGGGTATTCAAATGTCATCAAGTATATTTCACTGATGTAAACATATTTAGTAAATCTATCATTTCAATGATTATTTTTTTATTGCAACATCCTTATATATGTCTAATTATCATACACTGATATGAAAATGTGTCAAAAATTTTAATTGATGAACAGTAATCATAATTAACAATGAGCGTGAATTAATTTTTAAGATATGCAAATGACATTGAAATAATTGATGCCCTTCGGGGGCATGAATTTAAAGATCTGATGTCTACTGAAAATTCATGCAAACCTCCAATGATAAAGAAGTAATGATAATTATGTGTTTGTTTTTTTCAAAGACTTTTTCCCCCTAATAAAAAATGAATTCATTAAACTTTATAATTATCAAACTACTTAAGAGAGGGTGCTGTGGTCCAGTGGTAAGTATCCCATTACGGATCCAAAGGTTGTGGGTTCGAACCCTGTTGGAGGCAAGAACTATTCATGACCTTCCCAGGCACAAAGTATTGGTCCAACCCAGGAACTGTCGAGAGGGATTAGTATAAGTTGTAAGAACTTGTTTCCCAATCGACGTAAAATAAATAAGTTTAAACTTAAAAGAGTATCAGTATTATGGAAAACTGCATGTACCTTTTTTCAGTTTAATATAATCATTTGGGAATGAAACTGAATGTAATATCTTGTTTTTCCTCGCTTTTCTCTCTTTCCACTTTCTCTTTACTTTATATCACTATGCCCTTTATTTCTCTCTCCCCCCACCATCCTCCCATCATTGTTTTAATCCCTCCATATTTTTTCATCTTCTTTTCTTTTCCCATTCCACTCTCTCTATCTCCTCTCTATCTCTCTCTTTTCCCCATTTCACTCTCTCTCTCTCTCTCCTCTCTCTCTCTTTTCCCCATTCCACTCTCTCTCTTTCTCCCAGGTCCACTAATGATGACAGATGTCTATAGTATGAGGAGAATTAGCAATCACTGCCTCCATGTCTGGTATGTGAACATCATCTATAACATAAAGCTTTTAAAAAGACAAATACTACAAACCTGTAGCTATGTTTCTAGGCCAACAACAAGTTGTCCTGTTATCATTTGGGCACTAAATAAATAGTGTGTCTCCACTATGAACATTTACAAATCTGTAAAACAGCTCCGAGATAAAAAGAAATCTAATTATCAAATCAGTTTCAAGATAAATGGCCCCTAATATTGTCACTAACTGGGTTTTTTCCCTCTTCTTGAGAATAATCTTGGTTGATATAAGCTACACGGAATGTAAAAAGGCTATTATACATTTGTATACGGTCTGAACGTTTTTTCACAAAGATAAACAAATTATAAGCCAAGCTTGACTTTTTTCTCCTTATTTTCTTTTTTTAGATTTTTTAGTGGGTGTGGTGACTATATGGATGATATCACAATACATAGATACACATCAAATCAATTCCAGCATCACTGGGAGAGACGGGAAGGGACAGAAAAGTCCATGACGTGTAAATCCTGCCTATGCAAAAAATTCCTCCCAAACATTCGCCCCATTTTTTGCCTTAACAGAAAACCCTCCGGTGGTCCCAAAGAGACGAGCGTTAGGGCAATTTTCCCGAGTTTAACTCTCTCTAGACTTTGAAGAAGAAGAAACAGTGTTCATGGCCAATCAATGGCTTCTCAACAGCTGACGACAAACTTTTATCAAGTCTGCTTTTCCGCTCTGCAATGCAGAAATCTCTAATTCTGTCTCAGGGTTCATTTAGAAGCATCTTGAAAGGCTCTGTTTTCAGGGTTATGAATGAACCATGGGTTTCCTTGGTTCCGCTTCTTTCCAATCAACATTTTCTTGTCTTCCTTAATAACATTATAAAGAAACAACAGTATTGCATTAAGTGTTTAACAAATACACACCAAATATCTGGGGGACAAGACAGTTTCCCTTTATTATGATCTCACACCGTCAATCTGGTCCAGATCTCACACCAGTATCACCTTTCACAGTATCAATGCCAGTAATGTTAAACCTTTATACAATGCTGTGGGCATTTTTGACTGCTTTTGCAACCAGTAGAGACCATAGGACTGCACAAATGTCTGCACATGTTCTGCACTGTTCGATATTCAGTCAATAAATTTTCAGGTAGCACCCTCATTAACAACAAATGTTACAGTCCAAAATGAAGAATTTGCAAGTTCGATTCAGAAACTTAACATGGTATTTGGGTTAAGACTTATAAAGTCTCAAAAACAATTTGAAAAAAAAAATATTTTACCAAATGTTGACATCCGAGAAGTCAAATTGCACCAAATCACACAAATTTTTCAATTTGTACACCATCTCACACATATCACTATCACATTATCTACACAATCCTATCACATAATCCCACACATATCACTATCACATTATCTCACACATATCACTATCACATTATCTCACACATCACTATCACATTATACCACACATATCACTGTCAAATTATCTCACACATATCACATTATCTCACACAGGTATTTTCATCACAAAATCATACAAAAAATCAAATTTCATAGAAAAAATAATCTTTCTATATAATCATACAAGTGTTTTTAATCACAAAATCTTCTCCACACAAGCACCCTTATCCCACAATCTCAAGCCAGGATAGGAAACATAATTTCACACCAAAACAAATAAATACTCTCTTAGAAACCTAATCGTACAATCTCGGAATCACTTGGAAGTTGACACAAGTAGACATAGCTCTCCAGGATATTACGATATTACTGCGATTCTCTAAATTACAACTCTAAAGATTGCATAATTAAGCATATGTCATTCAGAATTAACAGAAAACAAGAAACACTTCCCTAAGCCTTAGAACATTGCAATAATACCTTCCCCACTGGCAGGAAAATCTTGAAACAACACTTTGTTCATCAGATAATTATCTAACGGAACGTGCCGTATGAAAACAAAATTCAAACGAACGAGATATCAACATGATATTTGGATACACCGAGGATGGCGCGTTACATGGTACATAACGAGGTGTTAATTAACCAAATAGTTCAATTAACAAATGTTCATCAAATCCGTCTGCTAGTGGTGCCTAACTTCCGAGACAAAATAGAGATTAGCTGCACGTTGGTGCTCTGGCTATCAAAGTCTTAAAAGCTCAATTAACTAATTAATTTGATTATTTTTGTTTTCGTGCCATCGTGTCAGCAAACCAGATTGTTCCAGCGATGCATGCAACATACTTACAGAATAATAAAGTACTTACAGAAATATTCATTAGAGATAGAAAAAAACTGACTACTGTTCATTATAAATGAAGAAAAAGTTTTCTAATTAATTTAAAAATAACTAATTTTGATTACGCAATATCTACAGTAATTAATTTCTTCACAATTATCACCTCCAGAGAATAACTCTAGAAATAGTTGTTGCTTCAAATATGCCTAAATCGTAACACGGCCAACACATTTTATGATTCATTCACCTTAATTAAATGCATCATAAAGTCGTAAACATAAGATGATTGCCATAGTTACCATTTTTAAAACATATTTTATAATTCACATTCACGCAAACATGAAGGGTACACAACAATAGTGCCATAATTATGTGAAGTAACGGGACTGAAGTAGAAGCAAAATGCTTACATAACTTCGTTGTCTTCTACCATTTCTTAAAAAAAATGTAATATAATAAATATTTCATAAATGTTTCATGATTTTTTCCCCATCAACATATATCTGAGTACATTTTCAAAAACAGCATGTCATCGGTTACAATTCAGTCATGTTTCACTTCGGTGTACGCAGGATGCAGGATGACACTCGTTATAAATAATATTCATATAACACGAGGAAACATATATGCATAATGGAGTCCCAAAATTTATTGATGAGCTTTTATTTAATTAGCTAAATGATGGATGCAGACTGTCGTTCATTAATCATCCACTTTCATTATTCTAACAATGGACTTGAAAGATCCCATTGAATGTTCAATTTTTTTTCATCAAGAGGGACTTGCGTCTATTTTTTTTTTTTTTTTTTTTTTTTTTTTTCAAATTATGAAAGATGTACCTCCTGTATATCATGTAGACATTTGTATATTAATGTTCAATGATGAGACATCAACTATCTGTAAAAGCTTATACACATAGCTTAAAAGAGCAAAACAGCATTTATTTAAAAGTATATTTATAATTAACCCAAAAATTTGCACTAGAATACACCATATAAAAAATAAACTTATTCTTCTTGTATCAATCAAAAAGCAAGTTTTCAGAACATACCATTACTAATTCCTCCCAACATGGGCAATGTTGGATCAGTACTTTGTGCCTGGGAAAGAGAAAGAGTTGCCCTGAGCAAACATCTAACAACCAACCTAAATTCAAATATCAATGAACATGTATGTGTATATGTTTGTGTTTATAGATTCCAGTTAAGACAAAAGTGATCAGCTGTTGATAAAGTTAAAACCATTTGCAAAAATAAAGTTTCAAGCAAATACTGGCATTAACTGTAATCATAAAAGCTAGTACTTTTGCTACATTTTGTCCATGTCACTCATATAATCTTGTAATTTCCAGACAGTAATCAACAGTACTCATATATACATCAAATAAGACAAGCATTAAAGGAACCTCACAACTGACTATGCACCTGCAGTTTGCATGTCATGATACCAGACACATAGAGTATTACGGTACTAAAGAAACAATAAAATCAAGGATACCTGATACATACACAACTGGTAGTTATTCAATCGAAACTCAATACTCAATATAAAGAACCTCCGCAACAAATCGGTAAATGACGTCTTGGAATAACAGACTTGGATCAATTCTGCTTCAATCCAAAATCATTCCTGCACTGTAAAATGCAAGGCTAAAAGCAGGTACTCTATAAATATGGCAAAACAATGGACTGGAATAATAAACACGGAAGAGAAAAAATATACAATTTCAAGAACCATTGGGTCAATGTTGAAACAACAGGGTTAATCAAATATAGCTATAGAGAATTGTTCTGAGGGATCAAATGTATCATTTTAAGACAATCATAATACCTGTAACAGGTAAAATCCATATACATCTAATACCCAATTTCATTACTCTACAAATATTGTTAGGTTATATCAAGGTAAAAATTCATGTCGAAACTTTCATGTACTTGATTATTTAGTAAAACAAGATGCGTTTCCACCTACCAGTAAATTAAGAATCTAAGAACTGTTTAGCACTAAGTATCTTTGGTGAAAAGCAATCCAGAACTCAAACTGAAGAATCTGCAAATTGAGGACCAAGAAAACCATCTGCCCATCAAGAAAAAAGATTTCTTAACCTCCTCTTTCCTTCCCAAACCCTTTAAAAAGCTTGTGTTAAAAAGCTTGTGTTCACTAAAAGCATCGCAAAAATTGAAGCATATGGTCAAAATGAGCAATACCTTAAAAATGTTTCATTTAAATCTGTTCTGTTGAGCTTCTGAAGTTATTCCAGAACTTGCTCTTAAATATAACTAAATGAGGCAATGTTTGTTTCCCATCTCGACATCTTAGCGAATCAAGTTGACATTTAAATGTCCCACGGTGTGAAACAGATGACAAATTGGAAGGAAATCTAATTTCCAGGAAGTCCCATAATTCCCAGTGGAATCATGTGACATTCCCCGAGGAGTCATGTGACAATCTTACGCAATATGTGCCATCCCCAGAAGCTGCCATAGACCGACTGTTTATGAACTTAAGCAGGGATTTGAAAGCTAATGCAAGACCGCCTTGCTCTGGTTTATTCGGCAGAGATGCCATTCTGACTGTAATAAATTTCAAAGAATTATGACGCTCGGATTTTTTATTCCCCAACACTTTGCCTCAGAGACAACTAAGACCCTCTAATGTTCCTTTCATTTCGCTGGATTTTTTTTTCCTCTCTGTATTTAGAGTTCTTTGTTAAAGCTCTCTGACTCTTAACATTAAAGATGCTACAAAAATGAAAATTTCTAAGTCTTGATATACCATATCTCGCAAATGAAAATATCCCGAATAATATTATTATAATGCACTCAGGCATATAGCAGCTATAAAGAATGGCAATGATTGGTTCCCAAAAAAATAGTACATTATTAACTAATACTTTATCACACAGAACAGTAATTAAATTTCGAAATACAGTCGAGTTTCAAATGGTACATTTCTAGAAAGCATTAGGACGTCAACTGATCTACAAAATTACAATTCATTTAACAACAATTAACAAAATGATCAGAGAACATGTGACAAACAGTTTCCGACTCGGCGAGGACGCGACATAGATGTAACAATGGTTTACAATCAGGCAGCTTCCTCGACAGAAAAATAAAACCTGCAAAAAGCTAGCGGTTCAAAACAAGTCCCCATTACACTTGAACACTCCCATCTTGTCAGCAACCCATGTTAAGGAAATGTGTTCAGGACATCAAAGTAGGTAGTACATATCACACGTCCCGAGAGAATGTCAACCAACATCGTAACAATGACAAACTGACCTGCGACAGTCGGGTCAGATGTGTTCAGACTATAGATCTGGAAATTCTGACCAGAATTTCTCCATCTTTTGCGTCTTTAATTTAGTTATTTGTCTATTTCCGGTTCTACTTCTTCACCTAAACCTGTCCCTTAATATTCATCAGCTGACATTACAGCTTTAATCTTGTTCTCCTCTTTATTGATCTCCATTTTTTCTCCTTTAAATTTCGTCCACTGAAAGCCAGAAGGGGCTATCAGCCTTCTCTTTACATATGCTGATAGCCCCTTCTGGCTTTCAATGGACGCTTTGCTCTTTTTTATTTGTCTCCATTTCTTTCCTTCATTTCCTCATTTAGTTCAAAATTATTTAATTTATGTCAACTGGAAAAAAGTTCTCACAACTTATATAATCCCACTAGGAGGTTTCTGGGTTTGACGAGTTCTTTGCATCTGGGAAGGTCATGAAAAATCCTTGCCCTAATGGGTTTCAAACCCTCAACCTTCAGAATCGATGTCAGGTATGTTACCGTGACCACTACTTTTCTTATTCTATATTTCAATGTCTTTTATATTCCATTATTTTCCACTGACTTCTGCCCCGCCCTGCCACTCCCCCTTATTTACATCTATCCTCTCTTTCTCCTTGTTCCTAATTTTTAATGTCTCCATTCATCTACCCCTTTCTCATTTGTCATTTTCCTCTTTCTATTTCCCCTTTTTCTCACCAATCTAAAACTCCTCTTTCTTTACCCTTCCCAGTGCTGTATATAATAATGAACAGGCATCTGACATACAAAAATAATGCCTTGCTGCAGGACTATACAATAAAGCCGGAGACGACACAACACAGTCTAAGTACACACTAATAAAAATCTGTCACTAGATTAATCATGGGCCCTCTCTATATTGAAACAAAGACCACATTTTCACAAAAATACGATGCTGTCACTGCTTCCTCGGAAAAAATCATTCCAATTTTTCATTTTGGTATTCTCTGGAAGGCATCAATAATTTTTGGAGACTGGAAGAGATGTATCACATCTCATGACTTTGTGGTTGCTGTGTTGGACTTCACCGTTGCGGCAACTGTATTTCAGTCATATATGTATACCCACGTCCAGCTAATTACAGGTGGAAGCAAAACTCAAATGATTTGAATCAGACCAAAATAAAGTTTTTGATTATGTTTCTAAATTAAGGGGCAATATTAACCTCCCAAAATATTTGAATATTTTATGGTATGCAAAGTTTTATCTAACAGAAAAAAGGCTTTATGCTTCAGTAACAGTGCATGGAAAGTAAAAAAAAAACTATCATGTCAATATGCAATCAAATTGTTGAGTTAGCAATAAAAATTCTCCTGATTATCACCAACGAGAGAGATAGGACCCTGAAAACAGCTGTTCCAATGAACACCATCAGTTCATGAAATGTCAGATTAAGAGCAATTGCTTCTCCCTTATACTCTTTGTTAACAATGATTACTCCCAGGGTTAAATTCAGCAGTATTTGATGCCATGCAACCATAATGAAGGGCAACCATCCATCTCAAGATCAGATCTTCAGGGGCAATTTGGGGGAGAGTAAATATTAATCAGGGAGCTATTTAATTAACTGTCAGCCAGTCAGAGGTGATGGTGAAGATGTGAAAACAATGTTGGGACAGACAAGTCACACCAATGTCTCTCATATCTCTGACTCTAGTCTAAACAATCACATGCTGATAACCAGTCCAGGGATCCAAATGAATTAGAAAATGGGGAAAATACGATTACCAGTCTAGCAAGACTGGTACCACAGGGGCAATAAAAAGGTTAACACTTGACTTTGCAAGAGCTATTATGGAGGTGACTTATATAAGTATAAAACCGGATCAGCCTGCAAATAACTTGCTAGCTTGTCCCCTGTTCATCAATGATTAGAAAATTTAGGTCAATACTGTAAACCCTAATCAAACCAAGACTTTTTTTTTAATAGTTTGACCCAAACACTGCTGTGGGCAAGATCAGTCTGCACTGTTCGCTATTCAGTCAATAAATTTTCAGCAAGCATCCCCATAAACAATTCATGGTACAGTCAGAAATGAAGAGATGACAAGTCCAATTTAGAAATTTAGCATGGTAAGGGTTAATGTAGTATTAAATGACATATTCTAGTGGTAAAGAGTAGTAACTTGAGTCAAGATCTTTGCAATCAGACAGACTGGTGTCCTGTCATTT